>PKRV01000832.1:955403-1103719 GCA_003709505.1 Hyphantria cunea | reverse complement strand
CATACAAATATTTAGTTAGGTCTGGGAATCGAATCCGATACCTCGTTGAGTTCATTCACTCAGTTAAATGATTCAGCCTGAAAGTATCGCCCTTAATTTAACTTCTGAAATATCCATTGTTTATTTGTCTACAATTTTACTTTTATACAACTTTATTCTTCGTCAAGCTATTTATAATTAATGTTATTCATACCTATTATTTGTTTGTTTTTTCACTTTTTCTTTCCGTTTGTCTTTAAGTTCTTGCATTTCGGCTCAAGAAATATGTCGGTAACAATAATTTGCTGTTTTGTTAGCTAAACGCACGCTAATTAATACTTTAAAGAACTTAGTGTAGTAGCTATCACTTCGTATTCCTTTTACATGTGTATGCAAACAGTTACATGCGGGCACATTTCAGAGAAAGTCATGTGACCAGGTGATGTGTAGCGTCATATAATGTAAGCTTTCAGATAGTCATGTATTACTTATATTAGTGTTCCTTGCAGAACTACAAAGTATTATAAATAAAATAAACACAAAAATTAACGGCTAGACATGTTGACCTATACTAAACCAAAATTTATTTATAGCTAAATTTGTGTAAATGAATATTTGAAAGTATTCGAGGACAAGTTAACAACTTGAGACTAGATGGGTTGTGTGTAAGATGTCTGACATATTAATTTATTTATTTATAACCTTGAAACCTTTTTTGACGACAGAAGCATCAGATATTTTGACGAGACCAAGTGTAAGCTGCAGGATAATATAGGCAGACAGATATTCTCCAATCTTTTTCTTCTTCTTCTTCATCCGCCTATTGCCGTCCACTGCTGAACGAAGGCCTCCTCGAAAGAGCGCTAACCATCCCTGTCCTGGGCAGTCCGCATCCGTCCAACGCCAGCCACTTTCCTCAAGTCGTCGGTCCAACGTTGTTTACTACGTTTGCCTAATCGTGGTCTCCACTCTAATTCTCCAATACGTCCTTGAAAATAATGCTGTAGTAAGTTGAAGGTGACCTATTACGTAAGCGCAACAGCATAACAGTCGTCAAAATAATGTCTTTATTGCACTATGAATTCTTTCTTCGATATTTATTTCTTTTTTAGAAAAAATAGTTTGAAGATAAAAAACTGATAGTACAGGCGACCCTAAATATTGAGGTTTTACTAAAGCACTACAGGTCATTATGCATTATAAAAAAGCGATAGAAGCCGCATTCCAATTAAGGAAAATCCTAGAATTTAGCGAGGATCGATGAAATTGCGAAGTGGATAAATTTTAATGAAAAATGCTATTTCATAAGTCTCAACGAACTAACAACAAGAAGTGAAAGTCTGATAAAAAAAATATCACAATGACTTCGTAACTGAACATTGATATGATTTAAAATCAAGAAATGAAAAGAACTTCGTACACAAAGTATCTTAATATACCAGAAGAATAATATTACAATGCAATATGGAATAAAATAGTCTAAACTTTGATGAATACCCCTATATTGTTTAAGAAAAGCACATTAAATTAACGAACATCTGCATCAAACAATTTCTTACAAGTAACCTTTGGATGGATAAATCGATTGTAAATAGACGCATTCGTGGGTCAATTTAACTGTCTTATAGAACAAGAATAATTCATCCCTTTGAAATAAAACTGATTTTAAAATTCAAACCATGTGATGTGATTATTCCACTATCTTGGGTTTCAGAAGAATTCACATAACAGGGTAAAAGGGTTTAGGTCGGGCTAATCCATATTCTGCAGAGACAAGCTTTTAATGCAGAATATAAAGCAGACGAGCTTATCTGAGTAGCGCTACATATGTATGTTGACTTCTACCTGCTTTAATTTGTATGAATAGCATAGTAGACATAACAGAATGAAATAAAATTTCATAATATCTGACTTTTTATTGTAAAGGATAGTAACTTGTTGATAGGGGACCACGTTATTATCCGTATGGTGATTGAATAATATACGGAATGCCATCACCCTTTACCTACACTTGAGTATCGCAAAAGCCGAGTCAGGGGGCAAACTATGCAAGACAACAGCACTGCAATAAGAAGCAAAATTTGAAACATAATTTAACCCGAGTGATCTGACCAGCGTGGTTTAGTAGCTAAAATGACAAGTTTAAGGAAAGTTCTATAAACAGCTATAGAGGCATAAAGGCTGAGGCTGGTGATGATGTTGAAGTAGCAAACATGCTCATGAACACTAGTAACTCAATAAATAACAGTGTAGTGCCTTTTGTTGAGTTGATACCCCCTACACATTATTAAGGGACGAGGGCCGAAGAGGTGAGGGGTTTGAGATTTGAATTTCACTAATCTTAATCACTGAAAATAAGTAACGTGTGCGAGTGCAACCAAAGGACATTAACGGAAAGGTCCAAGTGATATCTCTTTATTAAGTGAATTAATGAGCTTTATTAACATTGAAGTACTAGTGTATGCTAACCATCGACCTAAAATAACACACGTAATGCCGTATTGAAAATATAGTTTCGAGAGCAATGGATCTCGGTTATATTACGATACTTGACAGTCACAGACGCTAAGAATGACAGGCTGGCTCTGTACATTGTTGTGGTTTTTATATTTTTACGCAATGCAGGCTTTTCTATTTTTGTATTTTTATATTTTTATTTGTTTTTGTTGTTTGTTGATCACCTGGATAAAAATAAATGGCATTTTTTAATATTGTTTTCTCTATAGTGCAATGTTTCAATATTCTCGTCGTTCGATTTAATCTGAAAATGTTTTCCGAAACCAGTTGGTTTTTTGGGTCATGATTCACAATAAATCGTTTATTGATTATACCTTATTTGATACAAGTGAAAAAGAGTCCAACAATTGAGTTGGTTTCGGATCTTTCTTAATTAGATTCTTAATGATAAAATACCACATCCATAACTTACCTCCAGCGTTTTTTGCATACATCCATTCAACTACTACGTTCAATTTGCTAACACTAAATTGGATGCGGTTTCGTGTTTCTGCATTCAATAAGTACAAGCTGCCCTCACTAGTTTGATACTTAATTATAACTGTAATTTAAAGTTTGAAGTTTGTTGAAGTACCTGTACGTGTCTTTCTTACATAGTAGTAACATTTAGTAAAAAATATGTGTATAACGGCCGTATAAAAGTATACCCTATGTATATCTATTTCTTTTTTTTATGGTATAGAGGGCAATCGAGCAGGCGTATCGCCTGATGGTAAGCGATTACCACCGCCCATGGACAACCACAGCACCTTAAAACTGGAGATAGTCTATATACACACTTTTTTTTGGAGTATGATTTGATTTAATACTTTCATTGATATGCACAATTTTTCCTTTTTCGTCTAATTTTAGTTAAAAAAAAAAGAAAAAACTGGATACAGGTTATGGAAAATGACCGTAGGAGAATTGAGATCATGCTGTACCAGTAAAAAAATGTTATACCTGCCTCAAACAATCTTACTGCTTTAAATTTTTAAGGGTTTAGCATCAACAGGTGAAACACATATTCAGCAACTTATTTGCCAATAACTAAATAGAAGGTGCAGGAGTCAGTTTCCGTGTAGTCGATCGACTTGCGTTGCTACACTTAAATTGCAGTTTCATCTGCAATTGGATAAGTTTTGGGTAAGGCACTTTCAGAACATCGCAGTGGTAGCATTTGGGTAAATCGATGTTATAAGCTCTATATCTATAATTTTGGTGCAGTTTTAAGAGTTATATGTAATTTTTTTAGTAGCGTCGTTGATGACAAATATGGTATCTACTTGAAACAAGTGATTTGAAAACACACAAACAAAGTGATGGAATAGACTGTCAATGAGAACTAACTTAGAATTTGTTCAAACTCAACAGTAGCCGAGAATAAAGCAATTTGAGATGATTTTCTAGTCCCAAACGTTGCTTTCGATATTTATTGGTTCTGTTTCTTTGGTCTGGTTTCCAAAAACAGAGAGTAGCAAACTTGGCGATATATTTCGTATAATACTTGGAGCAATATATAGCAATAGCAGTTGTTTCACAGGGCTGATCCAGTTAGGAAAAGTCGAACCCGAAAAAAACTTGACAGGCAAAGTGTTTTTGTAACCTATTTTCAGATTTGATTTTATTTCTTTTCAAGATATAAAGTTAGGAAAGAACTGGAAACCAGCGGTGCGACGCAAGCTTTCAGTTCTGCTATTTCGTGAACGAAATAAAATTAATTTAAAAAAGGTAATATCATTTATTTGTAGGAAATTAAAGGCTAGTTAATTAAAAATAAAACTATGTATTACTTAATCTTCAGGTTGCATGGTTACAAGTAAGGTACATGACATCAATAATTCACGGAATATTCACGGTTGTTAGCGACCGTAACTTGCATACATTAGATGTGCCTCGACACTAATATATTCTACCTGTACCTCCAGTCACCGATAAATTGTTAGGCAAACGTGAAACTTGTGTCTTGCTGTACGGAAATTTCATGTACATATCTGAAATACTCGTAGTTATAAATATTTTATCACGTAATATAACATGTATGCTATTAGGGGTGATCAGTGGTAGCTTAGTAAGTAAGGCACATTAAAAAAGTTAAGGAATTTGTATCAAGTCAGTCTCTGGATAGGTGACCATTTTTAACACATTGGTAGGTCCCTGTTGCCATATGAATTGAACATATATGGTAATCGCTACAGACCCCTAAAGTGTCCTACAATAGTTTTTCTACAGAATTTTGGTATCGCTTGGTTTTTCCAATTCTGGAGGTCTGCTGGCATTAAACCCACATGAAAAATTTCAACTACCAGAAAAGACTCGGAGGAAATAACTACAAGTCAAGTCTCACTACGTATGCAGGACTTTTTGAACTTCTAATCACGTTACATTTAACACAACTAAGCCATCGCTTTCATACCCGGCAATTTAATCCTACACGCTAGTTTGAAAGTTGTTAAAGACATTAAGTCTAGTTGAACCCATAACTGCTAAACTGAATTATTAATTTCTTGTGTACCCGTACACTTACTCAAGTAAACGAATAAATATAACTTTGCATCATACTTCGTGTTAGATTTGAATTAGATATCGCCTTGATTAATGTTCTCTGAAATGATGGATAATAGCGAGTAACGGAGTTACCGCATTGACAGAAACTTCTTTTTCCGTTACTGTTGCTGGTTCTAATTCAACTCGTTTCTTTTATTACTCTAACGTATATAAATTTTGCGATATTTTTATATCAAATTATAAGCATCTAGAAATCAGGTATTGCGTGGTTCCTTGCGGATCAGACACAGGTGTTTTCTGAAACATGCATTTCCAGTGATCACCTGTGTCATCCGGCATAAGTAGCTCCCGTATTGCCTCTTAAGCCAATCCCCCATAGCGGGTCTTACCGCCGCAATAGCGGCCAGCGTTCGGTTACCCATGTACTGGCCCACCTGGACTTCAGAGTCAACATAGGCCTTGGAACAATATCGCCTCAGTTTTTTTATTATTTTTAGCATTTTGCAGTCTACTACATGACATAGGCCTCTCCAATCGCATTGGCTAATTTTCTTCTTCTATCCAGATCTTGCCAGATATTTTACGCAAATCCTCATTCCACCTGTCCTGTGGGCGTCCTATAGTATTGATGAATAGCAGTAATTTAATTATTGTGTATTATAGTTGAATGTACTGAGATATAGTTTATGTGCTATTTACTACTACAAGTTAGCATAGACATAAACAAAAATAAGAAGACAATAATCTAGTTCTAAAAATCTGGAAATCTTAATTTAGAAATTGTATTTCAAATATTTTCTCTATTATATACGCTAGACAGAATCGCTCTTTATCTTTTACTAGTTTAGGCCCGCGGCTCCACCCGCGTATATGTCGCGGCAATCGCAGTAAACAGTAACCTATGTGTTATTCTGATGTATCAGCTATATTACTGTAAATTTCAACCAAATCCGTTGTGTAGTTTTTACGTGAAAGAGTAACAAACATCCATCCATTCAAACTTTCATGTTTTTAACATTGGTATGATATGTTTTACACTCTAATGTTTTACGCAAAGTTTTATCTCTAAAATTAACAAACACTTTAGTTTACGGTCATATTAATTTTATGACAGGATTTGGTATTATGTAACATTTTTACTTAAATGAATAATAAGAAATCATCATCATCATTATCAATTATCGCAGTCCACTGCTGGACATAGGCCTCTCCAATCACAGGCCACTTAATTCGATCCATGGCTTCTCGCATCCAGCTCCTGCCAGCCTTCCCGTGCAAATCATCGCTCCACCTGGCCTGTGGACGTCCTACACTACGTTTGCCGAGACGCGGTCTCCACTCAAGAACTCGTAAAAAGAAACTTATATAATATTTTCGAAATTGATTCAATATTTGATTCAATATCTAATATTACACATTATTGAACTAAATTATCAAATAAAAATTACCTCAGATTAATTTAATTCAAAAACAGAAATGACAGAGCTAAGTTACCTTCAAATATAACATTTATTGAGTAAAAGAGATTTTAATATTTAAAAGTATTTTATATAATTTGGGAAAATAATTCTCAGACTAAGGTTACATGACGAATAGACGAAATATTTCTTTCAATAGCTCTTCTCTTTTGTTTTTATAACATAAAAACAAAGCCACCAAAAATAATCCTTTACAAATAAATAAAGTATACACTCTCAAATATATAAAGTATAATCTAGAAACATAACAAATACTAACTTTGATAATATAGGTATATTACAAACTTCGAATTTTGCCCGTAAGTCAGTGATATACGACTTTTGAGTACGTTCTGTAATTATTTTGATTAATACTTTGGCATTATATTTGCCTAGAAGGCTGTGTATTATTAAACAAATGGGAATACATTTTCTTTTTGACATAATGTTTTTGTGTGTCTGATATAAAGTTAATATGTTCTTGTTTATTTTATTTGATTCTAATTTTAAACTTAGATAGATAGATACAATTTTTTTTATTGACACACTGTAATATTACAGAGTTACAAGACAGTATATAAAATAAGCTGTATGATAAATCGCCATTCTAGCCATTAGCTGTTTATTAAATAAACTTATGCATACAACTAAAGGAGAAAACTATGTAGGATAAAAGCACTGCAAAAAGAACAAGAAACTTAGCACAAACTCTTTACCAATACTTTACCATGCAGTGCGATAAAGTATACCAAAACTTCCTTTTAAAAAAGATGCTTGTGTCCAACAGTACACTGTCAACAGCATCTGCACAAGCATTCAGCTAATAAAAAATATGAGAAGTACATGTAACCACACAAAGTTGTACATATTTACACCCCGATAAAGTACGGCGTTGATTCATGGAGGACCTGAACTAACATGATCCGGGTCCTTCCAGAGAAGGGCGCCAGAGGCCGGTCGTCATAGTGTTTTATTTTAGGTAGATAAGGTGAGATGCCTAAAACCGAGAAGGCATCATTCATTTCTGCTTCTTAAAAGGATTATAGTCTTCTATCTTGCATGCTTGAAGTGAGTATCGCGTTCTGCTGGATATCAAAATATATTTTTTTGTAAGAAAAAATATTTGAAATTATAAATTAGTAAAATATATATATATATATAAATTGTCCGTGGAGGAACTGATATTACATCCCTCCAAGGATCCGCTGACCTTGCCTGGCAGGCCATTGCCCAACGTGTTAGGCGAAGAGCAATGGCCATTGGTCCGCCAAGCATGATCACCATCCCATGTTGGGATGTTGTAAAAATGCTAACTGGCGCGAGAGCTTCTATTGCGCGAATTAGGTTTGGTAGTATCTTAGTTTCCTTCGTTACTCCGTAGTCCGATGTGCCTTCGGTAGATGGCGCTGTAGTGTGTTTCTGTTGTTGCGTTGTATCTGGAAGTCGCCACATCTACTAATACAAAGTATACTTTATTTAATCTGTTTCTATTAAGAAAATTTAATTAAACAAATAAAGTATTTCGTTGCACTCAATCAAATTAGTAAACCCACACAATTTTTTTCTTTCTTATAATGCCAAACTATATTTTAAACCAGCTGTGAAAGTAAAAATTCTATTTTCTTTCAAGCCAGTATCTTATCTTACTCTTCCTTCACTATACATATATAAATACACACCTTTTTCATTAAAGTTAAATCGGAGCGAGGGTAAAAGGTATGATAAAGTTGAGATATTCTATACCCTTTCTTTACTAATTTCCACTTTAGATTACCCCATAAAACCTGATAATATCAGCGCCTTACCTTATTCCTTGTGTTCCGTAACCGTTACACTCTGTATTACGTCGGGTAATAAAATACCTCGTATAATTAACATAACTTGGTGTTATAATATTCTTTATAATGTTCAAGAGAACGTTTATTTCTGTTTTGAAATGCGTAAGATTGAAGAATAATATTTGCAGTGCACACTAACAAAAATAGTTAGTGGCTGAGATATTATTTCTTGAAACTAGCAGTTTAAGTAGTCACAAAATACATAATTTAAATTGAGTTAGAAGTCTTAAAACTTTATACTAACATAATTTATTAAATGTAGGTAACATTTCAAAGGAAAGAAAAATCTGTAGTATATACATATATAGTCAGCTCTTAGACACACGCTCCCACTCAACTTCGTCGCTCACAGTTATAATTAATATAATTATAATAATGTACTTAATAATATTGAATAATAAAAAAAAATGTTTTCGGACATTTTAACACACAGCGCCATCTAGTCCCAAACTAAGCAGAGCTTGTACTATGGGTGCTAGACAACTGATATTAATAAATATACTTTTAAATACATAAATATTATACATAGAAAACACCCAAACACCGAAACAAATATTTATAGATCATACAAACATTTGCTCCGACTCAGGAATCTAACCCGAGACCTCTAGCACAGCAGTCGCATACGCAACCACTGCGCCAACGAGGCAGTCAGCAGTTGACTGAACTGTATCACAATCACACGTGCAATAGAGATGACATAATGCTTCCTTCTCATTCATTTACATATAGTACAATGAGTCAGCGATGAATGAATGTATTATCCAGTGAATTGACAGAATTAGAATAAAAAATAGTAATTATCAATATATATAGTATTTCAGAATGAATTTCTATTAGAGTAATTAATTGTTGTTTAATTAAATGCTCATTTGAGTCTCACTCCTTTTTTCTCCTATATTCTGACTGCGTTGTCCAATTGGTTTTCCTCAGTCACATTTTACCTTCAGCTTGCGAAAAATACGACGAAAAACAATTATAATTCCCAAGGCATCAAGCCTGGCGGTCACAAAATAAACAGACCAAAACTTTAAATAATGTTACAAATTATGCTGACCCCAAATTAAATCGGAAGGGGCTTACCTCAAATTAAATTTAGAGAATAGCAGTAATGTGAAATATAAAGGGGTAAAAAGTAGGTCAGGTTTGGTGCCATTAAAAATTTAAGCATAAATGCACTAGCAAAAAACAAAACAAATAAAATATATCGAAACCTCCTTTCTAGGTATAGGTCCAGTAATAAACTTTTATAAGCTGTTAATGATGAATGTAACACCAACTCGATTAAAGCGTAAAAAAAGTTTGGATTCTAATTTAAAGTTTGGTTCACATTTAATGTGTTGCTTTAGAAGTCTACTTTCAAGAGTACTAACCCTAGGATATTGATAGAGTGAAACCTTGGATAATTTAATTAAGTCTCCGAGGCGTTTTTCTAAGAGCGTCTGCATCGACTGCCTCAGTGACCCATTGGTAACGTATAACTACTGCTCCTTGATTTGTTTCGGAGTTTAGGTTTTCTCTATGTAAATATGTATTTATATCTGTTGTTTTAAAGTGAAACTTTTATTACATCGTCTCAATTTTTTTGGCCTGTGTATCGCATGTCGCGTCACGCGTGACGGTGACGGTCAATCCGTCACCGTCACTCGTCAATATGGCGGCGTCTATAGTTCCATCAGCTGATCGTGTGGTTTGTAGACTATTACTCATTTATTTGCTTTATTACATTTATTTATTTGCATGTGAAAAAAAGTTTAGCTTTTACCGTGGTTTCATAAAACCACACAATCCTCCCAAAATTACTAATCACTAATATAATCTAAAAAATCCAAATTATAAGTATCTAAGAGTGTTGGAGAATATTCATTACTCGTGCTGATAATGCAACAATACAGCTTGGTGACACAAATTATGGTGGCTTAGAGATACTTCAGCATCTGCATCATTAATACCGTGGGAGAGCCACGATTCGGCATGCATGGGCCGGCTAGACCGGAGTGATACCACGGCCTCACAGAAAACCAGTGTGAAACAGCGCCTGCGCTGTGTTTCACCGAGTGAGTGAGGATACCGGTGGCTCATAATCCAACCCTTCCCCTCATCCCCCTCCCCATCCCCCAAGGTCCGCAACGCACTTTTGACGCCTCTGGTGTTACGGGTGTCCATTACTCATAGTGCAAGTCTTGCTTAGTTTGGGACTACTAGCGTTGTGTGTTAGAAGTCATATATATTATACAAACATTGTTATTATAATACCTTGCGCTAGAGCCACTTGTGATGGTCCGAATGGCACAAGAGGTCCTGATGGCGTAAGAAAGCGGTTCCCAGATCTCTCCCGTCTCAGGCGCAGAGTGGCACACCGTGTGGTTTTAGTCGGTTCGATTCCGACATACCGCCCCGCCGCAAACCCCGGTGGGGTGAAGGCCCGAGGGGGTTTCCACACGTTAAAAAAAAATGGAGCCACTTGTGATGACTTGTGGGGTGCACACGATATAGAAGTGATAGGTAGAAGACCTGAATTCAATTCAGCTAATTACTAGATTAGATTCTTTGTGGCCAACCTACATTGTAGAATATTCTTAGTAAAGGTACCATTTTTTTTCTTTTCCTTAACACTTTAACTTGTTATGACGTTTGCCTTGTGATATTATTATAAATTCATGTAAAATATATTGTAGTAAACTACTTCATTATATTTAATTTCTGGGTCAAATATTTATGTACGTAAAGGACTTTAAAGTAATTATTCAAAGGTAGGCTTATATTATAATTATCCTATTAAATAGAAGATCACGAGTTAACACAATCTAATTTGTTTTGTGTAAGACAACGCATCTCTTGTTGGGAGTAAAGGTTTAAATTACACAGGTAGATAAAGCGACCTATTCATGATCCCACAATATTTATTTTTGTTTTGTCATATAGTATTAAAATATTTATCGTTGAAAGTTTAAATTTTATACTTTAGATGTTAGAAATCTATGTATATGGTACATAGATATGTACAAATATTTTACCTTTGGTATTTACTTTATTTCACTATACAAATAGCAGAAATGTGTTCAAGTAAATGTGTACCCGAGTAACTTTGTAAAAATTGCCGCAGGGCAATACACGTTACTAATTCTAAATTTGGTAAATCTATTTTTATATTTATATTTTATTTTTTTACGATTGAGCTGTCAAAACAACTACTCTGCCTGATGGAAAGCATGAGTAGAATCCAAGAGTGGTGGTCACCATCCTCAATGCAATATTTATCAATATACAAAAAAGGCTAGTGTAATTCCATAAATATAAAAAAAATAAATTCATTTTTTAAACAGGTATACTACCATACTTCTTATAACGATCAGTATGTCCTATTCTAGTGTCAAGTAAACCCTAAGCGTGTTTAAATTTTATAATGAAGTGTAAACATTTGTCATCAAATAGTGCCAAATTCATTTGCAGGAATGGCGTTCTCTCCACTGGTTTATTTCAGCTCATATAGCTATAATAAAACGATGTACAAGCAACGAGGACATCTTGTTATTGCAGTACTACTTTGATTTTGAAAATACGAAAAATAGTAAATGTTTAGAATTTTTTTACCACATTCAGGCTAAAGAGCGACTAAGGCAAATAAAAAAAATGTTTAGGAAACATATATGTATTTATTAATTAGTAAAATATTTCTTGAACTATTGCTTTATAAATTCCTAAATCATTGCGTTAAATACACAAATTGCAAAACGTAAGATATAAAGAATAAAACTCACATTTGAAATGTAATGTAAGCCAGTATAAGGCATCACGGCGGCTCAATTCTTCAAAAACTAATAACTAAAATAATACAGTAAAATATTTTTGTTAAACTTCAAACACAAATTTAAAGCTAGTATTATCGTAACATGAATAGCTTTCCTTACTCCCTTAATAAGAAGGATTAATTTGGCTTGACATAGTAAATATGACTTTACGGATCACTAATTTGTTTTAACGTTAAATTATTTCGAGACGTTATAAGAGGAGGAGACTTCTTTGTAATTAGATTCCTTGTTTATATGGATCAAGCACTAAGAGATAATGTTACGTGTATTATTTACTGTACATAATTAACTTAGGTAATGTTTTATGAGCACTGTAAGAGAAACGAAAAAAATAATCAGGAAATAATATTTTTGAGTATAGGATTGAGGGCAAAGAAAAATCGGGTCAACGGATAGTGACAACCGTTGGCGTCATTTAATCTCGATTGCTTCATTGATAGGGGTTGGCGTATGCGACTACTGATCATGAGGTCTCAGGTTCGATTCCCGAGTCGGAACAAATCTGCAATTTTTTTTTCGAAATTTGCGTGTTTTCTATGTATTTTATAATACGTACATACGTTTACAAAAAAAGTATTGTTATATCAGTCGTCTAGTACCCATGTTACAAGCTTTGCGTAGTTTGGAACTAGATGGCGTTATGTGTGATAAATATTTAATGTAGTTGTATAATTGTTTATGCTTATCTAGTATCTGCATAATTGCTATTAGTCCGAGTTCAAAATTTGTCTTTGCACCTACCACATCATATTTCTGCAACACCTGTAGGGATACTGCTAGATAATGCCTACTGGAATTTAGTCCGCCTTTGTACCTCATGTGCATTAAGTTAATAAATAAAACAAATAAATAAATGTACGAAAATATATCTCTTATGACACCTTCCATTCAATGAAATATTTGTATTAGATATGAGTATGTTACTTCGAACTCGATGTGAAGTTTGTTCAACACATAAAATTTAGGGTCAGCGCAATATAACACTGCAAAGGATTTCAGGGTGGTGTAGCTGACTTTCTTTCGAATCCTTCATTATCTCTTTCGTTCTCCTCGTTAGCTAGTGGTAGGTACACGACTGCTGTGTATAAAGTCTCTGGTTTGATTCCCGGGCCGGATAGAATGTTTGCATATTCTACTAATATATGTTTCGGTGTTTGTGTGTTTTCTATGTATAATATATAAGTGTTTACAAAAAAAGTATATATAAGTTAGATATCTGCAAACATTTTATTATTTATTTATTACAACATTACGTAATTTAGACTATAAAAATTTTGTCATGACTTAAAACATTTGACCAAAAAATCAGTAAAAAAATTTCAAAGCCCTTAAGCTCCGGCCATAAACCAGTTTTATGTTACGCCATCAAGTCTACCTCACAAACCTTAAGCGATAACCCGACCTTTTGGTAGTAAATGGCCTCTTTAGATAAAAGCCTCAATTCTCAGTACGAAATAGGCCTAAATATGGCCCGCTTAACGAACGAGGCCTTAAGTAGGTACTCAACATGTTTGAGGGGACTTCGTAGGGTCCAGTGCTTAGTGCCCGAGGGTCATTTAATCATTTTTTGTCATTAAATAGAATTTTTTGTGTGAAGACATAAGAATGGTCATGTGAGGGAGGAAAGACATGTTCTAGCTGTAAATTACTTTCATAGTTTTTCATTTGATATACCACCTAGTTAGTCGAGCTAGAAAACTTTCTCCTAAAGTCATGCTTACTACATCTTACTACATCTTACTTACACTTTACTGATCATGACAATTATATTGTCATGATCAGTAAAGTCAGAATGTACACGTTTAATTTATGATTTAAAAATTCTATAAATATCAGTTAGTTTCTAATTTTCTGTGTAACTGAGCAGTTTAAAGTAGCAAGTAAATCCAAATAATAAGAGGCGTTCACAAAACTTTGAACATCACTCGTATATATTTTCAACCACTTATACTACCAGAAAAGGACGCAGCAGTGGTATAAAATAAATTATACTGAAGAGAACCAGAGGGGAGCTCAAAGTCAATCAGAAAGCTTATAGGGTAATGAATTATTACTGAAAGCACTGAAGGAGTTGAAACAAACGGAGGTAGGGTTACAATTGCTTTGCAAATACACTCAAGAGTAGGAATGGAGATTTAGGCAAACAACGTTGCAAACATGATTGCACTCTGCTTTATGCGAGAGATACTATTTGTATATTTGAAGTGAGAAAAGTGAATTAAATATGTATACAAACATTATAAGGTAATGAGTTTTTTGTTAACTTTTTATTTGAACGTAATTTGCTCAGAAAGTATTTGAACAAACCAAATAAATCTTTTAGTGTAGGATAGTCCATTTATGTATCAACTCTTAATGTAGAATGTTACAAGAACACGGATTTTGCTTTCTATTAAAATTTGCGAACCTGAGTTTTAAAGTAATCAAGTTGAAAAAATGTGAGTAGACATAGATATCTGAACATGGCGTACACATTACCATTTATCTTAATAATATACTGTGGCGTCTTCCACATACAATAAAAACAGAAAAACATTACAGTGCCATCTACCGAAGATACACTGAATTACGGACTAACATAGTATACGAAGAAGCTACCAATACTGCATCGCGCAAAGAAAGTTCTCGCGCCAATTAACATATATACAACCTCCCAACGTCAACCGATGGGCAGTGACCCGCCAGGCATGATCACCTCGCCTGGCCGGAGGATCCTGCCTTTGTGTTTAGGGACATGTGACCCATTCCTCCACAATGGTGACCCTGACGTGATTGGAAACAACCTTCAAAGGAGTAAATCTATCATCGTGCTCACTCCCACAGCAAGTCTCAGCCAGCCAGCAATCTCAGCTTCAACAGGGATACCCTACACGCAGGAAGCGACCGCTCCAGCCTGGTTACCCCTAAGGCCTCATCAGAGTCTAGGCACAGAACACTGCACTTACGGTCCATGCAGAGCATCGTTCTCGCATCTACGCAGCAGCCTGCCACTACGTAACAACCGCCCTCAGCCCCTATTCACTGGGACTAGCGGCATTTAGTTCCGACTCACTGGAACTTGCGATACTCAGTTCAAGCTTACAATTTAAAAAAGCTAATTAATTAATATTATATATAAATACGTGAAGCAAAAACTTTACCCGTTTTACGCAATAAATTATGTGATTACTCCTCGTATGTAAAAAAGTCCCAGTTAAAGTTTTAAAGTTAAAGCAAAAAGCTAAAAATGCATGAAATATGATCGAATTTTGAACACTTGGTAATCACTAGTAATTAGAATTACAAAATAATAAATCGAAGTATACTTTAGTCACATAGTACGTAACGTCTCCACGCCCATGGCTCGTGAAGCACGTAAAAACGCTAGTGGTCCTGTGCCTGATCTATCCCTGGTTGTGTCAGATAACCTTCCCATCGGATTATGAGAGTGACTGAACACAGAGTGCACCTGTGTTTGTGTACACACTTGGGCACTAAAATACCTCCAGCGTAGTAAGCTGGTCTCAGTTGAGTCTTGCTGCCGTGGCCGTATTCATCCAGAAAAACATCAATGTCTCCTCATATCGTCCCTACAAAGTTCAAGTATAAAATTAAAAATATATATAAATTATTACATAAAGTTTTTAATGAGCGAGCAACGATCCATCGTTTTATCTTATCCCAAATTAAAAACTTTTAAATTATTTAACAGCTATAAAATGATTTAAAACTTATTACCGTAATGATGGTTTTAGGCATTATATAGAGATTATGACTTTTAAGTTTAAGACTTTATTGCGATACTCAAAAGCATAAACCTATAAAAAATACACAAAATCAAATTTTATTTCTTTTATTACTGTACTAGCTTTTGCCTGCGGCTCTACTCGCATGTCCTTCTTCAAGAACCAAAGTATTTTTATATTTCAAATGTTTTTAAAATACGTGCAGTGGTTTAGCCGTGAGCGCCTCACAGATAACAGATTTAATTTAGAATTTATAAAATTACTATGGATTGAATGTGTTTGCCACTTTTCGATTGATTTAATCCCAACTTCAAACCCTGATTTGCTAACGATGGTTACTAATTGACATGTTTGTGGAATTGAAGGGGTTCTACAAGACACTGTTCCAATAGATTATTCATAATAACATTTTGTTTTAGGACGATTTTCAATAATTTTATTAGTGAAAACCCTCTATAAGAATAATACTTTTATTTCCCGCATAAAGATATTTACATTCAAGTATGATATTTACGGTAAAATTTTCATACTTAAAAATTAATATTAGAAATTTGAAAGAAGTATTTCTATTGGTCTTTTACGAATTACTGAAATTTGGCGTAAAGATATTTAGATCTTTAAGGAAGGACATAGGTTTTACCGCGATAACCGACATATAAATAATCATGGAAATGTGTCTTGATCGTCAAAAGTTAAAATTTGCCTCAATCTCTTGTCCGACAATAACTCAAACATAGCACAGTTAATTATTCTACACGAAACAAGTTGAAATACCGGTCCTCCAATTGTTTGAAAACATGCCTCTAAATTGAATGTAAAACAAAACTCCCAAGCTCTTAATTAAATTATTTTAAATTTCGGGTAATGGGGAGAGAAAAATGGAGTGTTTTGATAATAATCTCGTAAATGATTGAAATTAAGTTATTCGCCAAATCATTTCAGGGATTTCTTAAATAACGAAGTAGAATCCTTCCGTTCATAATATATTTTAGCAACTAAGTATTGTATGCGTGAAAACAACACAAACAGGCAATAATTATATATGTTAAAATAATTACGAAATCTAGAAATTGAAAGAGGAATCTTACAGTGTGTCTAGTAGGTTCTTGTAACACATACAAATACTTACCCTTTTTTAACTTAAGGGGTAAATGATGATGTAATATCTTTTTGATTTTGGCCACGGGAGCCAGTCTCAATATATGGCTCAAATTTATGCACCAATAAAGATGCACTCTCTGTTCCCTTACTCTTATAATCCGATGGCATGGTTATTCGACACGATCGGGAAAAAATCAGTCGCAAGCCGCTTATTTTAGGGAAACTATTTTTACAGAGTGTATTTTCAATTCCAATATATACTATGTACAATTTAACCTTTTCATTATTTCTGTACCAAGATCCTTCTGTACCAAGTCTTTGAACTTTTCTTTCGTGAAAAACTTTATATTTCTACCATTTGTTATCTCCTTAATCTTTTTTCCAATACTTGTGTTTCTTTTGTAGGTATTCTTGAATGGTACCATAAATTAGACTACTAAGTTGTTTGTGATGGTGAATAAACAGGATAAAATAAGCTCGTAGCTAACTTCTTTTTGTTGATCGTATTTGGGTTACTATCTGCTGTAATAAACAATGTTTGGAATCAGAATTGTCTTTGACTCAGGAAGCCTTCACTTATGCTAAATATTACTCCAATAAATCAGTGCTACTATCACACTAATAATATTGTAAAGGTAAAAGTAAGTTTGTTTGTTACGCTTTCATGCGAATACTACTTATCTAATCATCATGAAATTTTGTCTACGTATTTTTAGAGATATTAAAAGTAACACAGGATTTTATTAAATGCGAGCGAAGCCGTATTTAATAAAATCTTATGTTTCGCCGTATTTCTCTTATTGGTAAGAGAAGTAATATTTCTTCATTGATTTATCTATCATCAACATGAGATAAAATATTACCCCTAATAGTAAGAATTTATTTATTAGTTTAATATCTTAAAGAGTTCAAATATTTCTCCTTATAGTAAAAGAGGTAACTTCTCTTAATTTATATTTAACACCGTACCACAGGCTCTGTATTGTTTGGTGTCAGACTATTTTAAGTGACAAGATATGTTATATATTTATCGATGCCACATACTTAGCAGGCACTCTTTAGTCTTTAAATCCCACTACAAAACCTTATCATACACTTTTTCTAAATCAACAAACACTGATTCGCGGCCCGGCCTAATAAACAAATTGCATCTCCAAGATTCCTGAGGAAAAAATATCTCTTTTAGATTGCAAAAAGTCGGGAAGAAAGAGCGAAAGATTTTAAGCATTTTTTGCAATAAGCCCAAATTGGTTTCGACTTATTGCCGTTTCTTCCCCCATTATTCTCTAAATAACTTTCTCCCAAACTTTTAGACAATACTGACATATTCCTGTAATATCCTTTGCTTTTCAAAATGGGTGCAAGCGAACTTAAACATCACTTATACAGGATTGAAGAGGTAATCCAAAAATTATTGAAATATAAAACTTCTGATGTTCGTCCTCTTTTAGTATCTTTTATGTTTCAACTAGTTTACCATCTGTCCAAAAACTTTTACATTTTTCAAACCTAATCCCGTATTCATAAGCACATCATTCAACATTCATTTTCCTCATCCATCAGCTTTTCGAATTAAGTGTTCCATCTGCACCTTATATGTATTTTATTTTGTTCAAATTATTTATCTGTATCACTGCCGTAATGACGCAACTCTGCCTGTTGGAAAGCATAAACAGCATTCAAGAGTGGTGGCCACCATACTCATTGCGAATGCAGACAATGCAGCATGATGAACCACACCATGGTGGCCTAGTAATGCTTCTGCATCATTGGGCGTCCGGTCTCGCACTCACCAACGAAACACGATAGCACAAACGCTGTCATTGAAGATGATCTTCTGTGTGTGTATCCTCATTATCTTAATCTACTACCGCACCGCCCCGGTCGAGCCAACCCGTTCTTTCTGAAAGAGTTTTTTTTTCCTCTGGAATCTTTCAGATGTTTGTGCAGTTTCTTCTAAGCTATAACTCAGGTCATTGCTACCACTTTCTTTGCCTTTTTTTACACTCGTTATTTTCTATATTTCTAATTTCTTTCATTTTTCCAAAATTTTTTTCTTAACTTTTAGAGCTTTCTGTATTTCTTCATTCCACCACCATGTGTCTCTATCAATCACACCCTTCACTTTCGATTCGCCTAACACATCTTTTTGACTTTCTTCTTTCTTTCTCTCTGACTTTCTTATACAGTTCGTAATTTCGCGCCATCATTCATTTACTGTTTTATTCTGCATTTTACTCATTTTTGTCATAATAGTGAAGGTATTATGTAACAAGAAGTACACTATCAGATAACAACAGGTAT
This sequence comes from Hyphantria cunea, assembly GCA_003709505.1. Lineage (NCBI taxonomy): Eukaryota > Metazoa > Arthropoda > Insecta > Lepidoptera > Erebidae > Hyphantria > Hyphantria cunea. The sequence continues at coordinate 1,084,499 of PKRV01000832.1, read as the reverse complement.
TGAGTATACTAAGGAATACTAGAGAGTTTCTATGACTACTTAGTAGTGTCAAATAGCAGTTCGTAGATTTTATAGAAGACCGATAGATGGTGTTTGATCCTTTGTAAACTGCAAAGTTTGTTACGTGTTTAGTTTTAAAATTCTAGTTACTATAGTAACAATACACATACGTATTTCAGTGATGTATACACCCGCAATGGTGTTCATATGACAATAAATATATTTCAATTGGTTTATGTCACTTGAAAAATTTTTACTTTAGTTCAGGAGTGGACATATCACAGGAGTCTATATTTACTCATTAGTTTTATCAAAGCTTATACGTAAACAAAATATATACCCTTTTCAAAGTTTGTAACTGAAGACACAAAAAGGACATTAAACCCTTCCCAGCTGTGTTGTTAAACCTCTTTATACAATCTCGACAAAAATATTAGAATAAATCCTTATGAATTACATTTTTTATGTTTTTATGCTTACAAAGATTGCGTCTCATGAGACTTTTAACGATATATATGTACATATAACAGTTTATGTATACTTAGGAAGGCTTTCTACTACTACGAGTTTCGAACCTATTATTTTTACCATTACCTATAGTTCACTTTATTATTTTTTTTTATTTACAAAGAACAACTCCTGCACTTAAAATATATCCTGTGCACCGGAGAACTTTACAAAATACATAAAACGGAAAAAAAGAATACCCAGAGATAACAATATGAGGCTCACACAAAGTTTTGTCCCATGTAGGATTTAAACACTTAGCGGAGTAGAAAGCAGTGTCGCGACCGCTTAAGCAGTCATACGTGCAGTCAAGTTCGTCTAAAAACACTATTCTTCAAGGTTTCCATTCTAATTTTTACTTAACTACGGCAAAACTAAAAGGAAGTATAGTTGTTTTTACTGTCTATGTATGGTTTTATGTTCTACTATAGCACCGAAGTTACTTAACCGATTCAAATGAATAATGTGTCAATAAATTTGTAATAATGGCCCGGGTGACATGGGCTAACTTTGGACATCCCAGGTTGTACTTCAGTCGTGGAGTATAACAGAAAAGACTCTAGAAGCAGCTGATGCGTTCCTAGTGCTCCTCCCGACTGCCGAGGTAGGCCGCCGCTGGGTTTATTGGGCAGACCGGACATGGAGGATGTGGTGTGAAAAGCATCATAAATTTTAAACCTTTATAACGTTATTTTATTGGTTTATGAATGTAAAAGAAGATGGGCTGACATAGGATATTGATATGTGTACATCATGTACATCTAACTTTATTGTCATATAGTAGTACTTTTTTTGTTTTGTGAATTAAAAAAAAAACTAAAATCGTGTGCCACTACTACTATTAGCTGGACAAAGTAAAATAAACACTTCAACAATATATAAAATAAATCAATAAAAATTTTCGGATATCGAACACACAACGCCATCTAGTCCCAAACAAAACTTGAAAAGTTATCCAATATCACGACAGAACATTTCACATGGACTGCACGAATAGTGACAAGGAAAGACTAACTGGCGCTATACTCAGTGTTGTGAATTCAAAGCCCACATGGGACAAGATTTCGTGTGATCCACAAATTGTTGTTCTTAGACTTGGTGTTCTTTGTTATCATTTTTTGTGTACTTGTAAACTTCCCTGTGACACAGGATATACTAGTAATTCAGTAGTTGTCTAAAAAAAGTGTTCAAGTTTTTTTTTCATTCGCTTTATTAAGAAATTGCAACTTAGATTACACTTATGAAAATATAAAGTTTATTTTCGTGTGATAAGTTACGTATACATAAGCAATTATCGAAGGGATCAGACATCTTGTCGTTTTCGTGCATATATAAAAATGCTCGAGTAAGATAAAAGTATTGTTAAGCAAACAAAATTGGCAATAACTATTCAAGTCTTTTAGAAGTCGAGACAGTAAAGTCAATACTGCTTGTTTACGTGACTCGAAACACATCGTTAATAGCAAAAGAGCGCTAAAATTTAAAATAAGTACAACAACTGTACGGTAAAAATGTACTGTCTAATAATTTCTTTAATTTTTTTTGTATTTTTTATGCACGGCCCTGCCAAAATGACTCTACTCTGCCTGATGGAAAGCATAAGCAGAATCCAAGAGTGGTAGTCACCATGCTCATTGCGAATGCAAACAATATAACAATGCAGCATGGTGACCCACACCATGGCGGCCTAGTGATGCTTTTGTACCATTGGGCCTTCTCATTCTATTTATAAACAGAAGTCAAAAAACCTATAAAAGTTTTAACGTTTATCTAACCGTTGGTTTATAATTGTTGTATTAGTGTATTTAGCTTCGTGGTCAAGGTTAGAAAATGGAGATGTTTGAATTCAAGTACCGTAGTTTGATTGCCCTAAGCATTAAATTGAATTGTAGGTACCTCTTTAAGTGATAATGTGTGTTACTCTGATCATTAGGCATGAGAAAACATAAACGATTGACGAACAGTGACCATTAGAATACCGTCGTAGTCTAAAGACTGCCAAGCTTCTTAATACAGTAGATATACGAGTACAAATGTGTTACTACAGTTGCTGTCGATAAGACCGAATGTATGGTATAAGAAAATCTTACAATGGTTTTTTTACGTTAGATAATAAAAATATATCGTTTTATACGAGTACGAGTGTTTTGTTCAGTTGTTCGCTAGAACACGAAGAAATGAAATATTTTTTTCTTATTCTTGGCCCGGGGCAGCGTGTAATTTAGCCCTTTGTAGTGTTACTACAAGATTTGTTGTAAGGCGGAGTGGATTATTAAGATACATTGTGAGGGGTGTAGATTAGTAAGAAAATATGTTTAATATCATGTTTTGGATAATTTACATATATCTAGACTGTTTTTAAATTCTCTGTAATATTGAATCGAAAAATAAAAATCTAAGGAAATAATGAAGAAATTATATTTGCTTTTTTAATATATCTCCCGTTATCCTGTGGACTTCTTATGTTTCCAACCTGCAGTTTTTTTCTGATTAATTTCATTGCGGGTTCCAAGACAGATTATTTTTTTCTGGGACTTTCCAAGTGTTATAACTCGATGTGTAGGTGGGTCACTGCTGTTGATCTTACTGTAGAAGAGTTACAGTTGTGGGCGGAATTAGTCCCAAGACTCCCATTAGCGGGACGTAGAATGACAGTCAATTTAAATTTGTTTAACTGTATTCAGTTTTATAATATGAAACTACTAACTAATCACCAATTCAGCAAGATAAAGTTGTTAGAACTCTAACTTAAGGGAAATATAACAAATCTATTCGCAGCTCATTCATTAAAATTGATTCGGTAGCTTTAGCGCCATGATAGAACAAGCATAATACGGAGATCGCCAAAACTATAACCCTTCCTTTCAGCTTAGTTTTAGTCGGGTAGCTGACTTAGTTATGTTTTACAAGTAAAGAATCCTACATAAAGGGATTTGTTCTACAACAGTATAAGTGTGTACAAGTATATAATTTTATCAGGCGTCGTAAACTTGCCGAATAAATGCCGGAGGTTTGGGCTTAGTGAAAATATAAGATTCCGCGAGACAACGGCCCTTTGAAAAATGGTTCGCTTTTTAAGAACAATGGATGTGGTAAAATTAATAATGGGTTTTTGGGGCATGCACGCGAGATGTAAAGGTGCAGAGTTGAGCTAAGACTATAAGTAAAAGAATGGCCACCGCCAATTTTGTTTTTTCTTACATGAAGTATTTTATTGATTCTTGAATTAATACTTTTAATTTTACGCTCATGGCTATGTAATTACTGCGGAGTTTGTTCATTTCTTTAACAATTTTTTTGAAACTCCATTTTAATCTTCATGAAACTATGCTTCAGAAAAGTGTTTAACCGTTCTTTCAACCGTTCAGACAATTGCTGTTTACTGTTTCTATGATATTGAAAACTTAAAATTAAATGTAGCACAATCCAGAATATGTTGTGACTTGCCATGGCACAAGACAACGACAAGAATGGCAAGACATAAAATTTTTACGATGTATATTTCATGCTACATATATGCGTGTTTTCAAAACATTAACCAAGCTAGATAAATGCCTTCTCTAAAAGCTAAAGTACTACTTGTTTTTATGTAGGAACTACGTACATAAAGTAGGAAGACGCCTGAAGCCCGACAATTTCGCCATCCTTATCTCAATACCTAAGGGTAGTTCAAACACTCCATACTTTGTTATGCCTTTGTGTTTATTAGCTTACCAAAAGTTATGTAACTTAAAGGCTGCTAAATTTCGTGTATTAATTCGAAGTTATTCAGAATTTATAAGTAGTAAACTGACCAGTCGTTATATTATAGACGTACAAATATATCTTTTATAGTAAAAAAATTAGATACTTACATGTGACTTTTCGATTTATATTGTGTGTCCGTACTGTGGGAATTATACTACTGAATTTTTTTTTTACTAAATACATTTGTATTATCTATTGAAATAACTACAACATCGTCTTCCTAGCTGTTATCATTTACAAGATTAATTGAGGTCAACTACTAGTTCAACAGATTTAACCGACCAGAATATCAGTTACTGTTTTTCTATGGAGCGACTGGCATCAGACCTCCGTAACCCTGAGGGCAAACTGAATTCGATGATTGAACTAGTATTCAGTAAATTTTAGGGCAATGACTTCTCAATAATGATTGTAATGATCATGACAACCGGGACCGAAGACGGTCCAACGTGCTCTCCGCCGCGGACGGGAAACATCACCGTCTTATACCTAAATAGGTATTATTCATAAATTTTATCCAGATACAGAAGTGCCGATAGGTGAAGGATAGTCAAGCTTTGATATGAATTCATAAATGTGGGTCTATTTGTTTTTTTTATGATATAGTGGGTAAACAAGCAGATGTATCCCCTGACGCCCGCTACACTGGAGGCGCGCGCGCAGAAGCGCGTTGCCAGCCTTTTAAGAAGAAGTACGCTTTTTTCTTAAGCTCGTATAGGTACGAGAATACCGCAGGCGACAGTTCATTTATTCATGTATCACAAAATAAATTATAATAAAAGATCAAACATGTCGTAGTGGATTAAGAACACTTTTTAAATCGAGAAAACAAATAGTTGCCACCAAAATTATAGGCGAGCTCAAATCTAAACTTTAAAAAGTAATTAGTGTTAAAGTTTTTAAGACCTTCCTTGAACTACTTCTAAAGGTGACTTTTCAGATTTTGAACTGATCATACTTCTCTTAACATCCAAACTTTGAAAATTGAATTCGTTTGTGGGCTGACATCTATAAATAAAATGTTTGGTAATAATGTTATTGAGAATAACGTGTATAAAACAATATTCGTTGTATATTAAATGGTTTTATGTATATGTAAACATTCAAATTGAGAACATACTCCTTTTCGAAGTCGGTTAATAATAATTGATATTTTTGTAAAATATAATCTTAGCTATTAATTGAAACAAACTTTTAATAAATGAAGGTAATAATTTACCTTCGCCTTGATATGTTATGAAAATATGAGTTAAGTTTTGTAGTTAGGTAATTTTACTTTTTTGGCAGATTTATAATACTTGTAGAAAGTTCGACTTCAATGCATACTTTTATTATACGTACTCGTAAATGCGAAAATAACTTTATCAGTCTGTCTGTCACATTTTCATGGTCAAACCGCTGCACCGATTTCAAAGAAATTTAGCATTGAGATATTTTGATTTTTGAGGAAGGACATAAGCTAATCTTTACTGCAATAACCGATAAACAAGCGGGCGGAGCCGTGGCCAAAAGCTAGTAATATATTTTCCTACGAATTAACATTTATATCTCCTATCCTAGAATAGAATATACTATTTCAAATCACGTATAAAACACATATCAGTAAATAAAGAAATTAATTAAATGACAACAAAGTGGTTGATTAATATTTCATACTTTGTCGCCACACATTATTATCGGTCGATAGTATTGGATGCGTTATTATGGTATCTACTTTTTATTTGTTTTTAAAAGACAACTCTAGCGTTAGGAATATACATCCTGTGACGCGGGGCGCTTCAGACATAGAAAAAATAACAATTCGTGGATCACAAAAAGTGTTGTCCCATGTAGGATTTGAACCCACAACACGTGATGCAGTAAAAAGCGGCTTGGCGACCGGTTAAACCACTAGGCCAACCGTGCAGTCATGTTAGACTTATATTATTAATCATCTCAGATTAATATTGACGTTGTACAAAATAATTGGCATAAGAGGATTTTAGTTGGGGATGTTGCTCTAATTGAATTGGCAATGGTCTTAGATCTGATTAAAGATAGCAATGGGACTAACTGTGTACTTTTGAATTACATTTATTTTTTCTAATATCTGAGCATATGACTCAATAGTAGTAATTAACCTTAGCCAAGTCAATCAGTAATATGGGCAACCATTCTTAACATCAAGAGAGAGGGAGAGCTATGCTTCGGCACGGACGGGCCGACTCGACCGGAGCGATACCACGGCCTCTCAGAAAGCCGATGAAACACAGCGCAAGCGCTGTTTCACGCGCTTAAGCTGTATTTCACCGAGTGAGTAAGGATACAGGAGACTCATATTCCTCTCCATTACCCAAAGGTCAGCAACGCACTTGTGACACCTCTGGTGTTGCGGGTGTCCATGGGCGTCAGTAACCAGTACCATCAGGCGATGCGTCTCCTCGTTTGGTCTCTATTCCATAAAAAAAAACCGTCATGACAATATTTTTGGCAACCATAAGGGGTAGATAGAACTCTTAAAAATCTGACATCAGTCTTTTTACTTTAGAACATTTATATCGCCTATTCCTTGGGCTGTAGAGGTCTAATGACAGTCAAAAATGGAACTTTAACTACATCGTAATGGAGCCACTTGTCAACCCAATTTGGGAAAAAGTTTTCGAGGAAAAAAACATTTCCAATAAAATCATCTCTTCAGGTTTATACCAATTCGATAGTGTTTTGCCATCTAATTTTTGATCATAATCAATAATTTTTGACGAACGATAAAGTTCTTTTTTTTTTTCCCGTGGAACCCCCTCGGGTCTTCACCCAACCGGGGTTTGCGGCGGGGCGGTGTGTCGGAATCGAACCGACTAAAACCATACGGTGTGCCACTCTGCGCCTGAGACGGGAGGAATCCAGGAACCACTTGCTTACGCCATCCGGCCCCTCCCAGCGGAACGAAGAAGTTCTAGCCTAACCTAACTTTATGGCCATAGAACGGCCTACTGTAAGACCGACCAATCAGGGACAATTAACAACTTGACGCACGACAGATTGCGATCTTACGGGTTTACTTCGATACATTATCGTCTATCGAAAAATAGCACGTTAAATTGTAAACAGTTTGTCTCAGTTGACACTCTTTCGATAGTTTACAATCTCGCTAAGTAGATTATAATCTAAAGTTATTTACATTCTTACGACGACATAGATATAATACATTCAAATATGTTTTACAGTAGAGGAAATCAGAGAATTATTAACGACTTCCGTGCATTGCCAGGCCAGGTCACTGTAGATTGTAAAATGCTGATGAATGACCAGTATAATAAATAATAATAAATATATAAATAAATATTTCCGACATCTAACACACAACGCCATCTAGTCCCAAACTAAGCAGAGCTTGTATTATGGGTACTAGATAACTGATATAATACTTATATACTTTTTTTTGTAAATACATACATATCATACATAGAAAACACCCAAACTCTGAAACAAATATTTGCAGATCATACAAACATTTGGTCCGACTCAGGAATCGAACCCGGGACCTCTAGCACAGGTATAGAAGATAAATGAGCTGATGTGCTGCTGTTAAGTGACCACCACGGCCCATGATCATCAACCTAAAAGACACACATAGGCCCACCATTTATGTGACCTTATCGCTGTACCCAATACGAGAAGAAGGTTATTTTCCTATGCAGGTATGTTTGAAAATGTATACACAAATTTTATTAACTTTGAAATAAAAAAACACACATTTTATTAACACATATTACATAATGATAGACACAAACTAATAATAACATTTAATAGTTTATCAATTTAAAACAATTTTACATTGATTTACATTTAGAAAATATCTGAAATGAAAGGGAATAAGCTACGCATTCTTCGACATTATAGCCCCATAACTACTTAAGACATCAAATGTTCAAGAAATTTTATACACATTCTTATTTATTATACTTTCGTTTTATATCGTTTCTTTATACTCTATAAAATAGGAGAAAACGGGAACAATAGGATACATGTACCTAAATCTATTTTAACCGACTCGTTTGCATGTTCTACTATAATAATATTTTTGTCTTTCCTATGAAAGAAAAGAAAAACGAAAAGCTTTAACATGTTTCGTAATAATTTTATTTATTCCAGCTTTGTTACTGTAACAGTGTTATTTCTACAAAAGGAAAGTCATTTTCGGTTTGCTTGTGTGTGAAAAGCTGAATAAAATATGACGTATATAGTAGAATAAAATTGGTGTCTTAAACATTACAGTACATTATCATCAGCCTATCGCAGCCCACTGCCACTTCAGCTTGCTAATCCTGTGGGCTACCTCGATGACCCTGGTTCTTTGTCGGATCACCTCGTTTCTGATGCGATCCCTTAGAGAAACGCCGAGCATAGCCCTCTCCATAGCACGCTGAGTGACTTTGAACTTATGGACCAGTCGAACCGTAAGTGTCCACGTTTCGGCTCCGCATGTCATTACAGTACATTATATTGAGCATAAAATTAAAAAGAGAAACTATGAGGGTTTGATAATCAAATAAAATATAAAAATTGTTAGTTTAACTAGATATAATTAGAAATTTTAAAATTTACATATTCCACTTTCTGAACGATCGTCTGTTTTTAGGTTCAGCACTATATTTCATGTTGGAAAGGGTTTCTACTGACATTTTAGGAATTGAAGAGTCCCTTTCGCAAATATTGTAATGTGAGCAAGGGAGAGCCATCCGTCAGTAATATCCATGGGCGGCAGTAATCGCTTACCATCAGGTGATTCGTCTGCTCGTTTGCCGCCTTCCCCCAAATTCAGGGGACTCATTTCATAGGCGGCAGTTTCCAGTAACTATAGAGCGACTTGACTTACTCCCTGCTATAAAAATAAACGAAAAAGTGAAACTTCTAAGAACCTCAACGATAACAAAACAATTGAAACACAACAATGGTTTTGAAACCATTAAATGCCTACTACACAGAACAGTAAGTCAATATTAATTTACGAAATCAGTTCAACAAAGAATTCATTTGTGAGAGGGTGCCTCTATTTCTGTAATACTTTCAATAGGGTTTAATTTCGCTCTTCGAGCTCTCATTCAAATTGCTATAGGCTTTGTTCGTGTGGCTATTTTGTCTCTGGTTCAGTTGTATTGTCTAGCCAAGTACATTTAGGTGAAGTACCTGACTTTTAGAATTTTTGATTACATTTAAATTGAATCTAACTTTTGTCTAAAGGTACAACAAAAAACATTGTAGTCTACATTATGAATTTTCTCTAATAACATGCTCTTAGTTGAGCTTAAATCTTGAAATGAATAAAGTAATAGAAAAATGTTTTAATTCTATTTTTACAATGCGTAGACATTCTAAACATTATTCTTAATTTTAAACGATTCTATTGCTGAAGCAATGCATAGTAGCTAAGTTTTTTGAAACAAAACAAACAAACAACCAACAACCCATAATGTCCCACTGCTGGGCTCGGGTCTCCTCTCAGGAGAGGGTTAAGGCCATACGTCCCCACGCTGGCCAAGTGCGGNGCGGGTTGGGGACTGGCAAGAATACGTTGTGGCTACGTAAATCTTGCCGTTGGATGTTTTTAAGCCGCCCGAAGGCCTCCAACTAAGCTTCACGACTGTTATCGTATGATAACAACCGGGACCGACTGCTTAACGTGACCTCCGAATCACGGAGACGCTCATGGTAACATGCCACCAGCGGTCACCCATCCAGGTACTGACCGCGCCATCGTTGCTTACCCTCGATGATTGTTTCTAGTCACCGAGTGCAACTGGGCTATGAGCGCCAGTTTTTTGAAAGTTAAAGTAATATCAGATAGCAAACAGCGCTTACTTTTTATATAGTTGTACATAAAATAAAAAAGTATGTTCTTATTTAAACTAATAAGTAGTTATTTTTTAGTCATCATCTTTAATATTCCAATGTTCGATATATGAAGAGCCTTAGATTGGCATACTTAATTGCCTCTTAATTAACATACCATTCAATATTTCAATAAAGACAAGCTATAAAGTAACAAAGTCCTTCTAACCTGGTATAAAAGACAAATATCGAGTCACAAAGAAGAGGGTGCTTTAGTAAAACAAACGTTTTGAGATCACTCTGTGAAAAGCGAGAGCTTCAAATGTAAAATGATACGCTTTTGTTATTCAGGTGCTTGCCAAAAAGAATATTGAATTTATATATGAAAAACAATGCGTGTGTATTTCTAAGCACTAGTAAGCTTAAAGTTTGGTTAGAAGTTTACAAGGTTTTTTACATCGCTCAAAGTTAAAACATATCCGAATGGGCCGCTTAAAAAATTATAAAACCTGAGACATTTTGTTCGTTTTAGTATAAAGATTGCACTTTCGAAGATATACTTAAAGGTTTCACCTCGTTCTGGATTCAAAAGGGCCGATACCTATTTTGGTATAAGCACGACGTCTCCCCAGAATGTCCGTTCCGCCCGGGAGTTATGTATTTTCTCCTAATAAGTGGAAAAAAATACACACCCTATCAAAAAGGCGCGCGCGCAAGCGCACACGCACACACACACACGTCACGAGTTAAGTCACCATACTAGCTTTCTTCAGTCATTGAATGATTTTTGTATTTTTTCTTCATGCAATTTTTATAAAACAAAATTGTACGATATGTGGGAGTGGTTACCCTAATACAGGTATTTTTTGATTAGTTTGAAGAATAGACACAGCACTTAAGAAGTGTTCAAGCTTAAGTAATAAAATATTCACTTTTACTACATCTTATTCACCTGTGACAACCCTAATAAATACAGGTAGAAATACAGGTAGGTACAAATTTGTACAGTCTTAGAAGCTAAGCCTCTGTTCCGTCTGATCATGGGCCAGTTACGTTTACAGATTTTCTATCGTACGTATCTAACAAGCGAGAATACCTATCAGGATATGAAATCGTATAAGCAAATTAATATCAATAGATTTCTTCGAATAAAAAATTCTCAACCAGGACAAAGTAGGAAGCAGAATCAATCTTATAATGAAGTGTTTAACCTGTACTAAGAGAACAGTGTATTTTTTTTATATTCTAGAATTAAAATCACTTGTAATTATTCTACTATTTTATTTATATATGTTTACACCTGAATCGAAACCATTCAGGTGTAAACAAAGTTGTGGCAAAGGTTAAGGCCATAAGGCGAAATTGGTTAGGTGTTAACATAAATAAATAAAATAGTGAAATGAGTACAACTGATTTTAATTTTAAGAATGTATTGCAACAAGTTTCATCAAGTGCCGACAATCGAGAGTATAACTTACAAAAGTCGTTTTTTATTTCATGACGAACTACCAAAAGATTATTTAGTTCTATATTCGGTTCATTAATTATTCAGGACAGCTTAATTATGTTCTAGAAATGCCTACACATAAATAATTAAATTTCTTATATTTAACTAACTGTCATCTTCATACACGAATTTTTTACAATCCGTGTGCTGTTTATAAAGTATTATCTGTCTTATTTCCGTCTCAACTTTCACAAAAGACTTAATTCGTAATTTCTTCTGTGTTGTGTAGACGTAGTTTTTTGACATTAAGCAGAGACAAGGCTTAGTCAAATTGTAAACACAGATCATGAACTGTGGCCACTCAAGCACTGACTTTGTCGAAATTGCTTATCCTTTCTGAATACTGATTTTAAATAATTATTTTGCAAGATATAAGCTGAAGCGTATTTTGTAGAGGATCGCAATGTTATAGGATAAAGAATCATTGTCTTTAGGTTAGCTATCAGTGATATTGACTGAAAATTGATATGCATTGAATTATCTCCGAATAGATAGTAGTAATGCGTAGTCGAGTTAGCCGTCTAGCTTTCGATTAAGTATTTTTAAAATATGACTTATGAAAAAAGTACACCGGAAGCCCGCCCACTATTAATTCTGACAAAGACACTTAAAGGTCAGCAACGCAAATGACATTTTGTGTTCCAGCTGTCCATGAGTGTTACTAGGCACTAACCGATACTAATTTGCCCTTTGCACCATAAAAAAGTATTTTACACACATTACAAAACAATGAGATCTTTATAGATCTAAGTATAAATTATTAAAAAATGTTGTTTGTTTTGTTATGACGCATGCTTATAGTTTCAACATCTTTTCAAGGTAACAAAACTAAATTGCCTGTTTATAATTTTAAATTCGCACTTTTTGACTGAATGAACATAAAAGTATTGACAGTGCCCATAGTCTGTTTGTTTGTTCCGGCTAATCTCTGGAACAGAGGGACCTATTTAGGCGGATATTTCACTGGCAAATGACTAATGTTAAAAGGAGCAACGCTATTTTAAAACAACTTACGATTCAACAATATACGATTTAAAGGTAACAAGTCGCAGGTAGTAATATGGAGCGGTGCTAGTAAGACATAAAATATCTTACAATAAAGTATATTAAAATTCAATTTCCTATAATCGCTTTATCTTAAATACTTGTACTTGTCGGCTTGGTACAACATTACTTATTTAAAGTTAAACATCAATTACTATTCAATACGCTCGTGGACGGTTATTACTACAAATGAATATTGCATAAATTAACTAACTTAAATGTAAGCCTATAATTGAAGTCTTACTCTGTGGTATAAGCCTCATAATATAATGAGTATTTTTATACATAACAACTAAACTTGTTTTAAGCCGTTCAGGATTTAATAAAGAGTATTTGATGAAATCTTAAAATAAATAAATATATAAATATTTGGGACATCTAACTCACAACGCTTTCAAGTCCCAAACTAAGCAGTGCTTGTATTATGGGTACTAGACAACTGATATAAATACATATATATACTTTTTTTGTAAATACATAAATATCATACATAAAAAACACCCAAACTCCGAAACAAACATTAATAGATCATACAAACATTTGATACGACCCGGGAATCGAACCCAAGACCTCAAGAATAACAGTCGCATACGCTACCGCTGCGCCACCGAGGCAGTCTTGCTCATAGGTAATGGAATATGAGTTCGTATTTTACACCGACGTCGCTAAAATCACATCAGTATTATATAAGTGACAAGGATCGAAACCTTGCTCTATATAAATAAAGCAAGATTTGAATTGTATTTGTTTATCCATACTTATATTATAAATGCGAAAGCAACTCTGTTTATCTCTCTGTTACAGACAAGACTCACCATTGCACCGACTTCAATGAAATTTGGAATGAAGATATTTTGATCTTTGAAGAAGGACATAGGCCACGTCTTATTGTTAACTGATATACATGAAGGTGGAGCCTTGAGCCGCGCTAAGGCTTGAAATACTATAAATTCGAAAGTAGCTCCGTCCGTCTGCTACGCTGTCACAGCTAAACCGCTTCACCGATTTCAATGTAATGACATGGAGATACTGTGTTTCTTGAGTAAGGACATAGGCTTGCAATATCTGAAATACATGCTAGCGTATCATGGATAAAGTCTAGTTAAGTATAAAAAGTATGCTGAATTAACCATGCTAATATCAGACTTACAAAAGGTTTTTAATTATTTTACTGTTTGTTACGTTTTTTGTATACGTATTTTGCACGACTTTTTTTTAGAGAATTGATTACCATCCTTTTTAGTTAATTGATCACGTTGAAAGTAGATCACGCTTGAATTTTGGGTATTTTAAAAATGTAGGTTGTACGAAACTTCAAACCTAATAGATTGAAATAATTGGAAAAAAAATTAAGGTAAAATTGTTGTATACTTAAAAAAAATATTGGTATAAAAAGTAAATATTAAAAGTCTAAATAATTAAACCGCTGATGAAATTACATCTAATAATTAAAAAAGGTTATTAAATAAAAACAGCCCCGTGTTTCCACACTTTTTCCCAATATTCATCAGAATCCCGTTGAAATTGAATTATAACACTTTAAAAACTCATTTTCTCAATAAAAGCAAGTATTTAATCAAAGCAACAAGTAAATCCAGTTTATAAAAGGTTCCCGTTGAAGCGATTTGTTCTATGCTTTTAAACCTTAGATGCTTGAACGGAGTTTGACTCCATCTCTTTACAATTGTTAATTAACGAAGTTTCCAACGATAACGGTTCATTCTCTCTATAAATTGCTGTTTTCTTTAACGTAATTGATTTGCTGTTTTTGAGGAGATAAACCAGTATTTTAAGAAGAGTGTTTGAGTTGTGTTGCGTTAGTTATAAATTTACTTTTTAGCCTGTCTAAAGTGAAACCACAACTAAGGGTGATGATATTGGAAGTCCTTATGTAATTGTATTGTTACGTGGTAGGGTACGATGAATTGGAGAAATATAACTTCTACCGAGCAAAAGAGACTTTATTTAAAATAATCTTAAAAACACAGTATAACTCAGAATACTAGTCCTTAATTGTCACCGAGGTCGCCAGGTTAATCATTGATATTGTCGCAATGTATCACAAACTAAACTGCCTCGAGACGCCTATTTATATTACATGCCGTTATTACTAGTGCATATGAGAAAGGTCGGTGACCGGTTCCAAGAACGCGCCGGCGAATGTATTCGAACCAACCGCGCGTCACTAATGTTAAATAAATAAGGATAAATTCACCCAATAAACAAAAAAAAAACACTTAATAATCACTTGCATTGCCCAGAAAATGTCAGATTAATGCAATGACACCCTGTCTAAAATGCTGGCATTACTTATCCTCTACGTCATATAGTCGATTCCAGTAAGAAAGCATACAACAATTTTGCACCATTTTCCCGTCTCACGACTAGTGAGAAATTGTCAAGCGGTCGCGCACCAGAATTGTTAAGTTTTTTACCATCGGTTTTGCACCAGTCGAGGGGCTAGCTAGGAACTTTATACTAAACGAGACCAAAGTCAGTAGCAAAGCTGTGCAAGGCAGTTTAAATGTATTTGTGCAGTGTACAATCAAATTGGCTGCAGTTACTCGCTAGAATTGTTTGTACAGTTTGTTTGTGACAGCGAAACTGAAACATTAATTTTGGAAATTTGTTTACAGAAATTTTTGCGAAATTTTGAATATTCTAGTTAATGTGGCCAGTGGCAGTGGCCCGCCTGGTCGGAGATTTATCCCTTTATATTGTAGGAATATGTGACCCGTTCCTCCACAAAAACAAATCCTGTATTAAGTTTTTAGAGGGTCTTCATTTTAGTAGCTGTACTGTTTTAACTAAAGCACATGCTCCCAGATGGAATAAAAAAAGTAAGGACGGAACTTAAGTAAATAAAACGAGATTTTGATGGTTACAGGTTAAGTTCATCAATTTTCTCTCTACCTTAAAAATACAGTGTTATATACTTACAGACTAATGCTAACTTACTACGTCACAAGAGATATCACATTTACATTATCAAGAAGAAATGGAATGTGTGAAAGTCTAAAGTTGAGAGTAAAGTACTTAAACTAGTTAGGCATATTAATAATTCCTTCTTAAAATTTCAAGTTTCAATCCAATAGAATCCTTAAAGTACTTTATAATTCACGTACTAAATTCGTAAGCTTTATAAAGTTTGAGTTCTCTTGGAACAGCGCAGTTCGAACGTAGAACATAGTTTGTATTGAATGCATGTCCTGATGCGGGTACGCTTAAGTAAATACCGACAAAGTTTGCGGGCTGTGAATGACATTACTGGTGCTTAAGTACTTAGTTGAAGTACGGTAAGTATCAAAAGTGCATCCAGTTCTAGTAATATTTAGTATTTAAGCAGATAGGTTAATAGCAATAAAACTGGTATTAGATAATTAGCCTATAACTAACGTAGTCTGCATCTATGCACCACAAGTGGAATGTAGGGATGAGGAAAAACATTTCTTTTTTAGAGAAACTTGATGAATATATCGCTAGTATATCATACTAGAAACCAAATTTCTCAGGAGAAACCTAAATGGGTTTGACAAACAAGATATACAGCGACGTTCATGGTGGTTACGAAAATTCCAACAGAGAGGGCGACCATATCCTAGAATTTGCATTCAGACTGAACTATGGATTATTAACACCATGTTCCAGAAAAAAACTGAACACCTTGTCACATATGAAACTGGAGAAAAATTTTCGCAAATAGATTTCATCTCATTCGACATGAGATTTAGGAAAAATTTCAAAGATTGCATAGTCATCCTAGGAGAATCACTTACGTCCTAGCATAGAATAATTGTAGGTGTGTTTAAATTACCTTAGTCTAATAGGACACGAATAGACAGAACTCCTCGAATATAATAGAAGGCACATTTGATCTCTAGGTCGGATAAATGAAAGTATACATATGACTTCTTACATCGAGCAGTTGCAAAGGACTACGACAATGCAAGTAAAATGTGGTCAAATTTTAAAAGAATATCTAAATGTACTGCATTGGTTAGACTTGAAATTACTAGGGGAGGTGTTAGCAACAACAAAGACCTAACATGGTGAGATGAAGATGTGAAGGAATAGATCAAGAACAAGATAAANTAAATAAATAAATAAAGGTGTTTAAAATCTGGTAGGCTTCAGAGAGCCATCAGAGGAGAATCATATGAAATACAAGAAATCGAAATTGCTAACTAAGAGGAAGGTTGCTCAAATTAGAACAAAGTCAGGATAGACTATAAACAAGAAAATGAATACAGCAAAAACAGATAAATAACTTTTTCGTATACTTAAAACTAGACATAGATCCACGCCGGATAAAAAGTTTAATAAATTGATTAAAAACAAAGACAACAATTTACTCACTACTGATAAAAAAATTAACGACGGGTGGTACCAATTCTATAACTAACTCATTAACGAAAAATTCCCTAGACAAAACCGGATATTTTACAAACCTGTTGAAGGACTAGACAAGTCTGAAAGACCAGAAGTTGGGTGTGTAGAGGTGACTAATCCAGTAAAAAAGAAGAAAAATGGCAAAGTATTTGGGCCCGATGGTGTTCCCACAGAGATATGGAAACTATTGGGACGTACGGGCATAGATTGGCTGACTAGGGTTTTCAATATTATCCTCCGAATGATGGAATGCCAGATTTATGGCGACTCAGTCACCTTGTGCCTTTGTATAAACAAAGAAGATGTCAAACAATGTGCAAATTATAGAGGTGTGGCGAATTCAACATACAGCGGCAACAAAAACATATGACAACGCCATATACCGAATATACACTTAACTACAAAGTAACGAAGTATACGAAGAAACTACCAATCCTGCATCGCGCAATAGAGTTCTCGCGCTGATTAACATTTATACAACCACCACAAGAAAACTGGTTTTCAAATGAGCTTAAACATCAAACTCACGTTTGATGTTTAACCCCCGACATAATGAACAAAATAAAGCAAGTTGCAAAATATAAGAACATCTGAAGAAGAATGTACGTTCTACGTTCATAATTAAATAAACAATGAATAAACATATGAACAAAGAAAATTGAAAGAATTTCATGTAAAGCCGAGTTTTGGTTTTTCATTTCAAGATAAAATATTGATCTAGAACCATGTACATACTGGTTTGGTAATTTTTTTTTAGGCCTTCTAGAGATTACAAAAGTATTGTAATAATCAAAACCTGTGTAGTTTTTAGGAATCCTTATCTCAAAAGGGAAAACGTAATCCTTATAGGATCACTCTGTTGCCAGTCTGTCTGTCAAGATCTTTTTTCTCAAGAACGCGTGGAGGTATCAAGTTGACAACAAAAACTCAAGTTTACAGTTACTTGAAGCTATGAAAAAATCAAACTTCTATACCAACGCAATCAAAAGATACAGCCGTTTTTGCTGCAAATTTTTGACATGTGCAAGGGAATCAAGCCTACAGGGTACTTCCTATGAACTCAGAATCTTGAAATTTGGTACGAAGCAACGTCTTATAACACAGATAAAGGAAAAATTGTAAAAAGCATAAATTTTCAGTTACATCACATAATATATCTACAGGTTTATACGGAACCCTCGGTGCGCGAGTCCAACTCGCACTTGGCTGGTTTCTTTATGTTAAATTATGTCAGATGTAAGACTTGAATTATACTAAACTTGAATGTAAATAAACAATCATTGAAAATTGGGTTTATTTGAACTCTGTGGGTTCAATTCCCTCCCAAGACAGATGCTTGTGAGATAAACAAGGATCATAGCCTCTTTATTTGCATGTGTGTTTTTAGGAATATATAAGGGTTTTTTTTTATTTGACAACCTGCCAAAGTGACTCCGTAGTTCTTACTGAAGTATTAGATTGAATAGATTATGAAAAAGTACAAAAACCATTACTAAATAAATTGAAAGTAAGGCGTTGAATACAAGCCATTAGAGAAGTCGATTATTCAATGTTAATTTAATTCATCTTTATAAATTACTAATATAGGTAGGCACAAAAAATAATAATAACAAAATGGCGTGAGTAGGCAGACTCACGCAAGTAATGTTTTATAATTTTTATTAAATCATATTAGTATTCATTCTTCATAAATGTTCTAAACTTTTTTGGCACACCGTGTTGTGCGGCCGTGGTAACTTATAAAATACTAAACTCCTGAGGAAAGTTTAGGAAGTTTTGGTAAAAACTTTTCCTTGATAGATCTTATATTTTTCACGATGTAAGGAATTCCGAGTTCTCAAAAATTTTACCGTTTATTCACACTAGGCACGTAGCTGTAAATTGCGCTGTCTTAACACAATGTTCACAAAGATAAAACATTGAAAATATTATTTTATTTTTAAGCCATCTTGGTACATTTAAAGTTTACGATGAGAAAGAGTTACTTGTGATTGATTTAATTTATAGAACATTGTGTAATGTGAACGTGTGATGAAAAAAAAAAGATTTCAAAATAAATTTAAGGTTTTCAATGTTTTTGAAAATATATATTCGATGACTTTTGTCGAGTTCTTTTTTGTGTCGTTAAAATGAACTCAGCATTAATATTTTAATTAATTATCTTCTTTTGAATACTGTTCACTGATTAAAACTACAAGTAACCTATAGAAGACGATACCTCTATACAATACGATTCGATACACTTGTCTTGAAGGTTAACTTCAAGACAAGAGTGTAACCGAATACTAGAAAGCTAATAATGTTTATATTCTAGACCATTGAACTGTAGGTGTCTACACTCTTATCAGGATCAGTCAACCTTAAAAGTGACCCTTCCATTTATTTCAAATTTATTTGATAATCAAAATACACACCCAAAAATTTGCATCATGAAAACTAGCCTAGCCGTGAGAAAGACACGCTACGGCATGAATGGCCTGGCTGGACCGGAGTGGTACCACGGTCTCACAGAAAACCGGTGTGAAACAGCGCTTGCGCTGTGTTTCACCGAGTGAGTGAGGATACCGGCGGCCCATTTTTTTTTTTTTGACGTGTTGGAATGCCTTTACGCACTTCGCTCCCCCCCCGCGGGCACGGTGGGTTCGCTTTGTGTGGGACTCCTGACTGACACCAGCCAGACTACCCACTAAACCACCACGGTGTGCCACTCTGCGCCTTAGACGGGAGGGGTCCGGGAACCGCTTTCTTACGCCATCCGGACCGGGATACCGGCGGCCCATAACCCAACCCCTTCCCCCTATTCCCATCCTCCTCATAATCCCCCAAACGCTGGCAACGCACTTGTGACGCCTCTGGTGTTGCAGATGTCTATGGGCGACGGTAATCGGTTACCACGAGGCGATACGTCAAAAAAAAAAATTAGCCTAACATTAAAGCATGGCTTTAATAATTTTAATATTTGACTGAAATGATGAATGATTAGTCATACTTTACAGCAGTATGCTTAACTATATAAAATCCGTAGTATCTCGGCATCACATTTAGAGATTAGTTTTTCTTATTTTAACTATTTTATTTCTCTATCGCCACCAAAGGAATAAAAATAGAAGTTTACCTAGAAAATGGTACGTAAATCACCATGTGTGCCTTTTGTCCTCTTACTAGCTCCATAAAGTGTCTACCACAATATATACTCTTTTTTTGCGGTATATAAATCATACTTCGCTATAGATAAGAAACTAATGGTTTGAATATATATGAAGACCGATATTCTGTGGATGTTTAGATATGTCAGAATTAAAGCTTTAAATAGATCATATTATTTTGAACTTCTCCTAAGTTCTAGGTGTATAAGAAATCATTTACGGCTAAAAACCCTTTATCATGGAAAGTAGTAAATTCTTAACTGGGAAAATCATTGTATTTTTGTATTGCTTTTGCAATGGCATTAATTTAGTGTCCGCATGTTCTACTAAAGGATATCACAGTGTCGGTTATAGCGGAGAGCTTCGCTGATGATGTTTATGATCATTATATCCTACTCTTTCTTATACTTATGAAGATACATAGTCTTTAGGTTGTACTCAAGTCATCATCTGTAAAGAAGCGTCAGTCTTGAAGCTTTTAATACGTGTTTATTCTTTTCAAGTCATCAAACAGTTATTTGGATGACACTCCATAATATTGAACCATGTTTATTTATAAATATTACCGGATTACGATCAACAATATAATAATACTACTGCTTATGAAAGTAATAGTATAAAAAAGTTTGTGAAACGAAAATCAAACTTGTTTACTTGTTAATAGTACCTTGAGAATTTAACCAGGTGCAGGAATAACAACATTTTTGCATAAAATTAATGATCTTACTATCATAAATTGTAATAAAAACGGAATTCATGATTTTTCAGCGGGTATACCGTGTTTACTACGCGCTGTAAATTATAAGCAACGCAACTAGATTGCCTTTAGACACGATATCCCGTTTGTGATATCACGCCAACTTCAAAAATATTAAACCCAATATAATAAACAAATACCAGTCTTAATTATATTTAGTCATATCTGTGTGGCCCCAACCAGGATGGTATAGGTTTAAAGTTTAGGTTCAAACTTCCTGTCAATTAATAATTATATTACGTAGCACAGATGACAACCGCTAGAGTAAACGTGTTTTGGAGTGGAGATTATGCCTTGGGAAACGTAGCGTGGGCGTCCTCTGGCGAGATGGTGGGACGATTTGCATAAGAGGGCTGGCGGCAACTGGATACAAAAAGCAACAGACTGGGCTCTATAATGTTCCTTGGAAGAGGCCATAACAGGCCGATACTGACGGGGATGATATTATATCTAATTCTACGTTTCATGTGAATTTTATAGTTTTACTATGGCAACAGCTAGTTTCCGTGGGCAACCAGAATTACTAATAGCGTGTCACATGGTTTTCCTGTGAAAAAGAATGTTAAAATGTCAATTATATGTTCACCTAATACGAATAATTGTTCAGAGAATATAGTGTTTATTTGATTGCAAATATTACACGAGTTGTTAATTAATATCATTGCCAACCATTGATAACCGTTGGGGTAAACGAGTTCTTGAGTGGAGACCGCGTCTCGGCAAACGTAGTGTAGGACGTCCACAAGCCAGGTGGAGCGATGATTTGCGCAAGACGGCTGGCAGGAGCTGGATGCGAGAAGCCATAGATCGAACTAAGTGGCGTGAAATTGGAGAGGCCTATGTCCAGCAGTGGACTGCGATAGGCTGATGATGATGATGATGATGATGATCATTGCCAAAATATTAGTTGATCCATAATGTGATAAGAAATCCACAGTCATTCATTCCATATTCGTTTGTGTAATTTAATGGATGAATTTAATCTCCTGTCCTGTGAAATTATTTTAATAGACTAAAATTGGAATTGTTTTAATATTGACAAAACATATTTTGTTCATGTACTAAACTTAATATAGCAAATAAGTAATTGGGCTGTCTATTAAAAACGGATTAACCTTGAGTGCTAAACTTTATACGCAATGGAATTTTAATTCAAAAGCAAATGTCTTGCAGAAGGGGTTGTAAGCTCTCAAATTAAAGATACTTTTTTCTGTATGCTTAAATGTTGCCGACCTACTTCTATATCGTAAAATGGTTGATACCATTGGAGAGCTAAAATCCAGTACACATGGGATTGCTCAAAGACACTCCGAACTGAAACCTATTGTTATATTTATGAGTAATTTTGTCATTCTGATGTGTGAGTTTATATTAATGTATAAAGTGTCATATAAATCTGTTAAACAGTTTTTTGTGGACGAGAATACAATATTAGTGAGATTTTGATTCTGACTGCCTCGGCGGCGCAGTGGTAGCGAATGCGAATGCGGTGCTGGAGGTCTCAGAATTTGGGTGTTTTCTATGTATATTTACAAAAAAAATATAAATGAATTAATATGAGTTGTCTTGGGTACCCATAGTACAAGCTCTGCTTAGTTAGGGACTAGATGGCGTTGTGTGTTAAAATGTCCGAAAATATTTAAGTTGATAGAGAACCTATCTGTGAACCAGGCACGATGTTCTCTTGTTTCTGTTCCCACCTAAAATGAGCTGTGAATATAAGTAGATGTTATAATATTATTCTAAGGTAAATTTAACAGCGCTCGTAATAACATAATTCAATGATTTTTTTACGATATTAAAAACACATTCATACGAAACTTGCAAATTTGCAAATCTGCTGAGCTGTACCTGAGATTATTTCTAACAAAAACTGAGTTCGTCCTACAAAAGCGAGCATATATAAGATTTACGGCATGAATATTTTCTAGAGCACAAAAGATAAGCCTCTCATATATTCGGAGCCAAAAAAAATACTTCTCCGCTTAACAATTCGGCTAGGGAAAGATATTCGTGGAACTTTATCTTGAAACATTTGAGATGTACGAAAAGATGGAAACGGTGGTCAGTTATACGAAGCAAATATTCTGATTGGTTTAGGCCTCGGGATCGATGTATTTTACTTTACCAATTCACATTTATGTTTGGATTCACTTCAATATCAAAATTAGTATTTATCTAATAAATAAATAATAATAAATAAATATATCGGACATCTGACACAGTCCTAAACTAAGCAGAGCTTGTATTATGGGTACTAGACAACTGATATTAATACATAAACATTTCTTTTTTTATAAGTACATACATATTATACATAGAAAGCACCCAAACTCCGAAACAAATATTTGCAGATCATACAAACATTTGGTCCGACCCAGGATTCGAACCTGAGACCTCGTGGACAGCAGTCGCGTACGCTACCACTGCGCCACCGAGGCAGTCAAATCTATCTATTTTCTTTCCTTTCTGAAAACTAACTCGGAATCGGCTTTTGATCTACTGCGATGCGTAATAGCTTCAATTTTTACATAGAATGACTGCTATCGGACTTCAACAACCCAAGGACTAGACGATATTGAATTTTTGGAAAACTATAGTCAGATTTACTTTAGGGTTCCAACTAACCGTAACAATTCCCTAAGATGTTCATATGGCAATCAGGGCCGACGGCTAAATGTGATTTTTGAGGCACATGGGCGCCTCAATACGTTATGAATGGCCAATCATCCATTTAGTGACTTGGTTAACAATTCCGTCATGTATGTATATATATATTTTTAGGAAACCAGAAGTGGAAATTATAAAAATAAATACAAATCACACCGAATTAATTTTACTAATAATTACAAAATTCTAAGCAGAAATACTAAACGTTTTAGTTAAAATACAAATCACTTAGACATAGATTAAATAGGCAGAAAGAGTCAGTTTGACCATTGAGACAAGCAGAGGTTCCCCTTAACAAGTTGATACCGCAGCGGAGTAATGAAGAACGACCGGTGCACGCGCTTATATAGACGCGTCCCCACCACCAATCGACATCCCTGCTACCGACGGTGAATTTATTCCATTTTCGGCTAATAATATGTATACGATATTGGTTTTAATCGAATGTAATACTTTCATGAGTAGTACATATTCAAATGATACACGGTTTTATTCGTATGTGAAAGGCTCCGTTGGTTGGTTGTAAATTTATTTTTTAATAAATGCTGTGTTTGTTTTTCCAGTTACTTCAAACATATGTTCGTATTGTACGCGTGGACACTGGTACCCTAAACAAAAGTTAAATCTTATCCTGGGTACCAGAGTTCATCATAATTACTTTTGATATGTGTCATGTGTTTTTGATTTTGTGTATTTCTGCCTTTGTTTTGAGTAGTAAACCATATTATTATTATATTATTAAAAGTATGTAAAAAACTACTATGAAAATCCATATTCTCGATTGTGGACACTTGGTGGAACTTGTTGCAATACATTCTAGTATTAAACTCACTTGCAACTATTCCACTATTGTACTATTTTTTTTTTACACTTGACCGGTTTCGCCTTATTCCTTCATCAGAGGTTATTGGCTACAATAAAATAAAATATTCATATCCAAAACCCAATAACTGCGGGTAAATAGAAATATCAGTGTGTCAATTTAAAAGAAATCCCCGAAATTAGGGAAATTGTATGTACCAAAACCATTTGTTAAATTAGATACTTATAAAGTTACACTAAGTTATGATACGAAATTACCGATTAGAAATGGTAACATATTATTATAATAATTAAAATCGAGAAGTCGTTAATTATGAAAAATAAGAAATACAATGATTATACCCAACCCTCTTTATTTTTAATTATAAGTCAAATTAAATATAAATAGGACTTGATATAGTCATTATATTTCTAATTTAAAAAGATTAATCAAAGTATATTTCAATACAAGGTGTTTGCTCACAAAGAGTACGGACATGTTCTACTTTTCCTTTACGTGGAAAACTTTGTATAGGCCTTTTGTGTTATACAAGGAGATTGTTGCTGAGTTGTGAAACAAGACACATACCTGATAGTAACTCAGAAGTTTGTTCTTATAAACTTGTTATGTTATCTGGAAAGAACAATTTTTACGTGCTTGTACTGATACCTGTTCTATAAGCGCCTGAAGATTATTTTTTCTTGTGATGACAAGAACTAATAATCTCTGGATAGTGAAGTATTGAAGCCTGTTGACGATCATCATCGTCAATATAGTTAATAGTTCATTGCTAGATATATGCCTCTCCTCAAGGAGGTTGGTGTGGAGTTTGATTCAAGTTTTTCTGTAAAAAAGACTAAAGGTACTTTATCATTTTTATAAAACAATGTACTTTAATTTTAAATTTAACAAAACAAATGAATAGAAATCAATAAACAATCTCATAAATTAGTTGTTTCTCTTTTTATATCTACCACGTCCTCTTTACCCAACTTCTATACTCGTATCTCAGTCAGAAGGCGCATTTGGATCTGAATTTTAATTCCTTTCAAAGCGACATTAAAGTAGGGTAGCGTATTTGAATTTACAAGCACTTGCTTATCAAAACCTTTTGGTTAAGCTAGTTTAAGACGTTAAAGTCCAAAATTAGCATTATGACACTTTGATTTAAACTAAACTTCTGTGTATATTTTTTCATAAAGTATTTTTTATGAACTGTTATGAGTTTAAAAAATGTTGGTACTTTTTACTGATTTAATAAATAGTTTTTTATAGTCCGTTGCTGGAAATGGACTATTTAAAACTATTTTAAAAATGATTTTGAGGAAAGTGGTTTTGGCCTACGATACCACGTTGGCTAGATGAGATATAAATATTCTATATTACATATTATGATAGTTACGGAAATGGTAGTACTTCTAAAACACGCGTGTACTTCTGATAGACTTTTAGTTGGAACTGGACTAAATATAATAGATAAATGTATGTGTATGTATATGTATGTGTATGTATATATATGTATGTATGTGTATATGTATGTATATGTTTTTTTTCTGTGTAAAGCTTCTTTCTATTGATGATGTTACCTCTGTGCACCACCTACCTTACAAGATTTCTACACCACCCTAAGGTTGACTGGAAGAGAATGCCTTGGGCATTAAGTCCGCCAATGTACAAATGTGCATGAAGTTATAAATAAATAAATAAATAAATAGAAAGATAGAAAACTCTTTATTTGCACACTATAATATTACAGTTAGAAGACAGTACACAAAAAAACGTGAGACGGAGGACAGACAAAGGGTGGCCTTATTGCCCTAAAGCAATCTCTTCTAGGCAACTTCAATTTATATTTAATATGTGAGATATCCAAATTATTGACTGTAAGTAGATTAGATTAAAGTATCCAACAACACATTTTAGTGATTTTAGTTTAGTGATGACAGTAACAGAATTACCACCATTAACTAATAATACACGAAAAAGAAAAGATAGAAATATCTTCACGGCGAGACATTTTATATTGAATGAAAAGCAAAACAAGGAAAACGTAAACCATGTGATGTCATGTTATATTGTTTGAGGAAAGTTTCGACGTCAACACTGTATTCAGCCGGCAACGAATGTGTGCGTTAGGAAACTTTACAAATTTGCTTTAAATAACATTACAAGATATTCAAGGAATTCGGTGAATAATGTCGTTTTAGATACGTTTTCATTACAATTGGGACTGCTTCAAAGATTCAAAGTCCTGCAAAATATATCGAACTCTGTGCTAGTGCTGATTTGCCAGAAAGTGTAGCAAAGAACAATATAAATTAAATTGGTATTTCTACTTATCCTCAAAACTGATTAGATAAATTCCAAAATCTATATTATATTTAAGAAAAAACACGAATGGTTCTTAAATATACATAGTGATATTAATGACTCTTTAAAAGCAGATGTAAATGGGCGGCAGTAGTTACTTAACGTCAGGTTAACCGACTGCTCGATCCTTTATAAAAAAAATCTGGCATTCATAACGGAAGAGTAGCTGTATAAAATTAAATCACCGTATTTGGAACCAAAATAGCATAATGGTACCCCTATGAAGAAAACACAATGCAGTCTATAATATTCCCGTAATGATCATTTGCTTTGTTTCATATATACTCTCTGAGAAACCATAATTGGATCATGCACTGATTACATCATGGCCTTCAGGTACGCTATTCTCTAAGGGACTGCCATATTACTGGCAGATTATTGCTGACGTGCATGCTTGTAGGTATTGTAAACAAGACATAACTACCGACCCACTTAAATATGATCATTATTATAGTATTAGCTTATTGGGTCTTTAGCAAGATAGAGCAAAACAATTTTAAAAGAGGCAGCAAGCATCAGTTGGATCAATTCCTCGGAGCACTCCACATATTAAATACGATGAAGATGCCTAGCGAAGCCACATATCTTCGCAGCGCCAGAGAGTTTAGACGAATTGAAACCTCCTGGTAATCGAATCGATTCGAGTCGCTCTCCTTTACATATGGTCCAAAGAGAGGAGCTGCTACTGGGGTGCCTCTGCCCAAACATGAGAACAATAATCCACTTGAGACCGTACCTGTGCCTTATAAAGGAGAAAGCGGTGGGCCGGAGTTAAATACCGTCTCGACCTGTTGAGTACGCCAATATATCTTCATATTACTACATTTAGCTCCATCTAGCGATAAAAAACTGAACTACTTTATACTAACAAAAACAATAACACCACATTCTTAACATAATTCAATATATGGTAAGCTCTTGTAACCAATTAAATAATCAAGGCCACACAATGCTCTCTATCCAGGGTACAAAGTATTCCACTTTGGTATACATTCCGGTATTACCAACAAATCCACATGGTCTGCCGTAGGAAGTCACTCCTATTATTTTGTAGACACAGGTTCCATATTTTGAGGTAATTTATAAAGGGCCGCCCCTGTAACAAAAGGAGGAAAACTAGCCTTATGACTGTATGATTAATATTGACAATAGTCTTTAATAGACCACTGATGAAAATAGATCTAACCTTAGACATTTGGTTTTAGCTTACCATACACACTGTCTGGTTGGTCGGTGTAATTTTTATTTCAAGCTTTCGTGTGAAACTGTCCTTTATATTTGGCTCCCTTATTTGACTCTTACAATGCCTACTGAAAGAACATTATTAAGATCTTACTTCACCCCACGGCGTTACCCCTGGGAGAGACATGTTACTTTTACTTTTTAATATCCTGTTGTTTTTCTAAAATCGAAGTCGCTTGATTTATTTTTCAAAGTCATAATATAAGCTATCTGGGTGAAATTTGCGGCAAAATCGGTCCAACTATTCCAGAGATTGGCCGGCACAAACAGACAACTGTACCGTATTTAGTGAAAAGCTGAGTTATAAATAACGAATAGACACTTCGGTTCACTGATTCTCAGCAAAGAGAAGGATAACTTGAAATAAACTTATCTGGCTAGTGTGGTATAGTTTTTTTCATAGAATTGGCGGCAAACGAGCAGATGTATCCCCTGATGGCAAGCAATTACCTTCTCCCGAGGACACTTGAAATACCAGAGCCAGCCTCTCAGAGGATGGGGGAGGGGTTTGCGTATCCCCCACAACTGTATCCCTACGTTATCGTCATATGGGAGCTTGCGGGGGTCGATGATCTCTGGGGCTGCTCCGGTAGAGCCACTCATGCCGGATTGGCCCAGAGGCCTCCCTCTGGGCCAATCCGGCATGAGTGGCTCTCCAGACGAAATGGGATACAAGACGGAGTCGTATTTTGCCTGCCGTGAAGGGCACTCCAAATGTCCCTCTGCTCTAGCAGAGGGTGTATTGGAAGTGCGAGTAGGCGAGCTCAGTGTGCACTCACACTGCCTCCGAGCGGGTAACACAAGAGCTAGTCTTGTGTTGCCCTCGCCGCTACAACGTAATCCCACTAGGTTGTCGAGTTAGGTCAAGTCTGTGACTTGACTGGGACCGTGGCTCTTAGCTTAACCGCCCGGACCGCGAGGAAGAAAACCTCTATAAAAACATACCCCGAATCTCGTGTTCTGGTGTGTGACCAGGGGATGCATGGCTGATGGGAAGTTCATTCGCAAGCACACCCCCCGCCAGGGACCAGCGGACCCCTCGGTTGGGTTACAAATTTTCGCTTGCCCGGGTAATGGGGATCTCTGCCTTGGTAGACCTTTATTTCTCCCCAACTAGTGGGTCTACTATGGAAACTGTCAAAAATTTAAAATCTCTAAAATCGGATCGGATTTCTCAAACAACTAATGGCAAGCATAAGGGAAATGAAAATAAAGGCAAAAGGAAAGCAAGGAGGAACGCCAAGAGGCAGTTCAGGAAGGCAGATGACCTCTCGTCTACCGATGAGGATGTCGTGTCGAGGACGCCTATACCAGTGGGGGCGAAGAACCTCAGAACGTACGCCTTCCAGATCCACCTATTCGTCGGATGGCGCGGCTGGTAACTCCAATGCTGATGCATTGGAGTCTATGGATATGGACACCAACGACAGCTGCAAACGGCGCCATTATAAAGATGGGGAGAGTGATAACTCCCAAGACATGCTGCCGCCCAAAATCACGAGTAGTCTCAAGGGGAGGTCTCGAACCACAGTCTCTGGCACGTCAAGTTCCGCCTTCTGCAAGGTGGAAACCTACAGGCGAGGGAGGGCGGACGGCGAGTTCCAGGCGGAGGAGGAGATCTCTGGTCTCCTGTACAGGATCTGGGAGTCAGTGGATGGGAACTCAGTTCCCCAAACACTGACTTCCCTGCAGGATAGGGCGCAGGCAGCGGTGGCCATCATCAACAAAGTGGTCACCAAGTCTGTGAATCTTAAGGGTTCTTTTGTTAGGGCCCTTAAAGACTCCTCCTCCGCAGCGGCGGGTGTTGTGGAAGCTCGCCTCCAGTCGGCCAAAGACCGTTTGATGGGGCAGGTTGCTGAGCTCGGTGCTCGATTCGCCCAATTCGGGGCGGAGCGCTCCGAGCGAGGGCGAGGATTAAAACCACACAACAACATGATCACGATAACTGCGGGTAAAGCCGCGAGGCGAAGGTAGTTTAAAAAAATATCTTAAGTTATCTGCTAGTGAAAGTCCCATCAAAATCGGTTCAGCCATTCCAGAGATTTCCCGGAACAAATGGATAGACAGACAAAAAAATATATAAGTATAAGTTTTCACTTATATCGGCAGCCCTCAGGGTTACTTTGTTTTTTTAAATGACAAATTCTGCAATAGTAATATTCTGTGTCACGGGGGACTTCACAAACATATATGAAACGAACCCAAAGAACGCTTAGACAAAGTAAAAAAATGTAGATCACATAGAATCTTATCCCACGAGGGGTTTGAACTCACACTCAACGTAATAGAAAGCGATGAGGTGACCTTTAAAACCACTACACCAGCCATGCTGTCGTACGCTGTTGGTGTTGGACCTTTTTCATCCCACGGGAACACGAACAAGGGACCGGTAACCACCGCTTGTATTACGACAGCAAGATTGATTGATAGAATATTTATGAGCCATGAGAGTTTCAAGTTCTATTACTCGACTGGAGCAAAAAATATGTAAAATATTATAGAGCTTTCCTGATTTTCATCATCAACAATATTCAACAGTCCACTGGTGGACATTCCTTCTCTTTAGAAAGGAGCTTTTAGTCCACTGGTTTATATAGGATTGGTTTCAAGTTGAAATTGTCATGATTCTATTCAATACATTTCTCATTTTGTAACCTGGAGTTTGGAATCTGGGGTCTTAACTCCCGTGCCTCGAAGAGCACCATCATCGCCTAATCTCTGCCTGGTAGTGTCGAAGCCGTCCCATCAGATTATGAGAGTGAGGGAACAAAGAGTGCGCCTGTGTTTTCACACATATTTGTGCACTATTGTATATCTTGCGTAGGTGGTTGGTCCCTGATGACAATGACCACCGAGGTCTAAATCGGCTAGAAGCAGATCAAGTACTTTGCAGCTAAATTAAAAAGGGGTTTTAAGACATTGTAAAGCCCTATATTCGAACCTTCTTTACGAGTTACCGAAAACCAAACAGCCGCTCGTATTCGGCCTCTCTAACCAATTTGCATTTTACGAATTAAACATTAATAAAAAATTAACAAATGTATAGGAGTGACGTCTCTTAGCGGTAAGTCATATGATCACAACAAAATATTAGCCAATAATACAAGAGAATAGAGGCGTTAGCGATTGTGGACAGAGATTCGACGCGAAACACTTGCAACTTGGCCAAAGGGGCTAGCCTGGCAGGCAGCGGCGGCGAGCCTACATTGTATTTAGATGCCACTCGTTTCGACCAATCTTCTATTTATTCTGTCACCAACTCATTAATTAACACTCACCCACCAATATTATTATTGGTAGTGATCTAGTCGGGGTTTTACTCACGTACTTACGTTACGTTATTATTAGAAGCTGTTTAAGCGCCATTGACTATATCGACCAAATACTTAATTTAAAAGAAAAATAGTTTAAAAAACAACTCTGCTTTAGATCAAACGACTGAAATAAAAGTTCTTTATGTATTAGTTTCTTACATATTAAATTGCCGTTTTATCGCTATGCCCATTTTGAGCTGAAATTTATCGTCTTTGATTAAGATCAAATTCAAATTTAAATAAATCCATTTAGCCGGTATATTTGAGTTTCAAAAACAGTCATTCCTTTTTTTACAGATTATTTTTTTCCTTGACGTAGCTCGTCTCATTGGTATTTTTGAGTTCATTTAAAAAAACTACTTCTATCATGGCACCGCTGCTGATCTTGAAGGATTAACGATGTGTATAGCGCTGGTGTCGCAAATAAAACTTTTTAGTTCCAACGTTTTTGTTCTGGAAATTACGACCTACGAAGAATTAAGGGCTATTACGGAAGCATATCCATCGCAAACTACTTCACTGTTAGCTTTAGAATTTACTGTGAGTGATAAAACTATTTTAATCCACTTGAAGCTAATAGGAAAAATAAAAAAAGTTTGAACGGTTGATATATAGCAAGTTTAAGTCTAGGCCAACACCTAGCAACCGGGAAAAATATATCAATATCCGAAGTCTCTGCAGTAAGGCTTGTAGGAAAGCACAACGCCAACATGTTCATAATTCGGTCGAGAACGGAGACCCAACTAAAATTTGGAAGTTTCTTAAAACATTAGGAGTTGGTAAGTCACATTCGTTTTCAGATTCTAAAAAAATTGATATTGAGTTGTTAAACCAACATTTCTCCTCTTCGTCCAAATTTAACCAGACTATTAAGACAAATACCTTACAATATCTTTCTACGCTTCCAGCTCCTCATTATCCACCGTTCTGTTTTAATCAATTGACTGCTTGTGATGTTAAGAAATGTATTATGTCCATATCTTCTAACGCCGTTGGAAGTGATTGTATAAGCCGTGAAATGATCCAGCCAATTCTTGATTAATTGTTACCTGCACTTTGCTGTATTCTAAATCACTCCCTTTTTTCCAGCACTTTTCCGGAGATTTGGAAAGAAGCACTTATTATCCCACTACCCAAAAAGAACAACCCTAAATCCTTCTCCGAATATCGTCCCATTTCCATATTGCCTTTCCTTTCAAAAGTTCTAGAACGCCTTGTGCATATCCAATAAAATTCATTCCTTAATAGAAACCAACTCCTAAATCCCTTACAATTAGGTTTTCGAGCGGGTCATAGTACAGTAAGTGCGTTGATCACCGTTACGGATGACATCAGGCTATGTATGGAGAATGGAAGTCTCACAGTTCTTTCTTTACTGGACTTAAGTAATGCTTTTACTAGTGTAGATTTCCACATACTGCTGGGCATATTGCGCTCTATCAACATATCTCCGACAGTAATTGATTGGTTTCAAAGTTACCTGTTTGGGCGAAGGCAGCGTGTGCGCCTGGAGGAATCTTTATCTTCTTGGTGTAACACGTCTGCTGGGGTTCCGCAGGGTGGCGTTTTATCTCCTTTACTTTTCACCTTATTTATTAATTCTATTTCCAAGTCATTAGCCTCCTCCTACCACCTTTATGCAGATGATTTTCAAATGTATACACAAGCACCACTACACAGATTATCTGAAGCATTTTCAACTATTAACCAAGATCTGGCGCAAGTGTGTAAATGGAGTGGGCGGTATGGAGTTGTAGTTAATCCATATAAGACCCAACTTATTGTAGTAGGCAGTGCCAGGATGGTATCGAGAATAGACTGGACGCAATTGCCTAACATTACAAAAAGTCTGTTAAAAATTTAGGAATCTACATTGATAACACTTTAACTTGGGGCCCTCAATTGCGAGAAGTTAGTCGAAAATTGTTTGCATCGGCGGGATCCTTACGAAGACTACGCAATTACCTCCCAACAGCTACTAAAATTGCACTTGCACAATCCCTCCTTCTTCCTATACTCGACTATGCTGATGTCAGTTATCTCGACATCACAGAGGAGCAACTCGACAAACTTGAGCGCCTTCAAATTTTTTGCATTAGATTTATATTTGGATTGCGCAAATATGATCATGTTTCTGAATTTCGCAATCAGCTTAAGTGGCTCCCGATTCGCCTTCGACGGAATGCTCATATTCTTTCCATACTTTATGGTGTTCTATTTCATCCGTTTACTCCACTCCTTACTAAAAGGAACGCTTTGTTTTCCTCAGTGACACACATTTGAAATCCCTGAGGTCATCTGAATCTCTGGAACTGGCAGTACCAACTCATATTACAAGATTCTACGATAAGTCCTTTACGGTACAGGCTGTCCGATTGTTGAATGCTTTGCCGATGACTATACGGCGTGCCAAATCTTTGCCGGTATTTAAAAAAATGGTCAAAGATTTATTGATTGATTGATTTATTTATGTAAACTGTTATATCTGTTGTACAATAAAGTGTATTCTATTCTATTCTATTCTATTCTATTCCATTCCATTCCATTCCATTCCATTCCATTCCATTCCATTCCATTCCATTCCATTCCATTCCATTCCATTCCATTCCATTCCATTCTATTCTAATCTATTCTATTCTATTCTATTCTATTCTATTCTATTCTATTCTATTCTATTCTATTCCATTCTGTTCTATTCTATTCTATTCTATTCTATTCTATTCTATTCCATTCTGTTCTATTCTATTCTATACTATTCTATTCTATTCTATTCTATTCTATTCTATATCATGCATTGAGTTAAGCGAATTGGCTTACACGCGTTTCCTGTTGCATAACATTGCTGAATCGGCACAATATTAAAAGGTTTTTAAATCGGATCATTACCTATAACAAAAATTGGATGCTGTACGATGATTGTAAGAGCTCGTCGCAATGGCTAAACCCCGGAGAACCAGCCGAATCCTGCCCAAAGCGAAAATTAACTCAACAAGTTACTTCCGAGTGTTTTGTTACTAGGGCCGGTGTCGTTCACTACGGCTAAAATAGATGCTAAAACTAGATAATGATCGCTACCTTGTGAACAGAGTCGCCGGTCGTAGGCGACTACGCAAGATTGCTCATGGCAGGCTACGAGCCGCCCCGAGACCGGATCAACAGCTGGCCGTGTCAGCAGGACCACAAGGGGCCTCATCACTGCGAGTGCCTTCCACGTCCCGACGTGAGGAGTAGGGTTTACACCATATTGCTAGGTGAGCGATATCTATGTAATGAAATGGCATTTCATCAATTCAAATATGCCGCGCTTGGCGCGTTTATTATGTGCTGTGGCGCTTAGAGCGGAATGACATTTGAAATTTATTTCTGTAATTTCTGTTATAAAAACTGGTAGAAAAATAAACGAAAGGATATAATTGAGGAATCGATATTAGTAAACTTTAAATGTCGTTTCTTTGTATTTTTCAGAGAAACAAATTGTGGTTTAGTTTTGAAAATCCTTAATAATATATCTTATATCTAGGTATTTCGTTTATTATATTAATATACTCATATCATTCTATGTTGACTGCCTCGGTGGCGCAGTGGTAGGGAATGCGATTGACAGCAAAAGGACCAAACGTTTTTATGATCTCCAAATATTTGTATGAGAGTTTGGGTGTTCTCTATATATAATATGAATGTATTTACAAAAAAAAGTATATTTGTATTTATATATATTGCATATCAGTTGTCTAGTACCCGTAATACAAACTCTGCTTAGCTTGGGAATAGATGGCGTTATGTGTTAAATGTCTGAAATATTGATTTATTTATTATATATTGATATGACTACTGACCACGGTCTATAACACACACTTTAGATATTTTCAGTCTCTGTGTACCACAGTCACAAAGACCCAGAACACAGAACTACCCCTTTTCAACATAACATTTTACGATGTTGCCTTGTGATTAGTCAATAATAATAAACATATATATATGTTTATTAGAAGTTTGGTTACCATTGTATAACATCCCTCTATGGTATGAAAAAGCTTTAACAGAGATATTAACTTATGGCTAATAGTTTTCCATAACTCGTTTAC
Source organism: Hyphantria cunea (assembly GCA_003709505.1). Lineage (NCBI taxonomy): Eukaryota > Metazoa > Arthropoda > Insecta > Lepidoptera > Erebidae > Hyphantria > Hyphantria cunea. The sequence goes on along the minus strand of PKRV01000832.1, from coordinate 1,049,111 downwards.
TTCAGCTATATGAAACAAATTTATCTTAACTGTATTAACACCGAGATACAATTTGATTTTATATTTAATTGTATTAGGACATAATACTAATAAAACGTCAAAATATTCAGTTTCAAAATAAACTCGATTTTTCGTATTCATTAATCTTAATCACATTTCAACAGTTTCAAACCTCGATTTACATTATAACGCTCGAACAATCTCATTTTGTCACGAAATAATTTGGATAAAAGTGACATTCCATTACAGCTTCCACTTTTCACGAATAAAAATTTAAATAGAAAATGCAAGGAACCCACTGAATTGTCCACCTTATGAATTATTAAAACCACAGCATACAATTAAGGTTATTCCTGGGTATCGCCGAATTTACAGTCTGTTTTAAGGTTGCGTTCTACTTAATCATATTTATAAGCAATTTCTATGGATTGAATTCGACACAATTTTATTGTATATTCTCCTTTGTGTACCAATAGAGATATATTAAGGAAATAATAGAATGTAACAGCTTCCTTAAGATATTGAATATTTAGGTTATTTGAAAATAACGAGATTAATTTTAAAATTGTAGATGTTTGCTGAATTTTTTGGGAATCGTGCACCTGATCTGCTTATTCATGTTACCTGATAATTCGTCTTTGTATGGATGTATAGACTTTGAAACAGAATTACATGCTGAATGTTATAAATCAGTAAGTAAATTATGTTGTTACACAGACAGGAGTATAAATTTACGATATTTACTTTTCTTGGAGTTAAAATGTCTTTAGTTAATAAATATACATTCCAAAATTTTAAAGGAACTTCCATTACATCATTTTAAAAAGTAAACAGTTTCACTTTTGTTTGCTGACTTCATCATCATCATAGAATAGAATAGGATAGGATAGGATAGCATCGAAGAGGCGGTGAGCTGTGGCGGCGTGGTGTTGGCGGTATTTCTGGACATCACCAACGCCTTTAATAGTCTGCCATTCAGCTGCATCAGGGAAGCACTCCGATACCACGGGGTGGCAGAGTACCTGAGGCGGCTGGTGGCAGACTATTTAGAGGAGCATACCGTCGTGTACGAGGACGGAGAGGGCGGCTTGAGACGGCGACTCATGGACCACTCCTGTGGAACGTGGGCTACGACTGGGTCCATAGAGAACGTCTCCCCTCCGGGCTGGACCGTAATGTGTTACGCCGATGACACATTGGTCTCGGCCCGGGGGGGAACTTCCATAAGGCGGCGTGCCTGGCCACTAGGGAAGTTTCAGGGGAGGAAGTTAAAAAAAAATAGAAAAAGGATAGAATAGGATGGGATAGGATTAGATTAGATAGGATTTGATAGGATGGGATAGGATTAGATTAGATAGGATTTGATAGGATAAGACAGGACAGGACAGGAGAGAACAGAAAGGAAGTATGGGACAGGGCAGGGCAGGACAGAACAGAACATGACATGACAGGAAAGGACAGCATAGGATAGCATAGGATAGGATAGGATTGGACAGGACATTACAGCATAGTACTGCTTAAGGCAGCATAGGATATCATAAGATAGGATAGAATAGGTCAGGAAAGTACAGGAGGGAACAGGGTAGAATAGGACAGCATAAGATAGGTAAGGATAGAACAGGATAAGATGTTATAGGATAAGACAGGACAGGACAGGATTGGTGAGGACAGGACAAGACAAAACATGATAGGACAGGATAGCATAAGATAGGATAGGAAAGGATTCGATAGGATAAGATACGTTAGGACAATACAGCATAGAACAACAGAGAACAGTACAGGACAGGACAGGACAGGACAGGACAGTACAGTATAGAATAGCACAGCACAGTACAGCTTAGGACAATATAGGATAGCATAGGATAGGATAGAATAGGATAGGATAGGATAGGATAGGAATGACTAGGTCAGGACAGTACAGGAGAGAACAGGGTACAATAGATTTATTCAAATTGCGAATACTATCGAATACTACATATCGTTTTAATTCAACGCAAGTAGTTAAGAGTGGGTTTAAAACATTATTTTGAAAATCATAAATTAATTTAATAAAATTATAACGGATATTAGTCTGTTTTGCTTAATAATGATAATCGTTTTTTTCCCTTTGTAGCAGTTAAGGAGCGCTGGAAAATCTACAAAAATAGTCACCCAAGAAACCAACAGCTTGTAGCTTAGTCATTTAGACAGCTTATTCAGCAGCTTAAGTTTCAAATAGTTCTTTTTATAGTGGACATGTAATAGTTTATACAAGTATTGTATAGATATTTTATGTATTAACATCAAAATTGATGAAAAGAGAAGAGAATTACAAGGAAACTCTTGAGAACAAAAGCCTATTCAGTCTACACGTATCTTGACCTTATAGGTGTTTGAACATTGACTTATTCACGTTTGGAGTATTTAAGGTGGCCGCATACTGAAGAAAGCAATATGGTTAAAAGAATATTCTTTACTGCCACTAAACGTAGTAAATAGCTATATTTCAGTACATATATTAAGTAATTTTTTTGTTCCTTTTAAATTAGTTGTGTACTACTATCATTTCTGTTCAGTATCTGGTTGTTTTTTATCTATTATATATATTTATTTACAAACATAAAAGCATAATAAGCACATTATGTTTATCAACATTCTGTTTATCAGCTAAAGGCTCTGCTTAAATTTTAGCATTGCACAAGTACTTACAATTTCACATTCCTCTCTATGCGTATTTATATTTCTCTACACACACTCTGAACTATCACATTTACAACGTAATGGTGTGGGTTTAGAACGTTAAAACTAGTCTATATGCATAGTGCATGCCTTTGACCTAGACGAGTGAGGTTCCCTCAATATATTCAGCGACGAATTTAAAGTCGACCCGAGATAGGTGAGAATTACGACTTGAATGTTGCTCTACGTTATTTATTATTGATATTCTAGAGAAAGGGCTTAGCCTATTCGACTGTCATTTTTAGAGCTACGGGCTCGCTTTTATAATCTGCTTGGGTCTGGTAATATTATAATACACTAATTTGGTGCAAATAATAAGGCCTACCTAGAAATTTTATCAAGAGATTTGTAAATCACTAATTTTAAAGGTTTTAAATGTATTTTTAGTTAGTTAATTTTTTTAAAAACGCATTAACAACCTCCACCTGCCACCTCTAGTTTCAATGGTATAAACATGTTTTATCGTAGAATCAGCTGGAATGGAAATATCACTAAAAAACTGCTATAAGCTGCAATTATTTCAGTATAGCAGCGCGAGTGATTTTTTTCATCATTTCTAACCCATTCAAACACAATATGCTACGATACAGCTAGTTAAACATAAAATTTACAGTGACCTTATCTCAATGAGTAAAATATCCCAGGCAATCTTTGGCTGAACAGCACTGTAATTAATCACGGATATTGAACGGTGTCGCTGATAATGAAGGATTGCATAAATTTTGATGTTTACGTAGGTATATATATTTAAGAGCAAATTAGAATAATAATCTTTTCATTTCATAATCTACTTATATATTTTATATTTTAACATCTAACACTCAAGGCGGCTAGTTCTGAACTAAGCAGAGTTTGTACTATGGGTGCTCGACGGGTGTATATACTTTGCTATTCTACAGAGAAAACACCAGAATTATAAAAGGAATATTTGCAGATTATACACAGCATAGCAGTATATAGGCTATCGATGTGCTTCCGAGGCAGTCAAATATATCCAGAATGTTCCGCGTGCAGTTGAGGTTGGCTTGGGAGGAAAGATGGTGGTTCGCCTCCTTATTTGCCATCCTGATATGCCATAATTACAGTCTAAGAAAGAGAAGAACTAAGTCTGTTTAGTAGAACTCGTCAGTTTTTGATCATAAGATGTCCATTAAAAGTATTCCGTCATTAGGTCGGGATTTTGACCTTTTTATACCTAAATCTCTGTATATTTGATACATTGGTTTCGGCGAGAACTACGGTGAGCACAAACTGATGAAAAATATATTAAAGAAATCTAATAAATGTGATGATTTTAATAAAAAATGAAATTATACGAGTATATTATGATATTCCGAATTTGGAAATTCTGTTAAAAAGTAAGCAGAGCAACAGTTCTATCTTGACCTATCTCTCTATATATAAAATAATTTGAATAGGCGTTAGTAGGGCTGAGGGATATTGCCTGCGGTGATAAAATATAGGTTTAATTTTGAAGAAAAAATACAGAAAATTAATGTATTCAGGTAAATATTCTCGTATATATTGTTTATTGTATAGAAGAGTCGGTAGCCTAGAAGATTTTTGTACTCATTCCAGTGGGGTTTAAATGTAATTAAGGTTAATAAGGCGCTCATAACCCAGTTACACTCGGTGATTAGAAACAATCACCGAGGGCAAGCAACGACGGCGCGGTCAGTATCTGGATGGGTGACCGCTGGTGGCATGTTACCATGAGCGTCTCCGTGATTCAGAGGTCACGTTAAGCAGTTGATCCCGGTTGTTATCATACAATAATAGTCGTGAAGCTTAGTTGGAGGCCTTCGGGCGACTTAAACACATCCAACGGCAAGATTTACGTAGCCACAACGTATTCTTGCCAGTCCCCAACCCGCACTTGGCCAGCGTGGGGACGTATGGCCTTAACCCTCTCCTGAGAGGAGACCCGAGCCCAGCAGTGGGACATTATGGGTGTTGATTGCTTGAAGGTTTATAAGTATACTAGCTTTTACCGGCGGTTCTGCCCACATGTTTTTCGGTTAGGTAAAGAGTATCCTAGTACCTATGTCCTATGACTTCCTCAGGAATCAAAGTAAAGGGCTTACCATGGAAGCGTAAGAGACAGATAGACAGAATCACTTTTAAATTTATAAAAATTATTAGTATGGATTTTATGTTTTAAATAAAGAAATATTACAGCCACCCCTTTTCTAATGGGTAGGATGTGAACAGATGAAGTGGATTTTCAAGACTGTTTGGAGTTTGGGTTCATTACGATATTTCTTAGTCCAAAAGTGCTCACCTCAGAGCTTTATAACATAAACCATGTTGAATACTATATGGTAACCCACTATGGGCTTAATAAAAAAGCTCAGAAACTTACGCAGAGGGCTTTTTCTGTTGATTTCCAACCATCAGTATGTCTATTTTATACAAAGTTAATGACGACATCTAGTATGTCATAAATGAATTTTAAATTGGTAGTCCATCATTTTCAACTCTGCGTTTATTAATCTATGCATTTGTTAGTCTGAGTTAGTGAGTAATATATTTTATATGTAGATGTTTCTTGGTATATGTACACACGGAAATATATATATCTTTCGTTCTTAGTATTAAAAGTTTTTAAAACAGTTTAAATAGTGGCTATACACTCGGGAGAACAGTTAAAGACAGGTTGGCTTTACACTAAGCAATTGTCTTCATGGTTTTCAATCTTAATACTTGCCCGTTATTTGTCAACGAACAAAGCCAAGTCGTATATAACAAAAGGCATGATTTATGGGGACCTGATTCTCTGAGGGAAAATTTGTCCGGGCATTTTATTACGGTTGCTTTATGTTTCGTTGCTTTCAAAGCGAAGTGTATCTGTTAGTAACGTTTTCTTTGAGTTAGTCAAAGTTTTTTGTAATTAGAGTTGATGTAAAAATAAGTGACAATACTTTGGAATTATTGGGTGCTTAGTCATTATTTACTAATTCGTTTATTAATAATGATGATTACTATTTCAGAATTATTCTTAGTAATCGCTCATATAATCTTGTGTTACGCTTAATTAGGCTTGTTGTGGATACGCGTCAGCTGTTCTGTAACGTATATTATTAACTACCTACCTTTAATAAACACTGTCCCCTAAATGATTAAATGAATGAATTTTTGCAAATAATGTTTTATATGTCAGTTACATATAATTCGCGTAGTGCAAATATTATTATGAAGCAAATCCAGATACATTATCAATTAATCAATGTATTTATTTTAAATCCAGGCTAATATTAAATCAAATTATAGTTGTTGTTTTAATTTAAGTTTATGTAATCTAAGATCTTTTTCAATATCTTATTAAATTTTTCTTCTTTAGATTTCCACTTAGAGACTTAAATTAATGAAGTTACTTCATTTAAAACGTTCTCGCAAACGATTTTTCATTATATCTACATGCCGAATAGGCACTACATTACATATATATGTACGTAGTTTAGAATGACACTCCTTTAAGAGTCCTAATAACCATAAACACATTGCTAAGAGTTCATTAGATCTTTTGAAAATCTTTTCAGTTCTATAATAGCGTATTAAAAATTTAAGTTTGACAATATTACAACAGTAGTCCTCGTGTATTTTGTTAACCTACTTTCGACTGCCTCGGTGATATAGTGGTAGCGTCTGCGACTGCCGTGTTTGAATCAGGGTCAGATCAAGTGTTTGTATTATCTGTAAATACTTGTTTTGGAGTTTCGGTATCTTCTATGTTTATATGGTGACAAGGAGTTTACGTATACCATAGATTTAGTTTGACAAGTATATTGACGTAATATAATTAGTGTCATTTAGCTATTACTAGCAAAATAACAGCCCCGGGAGATCGTTTTTTGTTTTTTCGAAAGACGGTCCCCATTCCATGTCATCCACAATTTTTTATAATTTTTATCATTGACTCCATCACGACGAAGACTTGAAGACTCGAAAACTTAGAATTGAAGACTTGAAACACTTGACATTGGCAGAAATAGCTGATCCGGCTGATTGCCATATCATCAAAAGAAGAAGATAACAGCCCCGGAGAACAGCAAGAAAGCGTCTTCTACGACGACATGTTAAGGATTATATTCTAAATTGAGACGATGCAGAGTCGCATCATTCAAGGTAGGAATAAACTGGTGACAAGAAATTTATGTATACCACAGATTTAGTTTGACAAGTTTATTGACATAATATTTATTCTCATTGTTGTTAGTGTCATTTAATAATAATAATATAATATAATACCTTAATAATAATAAGAATAAAAATCATTATTCTTGGCATATCGTAATTTTACAGTATAACATATATGTGTTTACAAAAAAGGCATATATTCTCTGATTAGTTTGAAGCTAAACAGCGTTGGGTGACAGATGTCCAAAATATTTATTTATTTATATTTATTAAGCTAATAATATAATTTTATAAAATATTGTCTTGACTGTAATACACAATAAATATTTGTACGTCAAAATTTTTAAGGAGTAACAGCAACTTGAACCTTAACTTTTCAGCGTAAGGTTCATAAAAACTTACTACTAAAATATTTTCGATATCAAAAGGTATATTTATTTAACAGAGAGGTATTGCCAATATTTTTGGGACTGTGTCAACGTTATTCGAGGCTTATTATTACGAGTATCTTAGATTACTTTAGGATGTTTCCGGGTAAACTTCACGAACTAGCACATCTTGGAAAATGGAGGAATAAATATGGGGTCATCTACAAGCGAATTGAATGGGGTCGACTCAAATTAAAGTAAAATATCGACTATGCGAGTAATAATAAAAGGACGGTATTTGGAAATCCATGCAATTCATCCATCTATCTATCCATTTATTGTCTTATTTTAGTTTTATATCAAACTAAAAATATATGCATATTCATATTTGTGCTTGTATATCTTGAAAACGTTCCTAAATTTTTACATAAAAGTAGCTGACACGGGAAACGTTATTTCGCCTTATATAAAAAATTACAAAAAATAAACAAATAATTAGGAATGGGTTACCCTTATCATTCAGGGATATGAAAAATATTTTTGATGCTGGCCGATTCTCAGACTTACCCGACATGCATACAAAATTTCATAAAAATCGGTCCAGCCGTTTCAGAGGAGTTTGGTTACAAACACCGCGACACGGGAATTTTATGTATTACATTGTGCATTTTAAATTTGCCATTTTGAATGTATGTATAATTTTTGCCGAGGAATCTTTATAGCTTTGTCTTCCCTCGGCCCGTTCATGATTTGGCTTATAAGATTTATATTATTAAACAAAATATTACAAAAACTATAGCACATTTACATACCTAGATATAATATTTCACTTCTTTTTTTTATTAAAAATTTCGTAGTATTGAAATTCTAAAATTATTACCTGTATATTAAGAAACTATGAGGCACTCATAGCCTAGTTGCACTCGGTGACTAGAAACAATCACCTAGGGTAAGTAACGACGGCGCGGTCAGTACCTGGATGGGTGACCGCTGGTGGCATGATACCATGAGCGTCTCCGTGATTCGGATGTCACGTTAAGTAGTCCGTCCCGGTTGTTATCATAGGATAACAGTTGTGAAGCTTAGTTGGAGGCCTTTGGGCGGCTTAAAAACATCCAACGGCAAGATTACGTAGCCACAACGTAGTCTTGCCAGTCCCTAACCCGCACTTGGCCAGCGTGGGGACGTATGACCTTAACCCTCTCCTGAGAGGAGACCCGAGCCCAGCAGTGGGATATTATGGGTTGTTGATGATGTTGATGATAAAACTTAGAAATGCGTATCTCTGTTTAAAGTCAAGTTTACACTCCACCTTATCTTACACTTAAGTACAATTGGGATAGTATGTAAAACACAAAAAGAAAAACTGTAAAAAGAAGGAAAACTTAAAACAATCCAATTTATTTAGCCAGTGTGTTATAGAAGGCTAAAAACTCCTTTCGCACGAGATGCTCATATGCTACATATGGCTATTAAAAGCTGTTTAGGTAAAATTTAAAGTAAAGTTGTTTCTCGCAGGTTTACAGATTTGACCGCTGTTTATATAAAGGTAATGTATGAATAGTCGAGTAGCCCAAGTACTATTATTTTGCGTATCATATTTATTTTATGTTATTGGTTATTGTAACAATATAGTTGATTCATAGGGTTTGGTTTCCGGAGTCTGTTTTAATTTAGTACTAACCAGCATAGCTCGCTTTATCGCTTGCGTTGAATTTATTATAGTTCATTAGAAATATTGTTTTGTATTGTGTTTTGTTAAAAAATGGTTTAGATTTTGTTTGACGTATATACCTTCTCAAAAAGTACCTTTAACTTAATTGATTAGAACCATACGGAGCTGTTAGCCTACTGGTCAGGAATCCTGACTGCTCGACTAGAGGTCGTGGACTCGATTCTCGCTGAGGAATAATATGTAATGAACACGATCTTTTGTTGTGTCTGGATGTAATTTATCTATAATATGTACGTATTTAGGAATAAGGAGAGCCACGCTTCGGCATGCATGGGCCGGCTCGACCGGAGTGATACACCGGCCTTACAGAGGACCGTTTTAGAAAATTCTTATTTTAATGTGTTACTTGTGTGTACTACTAAAAATTAGAAACACCTGACGTCCATGATATGGTTGACTGGAAGAAATCGCCGTAAGGGATAAGACCGCCAATTTTTTTGTCACTCATTTTATTTAATATTTTGTAATACGTACGCAAAGAAGATAAATAAATATAAACTAAATAAAAACTGGTGTGAAACAGCGCCTGCGCTGTGTTCCACCGAGTGAGTGAGGATTTCGGAGGCTCATAATCCAACACTTCCCTCCCCATCCCCTGATATAACGCACTTATGACGCCTCTGGTGTTGCGTGTGTCCATGGGCGGCGGTAATCGCTTACCATCAGGCTATACGTCTGCTCGTTTGGCCCTTATTCCATAAAAAAATATATCAGTATATTTATCAGCAGTTTGTTTACCAGTTTACCTAGTTTGTGATCAGACGACCATCTGTGAGATGTGTAAGGTTATTTTTATTATTGTATCTTCACGGCTAGAAAGATATGCTGTGGCTCAGTTCGACGGGAGTAAATTGGCCTCAACTAAAATCAAAGTTAAAAAATCAGTATGAACTCCTTTACTGCTTATTTTACCGAGTGAATATGATTCTAACTCCATCTTCTTCCGCTCCAAAGGCTTTTAACCCACTTGTGACTGCAAACGACCAGGGGTCGCGATAATTTCATTACATTGAGTGACGCGTCTGCATTCGTATAAAAAATACACAGAACCTGCTATAGTTAATAGTATACTGATTCTTAAAATTCACATTTTATACAGAAAACTATTTGAAAATATTCATTTGATCCTAAATAATTCTCGTTTCAAGGTTTTCAAAATTTTTATTTTAACATTTAGTTTTTGCTGGTGTGCCTAAGATAGGATAGTAAAGATCATGCTTAGAGCAATATGAGCCGAGTATGTTTGAAAAGAGACACAGAAGAAGATTCGTGGTTCAGTTAGCATTATCTTGATATCGTTCTTATTATCGTTATGTAAAACACAACGTAGTAAGTGAATTTCATTAAAAAATAAAAAAGGTTATTTATTTCATTCTACATTAAATGCCAGCTGGTAACTTTTAAATATTTAAGTAAACAATCTGCTACAGAAGTAGTATTCTAAAACAACATTAAAAATTCAGACGAGCTACGATTACGCTTTTAAAATTTCCCTGTTCTTTAGGGACGCAAAATGAAACTTACTGTTTTAAATCCACCGTTCGGATTTAGAGATTAGATTTAAAACTCTTCTAAATGTTTAAACTCTCTATAAGTATTCACTACTAACAATTAATCGCTGTTTTTGGAAAAAATAAATAATAAATACGAATTATCACTACCCCTAGTCGTACCAACCCATTAAACTTTAGACCATTAGTGTCTTAAGGGCAACTAAAGGAGCAAACCTTACAAGATTTTTTTTTTCTACTTGTGGAATCCTCCACGCATCCTTACCCCAACGGGTTTTGCGGTGGGGTGTGGTATAAGGACAGAACCCTCAGGAACACCGCATGACATGGGTCACCATCTCAAGATGGTCTCTCGGTTCTCTTACATGACGGTATTCTCCTCTATATAGTCTGCCACTAGCCGACTCAGGTACTCACACGTTGTCTAAGACATCGCCTACAGCACGTCGTCACAGTCCACTGCCTTTTCAGTAACGGTCCTCAGGCGCAGCACGGCATCAACTGTCGAATGCCCCTCCCAAGAACCGAATTAGGCGTCCGACAGATCTTATATGGGGTCGACCTAATTTGTACCTTTTAAGGGTTTCTAGGTTCTTTAACCAATAACATTTTACTCTAATCTATATTAATATTTTTTGAACACCAGTTATTCTTTCTACCCTAATGTTAGATAGCTATCATATCGACTAAATATAATATTTGTACAAATATAAAACTAAGCTTGTTTTAAGCCGTGTTCGAAAAGCTCGCGTGACACATTTCAACAGTAAACAAAATTTATTGCCTGCAAATACCGGGAATATAAAATTAAATATTTTTAAAGTTACCAAGAAAATTCAGCACCATACAAAAGCAAGAATGCTTTTAATGTTTTGTTCCTAATAAAAGCAAGTTTGGTATGTGCCCTAAAGTAAAATAAAACTCCCGGCCAATGGTGACGCGGCAATTCAATCAGATCAATAAAAACGTCAAAGTGAACGCAGCCCTTTGAGACGTTCCTATAATTCGATTTGAAAATAGAACTTTCTGCAAGAAAATTTATAATACTTTTGTCGGTAGGGACTTCAGCTACGTTTAAAACATCGAATGGAGCGAATATTTCTATTCTTTGTGAATTTTCCTCGAAGGAGACAACTTTAATATCAATTTATTCTTACTTTAAAGAGTTTCATAACCAAAAGGTAAAACTGAGCCCTATTGATAAGTCTGTCCGTCTATCTGTCAGTCTGTCGGTCCATCTGCTTGTCTGTCTGTCACCAGGCTATACCTCATGAACCGTGATAGTTAGACTCGAAATTTTTATAGATGATGTATTTACGTTGCTGCCATAGCAACAAATACTAAAAAACAGAATAAAATAAATAATGAACTGGGCTCCCATATAACAAACGCGATTTTTTGTTGTATTTATAGATAATAGTGACACTCATATTTAAAATAAATGTTACTGTTGATATAAAGGTTACTTCGTTTTTATAATGTGATAGGGGGCAAACGAGCAGACGGATCGCCTGTGGGTGGTGGGTACGTATGGATTTAAACTATCAGTGCTTTTTTACAACAGCATGGCACCTCAAAGGGAAGGAAAACTTTAAACAAACCCTATACTATCCCATCTGGTCAGCGTGGTAAACTAGGATATAACCTATTCTTTCTAAGGTATAAGGAGATTCTGACGTCTAACAGCGGATTAATAAAAGATTATGAATTTTTTAATGTAATGAAATTTAATTTCTTCTTCAGCCTATTGCCGTCCACTGCTGAACAAAGGCCTCCCCCAAAGAGCTCCAACCATCGCGGTTGTAGGCAGGTCGCATCTATCCACCGCCAGCCACTTTCCTCAAGTCGTCGGTCCATCGTGACGCAGGGCGCCCTACACTACGTTTGCCTAATCGTGGTCCCCACTCTAACACTTGACGGCTCCAGCGACCATCAGTCCGCGTGGATACATGACCGGCTCACTTCCACTTCAGCGTGCTGATCCTCCGTGGGATATCGGTTACTTCAGTTCTCTTTCGAATTGTCTCATTACGAATTCTATCCACAAAAGAAACACCAATATTTATTTAAAAAAATATTAAGGGCCTAGGACGTAAGTACAATGCCAAACTTCACTTAAGGCGTTTTTAGGCTGAAAAAACTAGTTTATAGAAGAAATATTCATGATACGTTTTATTTATCACATTTTTCACCATCCTTATTCTTATCTATATTATTACACAGTGTAGAAAATATGAATCTAAATAAACCTGTGGAGGAACGAGTATCATGTCCCTCCAACACAAAGGGAGGATCCATAGACCAGGCGAGGTGATCATGCCTGGCGGGCCACGGCCCCACGGTGAAGTTAGGATGTTGCATATATGCTAATCGGCGAAAGAACTCCTATTGCGCGATTCAGGATTAGTAGTGTTGTTGATGACGCTGTCATATGTTTTTGGTCTAGCCTGATCATGAGAGATAACTTAATAGCCAATAATATTACCTACTTGAATAGTCTTCTCGTCAATAAAATTGAATGCTTGATTTGACCTTTCTAAATCAACCTAAACATTGGTTCTTGTTAACAAAGATCAAGTAGTTATAAGCTACTAAGACGTGTAAACTAAGTTTATCGCTGATACAATCAATAAAAAAGTATATTATATTGGGCAATAAAACAGTCATTTTATTAACAGAACAAAGCGATCGCAACAGGGTTCTATGTTTTATTTATTGATGTCTATTGTAATGACATTTGGGGTAGATGAGGTTTAAGGTGGGGTTACAAACTGAGCTCATATGGGGATGGAATTTTTCTTAGATTATTGCTTACAAATACGTTTAAATCTAAAATACTCAGAATTAGTATAATGCCTCAACTAAACCGGAATGAAACCTGATGTTACCTTGTCTAACTGGCTGACCAACGCAACTTCGTTTATGCCGTTTCTCAAACATGCTGGGCTACTATTAGTCTAAGCGTGATGCTAACTATCTAAAGCAGGCCTATCTTAAATCGAGAAACAGTGATACGAGATTAAGAAGAAATTATATATAATGGATGTTATATTTCAAGTAATTGTAATCATAAATTTAATTTCAATAATCATTATTTATCAATTCTTCTCCATCTAGTGTTAAGAATAAAATAAACGCACTTGGACCCAAGATTGATATTCTCCTAGCCGATTTCAGCCATGGCTCGGCGGCCAATTTCAACGGAGACCAGCCAACTACGCAGGAGATATTATAGTGCATAAGTGTGTGCCCAAACTCAGATGCACTTATTTTCAAAATCCGATGAGACAGTAAGGTAAATGTTTATCTAATTAAAAGTAAAAGTATAAGTAAGCATTTATCTAATCAGAAAAAATATATAACACTTTTTGGCCCGACCCGAGATTTTAAAAGGAGACCTCATGATTAGCAGTCGCCACCTACCACTAGACCAACAAGGCAGTCCTGAAATTATAAGAATATTAAAAGCAATAGCTAAGATTATAAGCTTAATTAAACGACTCATGCTTCTGTGAAAATGGGTACAAATCAACTAAGGTAATACGGTATCGCAGAAAACCGGTGTTAAGAACGAAAATCTTTCAGTGAAGAAGAAGTGAATTAAACTATTGCCATGCCCTTGATTCTGGATGTCCAATGGCAGCAAACAACTTGTGACACTTGAGTTACATTGACGATGAGGAGTTGACGACCATCGCCGAAAGACAACATCAGCGTGGCGTTGGAATGCAGCAGCGTAGACTCCTGTGCTATCAGTGTACGTAGCGCTTCCCCAAAAAGCTGAAACCAGCTCTGAAAACAGCCCCGCTGCTAGAGCATTTAGGTTTATTGATGAGTTCCTTCAGCTTAGTCCAGATGCAGACATATTTTGGACGCCCATAGTATAATTTTATATATATAAAGAAATAATAAAGTATAGAGAAGCCCATAGTACAAAGAATCATTTTATGGTTTCTAAGTAGAATAAAGGTTTTGTATACAAATTTCTTTTTAAATCCTTTTTTTTTCTATCTGTTTCACTTTTAAAATTCGAATAGTGTATTTGTAAATTGTTTTTTAGCATTGTTATTGGTATCGATATAAGGAAGTTGGTGTGAATTGTAATGCAGATATTGTAATAAATAAATTGAACTGAATTAATTAAACACGATTGTACGTTGTCCATCAACAACGGTCGCTACTTACCGTCTAGAGACTCATTTGCAGCCCTATACTTCAAAATAAAATACAGAACATCCCATTTAGAAATAAAGAATTAAAGATGCATCCCATTTTATACCCCCATAAAAACTTTAACTGGCTTTAAGTCACAGATCTATGTTAAAACTTCGTTTGCCCGCAGTAGCGATGAAATCAAAATAACTAATAAGAGGTATAATATCGAAACTCAATATTATACTTATAACCCAAAGACTACTTCTATGCCTACTAAACAATATCTTCACTAAAGTTGTGATAAAATAATTTTAATGTATTTGTGCTATATAAAATTAGGTCCAGCAAAAGATTATTAAAAATTGTTGATGATAATAACGATAAATATATTTAAAAAAGAAGAGCAATAAAGTTCAATAAACCGTAATCAAAATTGGCTTGCTTTTCTGAACAAAATGCCTTGTTTAATGAAGCAAGAAATAATAACTACAACATGTACAAAAAACACGGCCTATATAAAGTGAGGCCTTGCCCTTAAGAGCTTAAGGCGGGTTTACGATCGACCCGCGATAAATCTATTTAATGCCCACATCGACAGCTAATACCCAGCACTCGTTGTTAAAGGGAGAGGTCATAAGATAAGCGCAGAGCGGAACCTAATCGTTAGTAAGGTTATAAATTGTTTTTGTTCGGACGAAGTATCGGTAAATAATCAGGTGCCATGAGGCTGTCGATATAATATCTATGTGGCTATACCAAACCAGCTTTAGTCCCAGTCCTATTGAACTCTGCAATCATGAGACGGACATACTGATACACAAACGCCGTGTCTTCGAGCTACTGTTTCTATTATCGGAATTCACTATTATATATAACTCAGTCTGGAAATGATATTATTCACTAGCAGGACTCGGCAAGCTGCTTTTTGGCTTCTATTTCCTTTAAGTCAATGAAAAATTAAAATTATTTTAGTTCAGTTTTATTTTTTCACATATTTTACTATCTTCATCTAGAGAAAAAAGTCAAATCAGAGAGCAGAACGTATCGAATACCAATTTAATATTAAAGAATACATAAAGGTAGGAGAGCCACGCTGATTTCAGCAAGAACGGGCCGGCTCGATCGGGGAATACCTAACTCGCATAGGAGATCTACCTAAAATGAGAGCATTCGTACCATCGTGATTCGTCGGTGAATGCGAGACCGGAGGCCCAATGATGAAGAAGCATCACTAGGCCACTATGGTGTGGGTCACCATGCTGCATTATTGCATTCGCAATGAGTATGGTGAATACCACTCTTCGATTCTGCTTATGCTTTCCACTACGACTTCCAGTAGAATCACTTTGGCGGACCCATACATAAAATAAATAAACAAACGTTTAACAAATACTTCAGTTAAAATTTAATTTATTAGTCTCCACAATTTATTTATTTTTCCACGACACAGTCACTTGCATTAAAACTTTATGTTTTTCTTATTTCATTATGTTTGCTTTTAATCAAGTCTCCATTTAAAATTTCAGATCAGAAGTTAATTGAAAACTATTTGTTCTAATAAATTATTTCTAAGCACGAATGAAATAGTCCGCTTCATAAAACACGCTATCGCTGCTTGGACACGGCTACTTACATTTTATTGTTTTACTGTTTACAAAACGACGCTGTTAACGTAAAGTGAAATAAACAAAAAGTGTTTTTAAACGATACAATCCGGCATTTTGCTTTAAATTGCCATCTTTGTCTTGTGTAAGTTGAAAAGATAATCGAACTATTTATGCCGAAATTAAATTACCATACTTTGTCTTAAGAAGTTTATTTTATTTGAATTTATTAGTCACTTTATTTATTCGCAGAAATATAAGAAGAACTTTGGAAAAGTACCATTATGTGTGGTTGAGATTAAAATATTAAATAATAGCAGTAAACTATTTTAGGAAGGCCTCTCCCAAAGCTCGTCATAACTCTTAGTTCAACTGACTAATGGATTCCTGTCTTTCGTGCACCGATTCACAGTTTGCACTTTGGGATACGATTGTTTTAACGGCCAATGTTTCTTTAGCAGATATGGTCAGTAATAAATTGATATTTATTGAATCCCAAGGGTCATCAACTCACTGGAGCGTTGAGGTCTTCCAGTATGATTTTATGCATATTACTAGCTGACCCGGCAAACCTTGCTTTGCGTACATAAAAAAAATTAAAAAATATTTAGTGGTGGGTCACCCTTATCATTTAGGGGTATAAAAAATAGGTGTTGGCCGATTCTCAGACCTACCATTAGGAAGAATGCACACAACATTTCATAAAAATCGGTTCAGCCGTTTCAGAGGAGTTTGGTAACAAACACCTCTGAAACAGCCGTATCAGAGGTGTTTGTTTGAGAATTTTATCGAATATATGAGATTAAAACCGAATGTTTTTCACCAAACTTTATTTATTTTATTCATTACAAATATTTTTAAATGCTAATAAAATCTTTAATTAAAGGGAAATATATATAGCTAAGAGCATTAGAAAATATTGTGTTTACTAAATGAAACCTTGTATACAACAGCATGTATTTAATATGACAATTCTGGCAAAGCTTGTCAAAGAATAAAATAATTATTATTTGTACCATAACAAAAGAAATAATACACATAAAATGGTTCTTTATTTTTAAAGTATACTGCACATGAAGAGCTCACCACACAAAATTAAGTCTAACTATGAGATTAAAACCGAATGTCTTTCACCAAACTTTATTTATTTTATTCATTACAAATATTTTTAAATGCTAATAAAATCTTTAATTAAAGGGAAATATATATATAGCTAAGAGCATTAGAAAATATTGTGTTTACTAAATGAAACCTTGTATACAACAGCATGTATTTAATATGACAATTCTGGCAAAGCTTGTCAAAGAATAAAATAATTATTATTTGTACCATAACAAAAGAAATAATACACATAAAATGGTTCTTTATTTTTAAAGTATACTGCACATGAAGAGCTCACCACATAAAATTAAGTCTAACACGTTTTTCATACGACTGAATATTGAACAAGAATTTTAAATCTTGGTACTTTAATTTCACCACATTTTATACTTTCAACCAAGTTCAAGAACTCATTATAACTTTTCGCTAGAACGGGCAAAGATCTAAATTTTATTTTGAATACTTTGATAACTATTTTTTGTGGGTGCATTCGTTGTGTAGGTACATAAATTGTTATCGTTTGCATATGTGTGTGTAAGCATTTATAGAAAGAGAACGTCCCTTTCCCCGATCCGCACGCTACTAATTAGGTATAATACTACCAGAATGATAAATGATATTTATCTTTGTGAGTAAATGTTTTACAAAAAAAAAATGTAAGTCTTTAACATTTGTAAGAGACGCCGTAATACCACACAGGATGTATTTTTTTAGTCTGTGAAAGTTCTTTAAGTTTTTGCAAATTGAAAGAAAATAATGCCACTGGAGCTCGACCAGAGCTATGCTACGGCATTACGGAAAATAAAAATGTTTTTTTTTGTTCATATCTTCTATTTTATCTACATACAGAAGAGTCACATCGGCAGACACTGCCAATGTGGCTCTTCTCTGCCTGATAAAAACTTAATGAAGACTCAAGAGAACACGTAACCGTGGGAGAGCCACGCTTCGGCATGAATGGGCCGGCTCGACCGGAGTGATACCACGGCCTCACAGAAAACCGGTGTGAAACAGCGCTTACGCTGTGTTTCATCGAGTGAGTGAGGATACCGGAGGCCCATACCCCAATCCAACGCCCCCTATCCCCCTCACCATCCCTCTTCCCCCCAGGCCGCCATAGTGTGGGTCACCATGCTGCATTGCTTTTTTTCGCATTGAGGATGGTGACCACCACTCTTGGATTCTGCTCATGCTTTCCATCAGGCAGAGTCATATTGGCAGCTTAAATATATATAAAAAAATAAAAAATAAAAAAAGAACACTTGTTGCGAATGAGAGTGCAGACAATGCAGCATCGTGAGCCACACTATGGCGGCCCGATGCTTGTGCATCATTGGGCCTCCACCGCACTCACCAATGAAATAGCGAGGGTAGTACCGGCCCGGTCAAAACAGCCCGTCAGTTCTGAAATCAGCATGGCACTTCTACCTTTACAAATACAAAATAATTCTTTCTCTGCTGTGTACTTTTGACTCTTGAATTTGTAGGTGTTCTTAGTTCTTTAGCATCAATTAACCAGTTCCTTAAATGGTAACAAATACAGAAGAAAGGCAATCGAAAGATTTGATTCTAGAAAATCGTTGGGCGTACCACCTCGTTGGGCGTAAACCACCGGATTTTCTTTGTCTTGATTTACAAATACTATTATTTTTAAATGAATTATTTGTTCATTCATAATAAATATGGCCTATATTAATGCGTGTGTGTGTGTGTGTGTGTGTGTGTGTGTGATAATGAAAGAATTTCCAGGATCGGATCAGTACTTTCGAAAATTAACCCTTACAACCATACTAACAAAGTTATAAACTGTACCTCTTTATGATATTGGTATAGATTTAGCAAGATTTCTACTACATGTTTTTTTATTAATTTAGTAATATTTTTTTATTTACATAAAGTAGAAACCAAGTTATTAAGTTAAGCTATTCTAATTCAAGTGTCACTAAGAGGCCAGTTATAATGAGTAATAACGCTTCATTGTTCTCACGCTTTTCAAGTTAATATACATTTAGAATTGATAGTAGTAATACAACTGTGTAAAAAAATTTACATTTGCCTGAACCAGCATTAATTTATTTTTACAAAGTGCTTTTTATCCTACTGAAGTATTTGTATTATTTAAACCCTGATGTAAGCACGCAACATTCTTCCTTTTGAAGAGTAACAGTAGTGTTATAACGAGTGAATGAATACACACAACAAAGGAATACTATAGAAGCGACTTAGGTTTGAGCTCTTTGGCTTTTCAGTCATGTTCTCTACACATCGACCAGTCACAATATAGTAAAAACAAAAAAATCCTAGTAAAGTGGCACAGTGGTAGCGTATGCGACTGATGTCCATGAGGTCTCGGGTTCAAATCCTGGGTCGAACCACTTATCTGTATGGTCTACAAATATTTGTTTCAGAGTTTGGGTGTATATCTATGAAAAATATGTATGTATTTACAAAAAAAAGTATATATGTATATTAATACATATGTATATTAATCATCATTATTATCTGTTGTCTAGTACCCATAGTACAAGCTCTGCTTAGTTTGGGACTAGAAAGCGTTGCGTGTTAGATGCTCGACAAATATTTATTTAAAGTTATAAAATACTTGCTATTACTTATTTTAAGAAAATGAAAACTTTAAAGTATTTCGACGAAGTTTCGTGTTTTGAGGCACTAGTAAGAGTTGAAAAAGATGATTCAAGTTTAATCCTTACAACTCTTTAACAACTTAGAGTATACAATCTATATTATTATAAAGTTTTGGTTTAATTTATTTTATTTTTTAACTTTATTATCATTGAAGTTCGTATGACATAGAGTATCAATTAAGAAGATAAGATGTTTAATAACATTTGAACAATCAATCATGAATCTTCTAGTCTTTCATTTTTGTTTATAATTATCAAGGAGCAGAGCCTTTTTATACAAAAAGTATATTTAGTCACCACCATCAACAGTTCTCTCCTTAGAAATAAGGTTATGGTTGACTATATTACACTAGGCAGACTAGGTTTAGTTAAATGTTATTTTTTATTCAAACAATGAATATTATTATTCGGAGGGATCTGACTTTTCAACGGTATATAGCTTTTTTTTTTTATATTTAAGCTGCCAAAATTACTCTGCCCTGCCTGATGGAAAGCATGAGCAGAATCCAAGAGTGGTGGTCACCATCCTCAATGCGAAAAAGAACAATGCGGCATGGTGACCCACACTATGGCGGCCTGGGGGGAAGGGGGATGGTGAGGGGGATAGGGGGCGTTGGATTGGGGTATGGGCCTCCGGTATCCTCACTCACTCGATGAAACACAGCGTAAGCGCTGTTTTACACCGGTTTTCTGTGAGACCGTGGTATCACTCCAGTCGAGCCGGCCCATTCATGCCGAAGCGTGGCTCTCCCACGGAAGCTAGAGTTATACTAAATTTATCGTCATTTCTTACACTACACTACACTTTTCCTCTAGTATCTCTAATTATTTTTATTGTTGTCATCATTATCAGCCTGTTGTAGGCTACGGCTGGACATAGGTACGTTTATATGTGAGAATATTATCATTATCATCCGAATGCTATTAGCGTCTCACTCAAATACAGTAAAGCCGTCATCAAAATAAATCTTTTTCCCCAAACATCCTACTGGATGTTACAACGTTTCCACTTGCAATAAACTCCTGATTACTTTTTATGACACTCTTTTAAGAAGATGAAATAGGAAAAACCTCTTAAATAAGTCCATAGTCTTAAGAGATTGTAGATAAAGAACGTTAATATTGTGTAAACGTTTTTCGCATTATTACAAAATGCATTGAAGAGCACCAACAATATAATCAAGAAGCAATGTCAGCAACTCCATCAAATAAATGATACCAGTTAAGATAAGGTCGATATACGTTCAGGACGGGCGAATTAAGGAGCAACTTTATTATTTCGCATAGAGGGAAAGACGATTCGTGTAGACTGCGTTTTCGTCGACAAAGTAAAGATTATGTGCTCTTTCGTTACTTTTTAAGAATAACAACTCCCGTACTAGCGAGTTGAGGAAAACTTTTTAAAGATTCATGATACAGAAAATAAGAAAACATGCAGATTCAGAGCAACTATTTGTTAATACAAAGTATCGCTTCACTTGGAGAGCAAACCGATAACGCTCAGTATACTACAAAGCAGCAAGGCGATGATTGATTTCCTTCATTTATTTGTGATTATTAGTAATAAAATATATGTTACAAAAAATCAACGGTTACATTTTTAGTTGATATGCACAAAGTCTATGCACATCTCAATACTATGTATATTAAGGAGAATGGCAGATCCTGTACTGCGGACAATACGTGGTGGATGGTTATGAGGCAGTTTGTGAATATATGAAACATACATACACTTAACTGCCTCGGTGGCGCAGTGGTAGCTTACGCGACTGCTGTCCATGGTCTCGGGTTCGAATCCTGGGTGAGACCAAGTGTTTGTAAGATCTGCAAATATTTGTTTGGATGTTTTCTATGTATAATTTGTATTTATTTACAAAAAAAGTATTTATGTATTCATATCAGTTGTCTAGTACCCATAATACAAGCTCCGCTTAGTTTGGGACTAGATGGCGTTGTATGTTAGATGTCTGAAAATATATATTTATTTATTATTATTATTCTCCTTTCGGAGTCGGGTAAAAAATGAATAACACGAATGAATATCCTTGAGCAATACAGTACAATTTTACATTACTTTCAATGCTGTAGACAAACATTTCAATCTCAGTCAAACTTTAAAAATACATATTTGTGTACACTGTTTTAGCTTTTATTCTAGACGGTGTGCTTAGAAAAACACCTTTAAAGCTTATTTACTCTACTACTTTTACTACATTTATATGTGAGTCTCTCAAAAATAAAATATAAAAATTATATAATGTGTTATTAAGTTATCAAAGAATTTCAATTTCATTTTAAAAAACTGTTGCATTGGACGAATAAAATTGCAATAAGGTATGAGTTAAAGTTTCTCGCGCGAGTAACTCTGGATGTCCTCGCTTTTTACAGTTTCCTCTTTCTATTATGTACATCCTGTAATGTTTCTTTTGTGACCACAGAAATAGTGTTATAGCAATGGTTATATATAATAATGGTTTTATATAATAGTCTGTGGTAATGGAGCAGCAAATTTTAATGAATACATTCTTGTTTGGATCTGCAAAATGCATACGTGGAACTAAATTTAAAGTCTTTTGTGTTTAAAACGCTTTGCTGGTTTTGTCAGCACTTGATTTAAACTGAAAACTAGGTACTGGAATAAAGAAATGATCGTTATCAATCATTCCAGTATCAATCAGAAGTAAATTTGTTTTTTTTTGATTGAGAATAGATTGTAAGCGAGTATGATTGAGATAGATTGTAAAGTCTGCATTATATTGCAATTATTGGTTTACCAGTGAGCGTATGCAACTGCCACCCTTTTTTAAGAGATTAAACCGTCGGTCTAGGTTGTCATGAACATTTATAGCAATCTTTATTGGGAATCCAGTGCCCTCATATTTGAGGACACTAGTATATTTACTGTACTGTACTGTACGGAACTGTACTGTACTGTATTGTAAGAACTGTACTGAACTATTCTGTACTGTACTCTATCGTACTGTACTGTACTCTATCGTACTGTTATGTACTTACTGATTTTATTAATATACTGGCAACGAAGTCGTGCATATTCTGGTAAAACCGGTGAAACTAGAAGTCGACCCCAATTAATCTTAGGAATGAAGGCTTCTAGGCTTTAAAGGTGATGTAATGCTTCGAATATTATTAGGACAATCTTTTTAAATATCAGAGCTAAAATAAACAACCTACTTGAGTACTCTATCTCCAAATTCTATAGTAAAATCAAACCTTAAATCAAAGACATTTGGAGTGTCTTCTTGGAAGTTCTCGAGCTTTATTTTCTATTATATTGCAATTGGGTTTGCTTCAATAAAACGTTTTACCTTTTGTAAAACTAAGTAGATATTAGGTTATTTAGGTATAACGAAATATACGTTAAGTACAAACAATACTTTATTTGTAAGAATGCTATTTCAACATCACTTTTTTATCCAAATCCAAGTTTAGGTTACTGACCGCCGCCGAGGTGTTGCTAAAACACGGCCGTATTGCTGGACCAGTTAACGATATCGTGTGATTAACTGGTGTAAGTAAAGGCTCTAACGAGCCCAGAATAGGTTATGCCACTGCCGTCTCTGATAAACCCATTGTGTGGACTCTTTATTCTGTTGGTTGTCTCCTTTTGAATTTCAACAAAATAATAACTAGGCGGGTTTCGCAAAATGAAGATGATTAAAAAAGTTCATTCTTTTATGAATAAATTATAAAGAAAATACGGACAATTGTAACAACGGCAGTTAATAAAAAGTTTGTCTCTGTGTCTTAGTTAATAAGTAATTTTAAGTACTAAGGAAAAAAATATCACTTTTAATACACCCGAAGATGGTTCTAAGAATATAGATTTCTTTTATAGTTTAAATGCCATTTTAATTTCGTAAACTTTTTTTATTTAATGAAATAAGGTACAACATAGATGCACTGCCGAAATATATGTTTAACAACGATTTCAGTGTAATGCGATAATACCAGCTTATTTAAATGAATTATTTTTATTGTATAACACGTTAAGGTAGTAGAGCCACGCTAATTTCAGCACAAACGGGCTAACTAGACCAGGGTAGTGCTACCCTCTCATCGAAGACCAACTTAAAATAACAGCATTCGTACTGTCGTATTGTATACTCAACTATCACAAATTTAGGTAGGAATTAAAATAGTATTAATAGTCATTTAATCACTCTAAAGTAGTATCGTGTAAAAAGTTATTTATATTGTTAATATATTGTTACGTATAACAGGGGTTGTTAAAATTTTCATTCATTTTTCTTTTTTTTCGGTCAACGTCATACTGACTCGAGACAATTGTTACGACGTACCACAGTGTGTTTTAAAATTAAAGAAGTTTCTTGTGCAAAACGCGAGCTTACATGTATGTTCTATGTTCTATTTAATAAAATAATGCCTAGCTATCATTTTATTTGCGCATTTCTCGGGGATGAAACCATGACGTGATTTTTTAGACAGTGGCATCTATCGAACACTCACAAAAGTAATCGTTATGTTGAACAAAATAATTATTTATAGGTTCGACACAAATATTTTTGGGAGGTGATAGAAAGATGTTATTTTGAAGGTTTAATGGTAATTTTAATTGAAAAATACCACAGCTGATAAATTGCCAGAGATTGGTAGTTTGAAGTAAAGAATTTCTGAAAAAGCACTCAAAAGGTTGTTTTAACAATATCACATGTACATTAGTTTAATTTAAATAATAATATGGTCTCAGTCACAAGGCTTCTCGTCGTCTTTGTCAAATGTTTTGCTAGTTATTTTCAGAACAGATATGAAACTTTGTACAATGGTATATTTCCACAGAAAAATTTAATTTACTAACTGTGCTGTAATAAAACCCATAAAACGTGCACAACAGAATAATGGGTTTTTTTGCGTCTATATATTCACTTTGATCTATTGAAATTACTTTCTGCGCCAGTCTAGTTTTTTCAAGCATTATTTATTAAGGGAATAAGCAACGTTGAGAGGATTCATTTAGATACAAAGTTTAGTTTTTTAGTGATACCTATGTGGCGTTTAAAATTATAATAAATAAGAGAACATTTATCATATAGGCACTGAGTTGATAACGACTTTAGGTTTTAAATTTAGGCAATTTAATTCGAGGTTTTTTGGTCTTAGACATTGTAGTGTAACCTCAGTTGAGCCCAAAACTAGACGGACATCTATGAAATATACACAATATCTGGTGTGCCGACTTCCACATATGGCACAGTAAAAACAAATTACAACACCATCTACCGAAGACACACCGAATTATTAAGTAACTAATCTTATCCTACATCGCAATATAGTTATGCTTGCACCAATTATCGATATACTAATTGGTGTGAGCATAACTATATACATTACCGAGGTTTTGGTTGGGGGCGTCGATACGCTCTGAAACTCGGTAATGAAATGAAATCGTAGTAATGTGCTATATAAGGGTCTTTGCTGTTACGTCAAATTCGGCATCTATGGGAAATATTGTTTGGATTTTCCCCAATGATATTTATAAAGATATCATGAAATTAAACTTTGTTGTTAGGAATTCAGAAACAAAAATATATCGGTAAAAGTTCTGAGCAAAAAAAAAATTACTTTGGTATGTTACATATAAGGAGTTATTGGTTTAAGTAATTTGCATAATGTTTTTGGAAACCGTCTATACAGACCGTATTAACGGTGTTTTGTTGAACACAATAACTCAATAATAATACGTTATGTATCACTTCTACGATGACAAATAATGCCATAGACGTATATAATATGATGTAGCGAAATTATTTTTTGAAACATTTACTGCAACAATCTTTTAAAAACTAACTAAAATATTTTATTTATAGAATTTTCAGTATTATTTATTTTCATAAATTTTGTAAGTTCTAAATAAAGGTACAGTTATGTTTACAAAAAAATTGCGTTAGTTTGATACATCGTTGTCTCGAATAGTGTCACTCGCTGAAAAGATATTCGATAAAATCAGTACATCTTTTCTTCTATAAAATTTAGATTTTTCGATTACCGGGTTATTGGTTAGGAGCTTCAATATATACTACTGCCTAACATCAAGTATTAGATCGCGACTTGGATGAGTATCCTCCCTTTTTGTTGGAGGGATGAATGACACTCGTTCCTCCGCACTATCTTAGCAGTCAGTGTTACTAGCCATTAGACTATTGTTCTCTAGGTTTAGTGATTAGAGACCGCTAAGTCAAATATATTTGTCGTATAATAAGCCAACCATCATTTTTTTAGAGAGATCTACGTCCAGTAATAGAGTGTTAAAAAATCTCGATTTGATATGCATGTATGTTTTAAATTTGATATTTGACTAAGCAGATTGTTATTGTTGTGTGTCTATGACTTTAGAGTCTACATAAAAAGCTGTGACTTTGACATATATATTATTTAATAGCTATCAACAACTCTATAAGAAAAATATTGGATTTCATCAGACATCGATTTGTAAAGAGTTTTCAGAATCAGATCTTCAATTTTTATGGCCGTTTAGACATAGATTAATGGATCCTTTTTATTACGATTAGGGTAATATACAGAAGAAATGGCAATAAAAGACCCCGATTACTGTGATTTCAGACATAAATATATGTCCTTATCTTGTTAACTGCCTCGGTGGCGCAGTGGTAACGAATGTGACTGCTGTGCTTGAGGTCTCGGGTTCGATTCCCGGGTTAGACCAAATGTTTTATGATGCACAAATATTTGTTTCGGAGTTTGGATGTTTTCTATGTAAAATATGTATGTATTTACAAAAAATATGTATTTATATCAGTTGTCTAGTATCCAAAAACCAAGCTCAGCTTGTCTTGCGTGCTAGATGTCCAAAATATTTATTTATGAGAGTGATAAAAGCTGCAAGCTAATATAGTATGACATATACTAAAAAAAGAAAAAAGAAATTTCGGTACACCTATGTTGTATTTTTATACGCAGTTTTATTTTATTTCAATCTCTCACATTTATATATATGAATAATAAAAGATTTTTTTTTAACTAAAATACAAAAGAATTGAGTTCAAAAGTAAAAGTTATCAGCACCATCTTCATCTCACATAATAATATAGGCCTCTATTCAGACAACATTATTTGCAACATTTTACAATGCTGCTCTCCTTGTTAAATATTACTGTTGAATCTAGTGAAACGACAACATCGACAACATCGTCCGTTTGTCCTACTATGGCAAAGGCCTCCTCCATTCCTTTCATTTTGATCTATTTAGTACTATCCTAGTCCTTTCTTTACCTGCTGTTGCTTTGACTTCGACCTGCCATCTTCGGTACTGTCTTCCTCATTTTCTTTTAGCGTTTCTTGGAGACCAGAATATGGTGTTTTACTCCATTTCTCATTGCCTCTTAGTGTATGTCCTGCCCATCTCCACTTAAGTTTTTTTATGCTTATGGTTACATCTTCTATTTTGGTACATTTCCTAATTAGCCTGTTTTTCATTCTGTGTGATTTCTTTAAGTCTGGCATCCTTCTCTCTATGGCTGTTTGGCATGATCTTAATCTTGCATTTTGTGCTATTTTAAGTGCCCAAGTTTGACGCCCATATGTGAAAACCTGTAGCACACATGTATTATATAGTTTTATTTTATTTATTTTTTGTTTTATAACGCATAAACAGCCATTAATAGTTCACTCCTCAACATATGCCTCGCTTTAGAAGGTAAATTGTCATCTTCTTACCCCTTTCCCTCTTTTTTCTTCTATTCTATTCTATCTCTCTTCAGATCACTCGTTTATTGCAATTAAAATGAATAAATTTACAGTAATGAAAATCCTCATTAGACTGAGCAACAAAGATAATAAAAATAATAAAAGTAACCATACCAGATCAAAAATGAAAATTAGCTTTCATAAAGGTTATTTTGCATTAAATAAACTATTTTGCATAAACTAAATTAGTAAAAAATTTAGAACATAAGTGATAACTGAAAGCAGTTTACTAATTTAGTCTATGGTTCCCAAATAGGACATCAACCAGAACCAGCGCTATCTATAATTCAGCAAACATTGCAAACGACAATGATTTAAAACTTCACATTAAAAAACAACAACTTCTATCAAAACTGACCAAGTGCAGGCCAGGCCACGCATAGAATAGGGTTCCGTAGTCATTCATAATGGCACGTGGTTTTAAACTTACCAACAACGTTATCTAGGCCGTTATAGTTTTCCTTCAAAGTTTCACATGGATTACCATCATGAATTTGCCCAGTTTTTTAGAGACAGCCATTTAGCTTACAGAGTCGCCCTACTTTAACAAAAAAAAAACTACGGTTTTAGGTTGAATCTAGCGCAAATGAATAGCTAAATAAAACAATCATCTTAGAAACCTCTCAATTTTTTTTAAAAGACTTATCTAATAATATCCTACAGGGTAGGGTAGACGCGAGAAAAAAAGCATCCCCGATTTACGTGTGAGGAGGTAGCCCCAAAAAAAGGGTTTTTGTAATTTTGTTTTATCATTTTAATTAACTAGGTAAATATAAAATATCCATGCAAAGTTTTATCTTTGTAACACTTACCGTTTTGGAAAGTAAGCCGAGGACGGAAGCACAGACATGTTGAAACTGTAAGGGTTCCAATACATGAACTGCGTAACCCTAAAAAACTACAATACCTTACAGTATTTTTCCAGTCTTTAACTTGCAAATTAATCAAAATTTATGTTAGTCATCGTGTTCGTAATTACTTGCAGTACTTTGTTAAACAAGTTATCTATTTATTCGTACTAGAAATGATCCGTTACTTTTATTGAATTCTCTGCTAACTTTTTCTTTTATATATACTATTGTGTTACAATGTATTTACGGTTAGTCATGAATATTCAACGATAATAGCAATTAACGGCGGTTAACTCATATCAAAGTCATGTTCTCATCCTCCGTATTCTTTAAAAAATAAAAACTTTAGTAGGTAGATAGATTTATAATAAACTATACTAAAAGTTCCAGCTAAGTAAGGCATCTAAGCAAATTGATTTTTTGAAACATTTTTAATTCCAAATAACATTTAAATTTAAAGCTCTATAGAAGTCAGTTAACTTGGACTAGAGCACAACTTTATGGCAGCTAAAGACTATTAAATAATTTATTTTTAGTAGCTAAAGACTCAGTTCACCCTTTAGAAAATATTATAAACTTAGTTTAAGATACATTTTAAAAGGGGTTTGAAGTTTTGTGAGTCACATTTGTTCTTTCCAGTCTAAAGAGACCGACACTGTCTTTGAATCTATAAATATTTATAAATAAATATTTCCGACATCTAACACACAACGCCATCTAGTCCCAAACTAAGCAGAGCTTATATTACGGGTACTAGACAACTGATATAATACTTATATACTTTTTTTTTTGTAAATACATACATATCATACATAGAAAACACCCAAACTCCGAAACAAATATTTGCAGATCATACAAACATTTGAACCGACCCGGGAATCGAACCCGAGACCTCAGGAACAGCAGTCGCATATGCTACCGCTAGGCTACCGAGGCAGTCAGATGAATGCTAATTCTTTTAAATTCAAAAGTAACTCTATCGATGTGTTTGTCTATACATTTTACGAGTAAGCCACTGCACTGCACTGATTTTCATGAAATATGTATAATTAATTACATTATGTTTGTTGTGAAGAAATTTACTGTTCTAACAATAAAACCGGGCTTTTTGTAATCAGATAAAATTAGCAGGACTCTGAATTAGTTAATTACATGGAATCCTTGTTTATACTTCCAACCATATAATTTATTTGATGGAATTTCCAAATTAAATTGCTTTAGTCTGCAAAGTTAAATATTAATTTTAAGCTAAATGTAACAGTACAAAATGGAAACGACCTTTTAAGTCCCGACGAATATTAATTAGTGATTCGACAGAAAAAACATCAAATATTTGAATAAAAGTAGAATATTTCAAATTATTTTATATGATATTGAAAGAACAATCAATCAATCAATCAACAGCCCACAATGTCCCACTGCTGGGCTCGGGTCTCCTCTCAGGAGAGGGTTAAGGCCATACGTCCCCACGCTGGCTAAGTGCGGATTGGGGATTGGCAAGAATACGTTGTGGCTACGTAAATCTTGCCGTTGGATGTTTTTTAAGCCGCTCGCTTCACGACTGTTATCGTATGATAACAACCGGGACCGACTGCTTAACGCGACCTCCGAATCACGGAGACGCTCATGGTAACATGCCACCAGCGGTCACCCATCCAGGTACTAACTGCGCCGTCGTTGCTTGCCCTCACTGATTGCTTCTAATCACCGAGTGCAACTGGGCTATGAGCGCCTCGTTATTGAAAGAAGTATATATGAGTGGCGTGAATGTGCTTGAACTTTTATAAAAAAATTCATCAGCAATCAATCATAAGTATTAATACAATATTCTTTTTTATTGAAGAAACTGATACACTGCTGAACGATGATCATATTAATTTCTTATTACGAGCTTTTTCTTCATCTACATAGAAATCGATTTGGTGACTGGATTGGTGCTTTTAGAAGGATAATACCTAATCAATGGTTTTGCAGATATCAGTAATGATTTATAAAGATTGCCAAAACACAATATTTAACCGTCCACTCGTCTTTGTATAAAATATTTCGACGGTGAATGAGGTTTTAGAGATTCGTTCATACTTCGTATTTTATTTTTCTTTTTTCGTTTTCAGTTTTCTTGTTTTTTTCGAATTCGAGTTTAAAATTCTTCATTTGTAGGGGAAATCAAAGATTAAAAAGCGTCTGTCGGATTAAAAAATGCTTACAAAACCAAGCGGAAATATTTGCGAAAGCTGTTGAAATAATATCCTCGTAGCTCTTGTTGTGTGAGTTGTGAGTGCATGTAAAGTAGGTATGACATTTTGGAACCGAGCCACTAAAGTCACTAATGTAATGTTTCGAAATAGCCTAAAAAGGCCATGTGGCGACTTTCGCTTACAGCGTAACAGAAGAACATATTACAGAGCCAACTACCGAAGATACACAGAATAACTGAGTAATGAACTACGCAGCAGCTAATGATCCTTAATCGTGTTACAGAAATTCTTGCGATAATCTTGTGTATATACAACATCCTAACATCAACGATGTACCATGGCTCGCCAGGCCTGATCACCTTACCTGGTCAGAGGATCCTCCCTTTGTGTTACCCTATGTATGATACCCTTTACTCCACAGCCTATTTGAAACAAAAGATTTTTGATTTTGATGTAAATTGCATATGTCCATGGGTGATGGTAGACACTTCTCTCCAGGGATCTCATCCTCATATCACTTGAAAAAAAACGAAATTAAATAAATACACATACATATCATAATTATTGGTTGTAAACAAACACATAGAACCCATACACGACACATATTATCACAAGGTTCATAGCTTTTAAACACTTATCAAGAACCGAGGTGAGCTCACGCGGTAATTGGCTTCATCGGGCGTTTATCACGGCTGTAGAACTGCGTACTAACGCTTTATAGATCCAGTAAATTGTTCGGGCAATCTGTCTTGTAGATAACGGATGTATGGTTTTATAGGCATATATTTTTTGGTTGAATTTAAGACTGACTGGCATGTAGTTTTTAGAATATAGAACAAACTATTAGACAACCTGAATAAAGCTATTATTCCTAAATAATTTACTAATGACCATACAAAAATAAGAATAGGTTGAAAACTTTGGTACAGGATGTCATCTTATCAAACCGTTTTTTAATTTAGAGTCAGCAGAATAATAAATTCGTTTCTAAAAATGACTGTAGTTAACATACCAAAGCAGGACCATGTATTATTGATCATTGTAATCTTTTCATCATCAGAAAAAAACATCAAAAGAAATTGGGTAGATGTAACATCATAGAATCTACTAGTTTATTACGTCGCCAAGCTAAGTGTGCAATACTACGCTTTGTAAGCAGAACTCATTAACTTTGCTACTGTAAATTCACAAATCAATGTTTTTATATATTTTACATTACTAAATTTCAAATAAATTTCATTACTCACAGAATTCCTTGCAAATAAAGATTTAAATGGTGTTAAAATCGAAATAAATAAGACTTCAAAAACTTAATTATAATCCAAATCTCGTATAATCTTATTTTACTTATAAAATGACTAAAAGACCTCCAGTTATGTAGGCGTCTCGGCCATCCCCAATACAATTATTCATGCTTCTAATGTAGTGATCAAAATTCTAATTTGATTCGAGACATTTCTCCCAGGCGTTCTCCGCCCTTACATAAATACACGTAACGAGGCATTTATCTTCAGTTTATTGCTTTAAGAACATTTAGTATCTATATATCTCCTTTGAGTAAGAAAAAGTTTAAATTATTCGGGTAGTTAACACACAAGTAACACTTTAATATTCAAAATATTAATAGAGATTCCACATGTACTATTGCATATATACATAAACCTAAAAAAATACATTTATACATGTAAATATACAACATATGTACAAACTTATATATCCTATTCAAAATATAACTGAAAGAATTCACAATGACAAATAGTAATACTTCAGCAGATTTTTAAACACAGTTAAGGTTTTTACTTGTCGGATTGTCTGAGGCAAGTTGTTGTTTAAATTATCCGATGACCTCAGATCCCTGCAATATGTATTTTTTAAGAACTAAAACCGTTATTTTTGAATAAGAGGGGAGTGTGCTGATGCAACAGAAAACTGTATAAAAGGGAAAGAATATGAAGATTCCGGCGAAAGCGTATAGGATGGAAGACACTTGAGTTCAGAACGAAACTCTGAGATATGATCATATGTTGAATCTAATGCAGGAGTTTTGAAATCGCTCAAGCTTTTTCAGTTGCTCTTCGGTGAGATCCAAATATGTAACATCGCCATAGTCAAGGATGAGGAGCAAAAGCGATTGTGCAAACGCAACTTTTGTAGTCATTAGTAGAAAGTTCCGTTGCCTTTGCTGGGATCCTGCTGCCGCAAATTGTTTGCGGATAACTTCTCCAATCTGAGGGTTCCAGGATAAGTATTTATCCATAAAGATCCCCGAGTTTTTCAATTTTTCACTATTTGGAATAACAGAACTGCTGCACAGACAACATGTAACTGTTGATTTTTAGCAGTTGGATTTACACTCAGTCGATAGTCCCTACTCCAGTTGTAAATTCGCATTAAGTCTTCGTCTTAATTAAAAATGTCCACTGCTTGCATTAAGTTGTCTAAAGTAGTTTCTGAGTAAATTTGGAGATCACTTGCATAAAGATGGTAGGAAGCACGTAATTGATTTGTGATTGAGTAAATAAAAACTGCAAACAGTAATGGGGATAGCACGCCGCCCTGAGGTAAGTTAAGATTTAGTTTAGACAATGTAGCTTATAAATAGAAGTAAAGCGCCTCCATGCCTGATTTCATTAAAACCAGTTCAGCGGTTCAGCCGTGGAGGCAAATTACTCTCGAATTTAGAATGTTTGTTTTTAAATGGATTGACTTTTTTAAAACCTTGATTTTACAAATGTGTTTGTCTACGTGTATGTCGACTATCACATACACATATAAAGGTATTTCTATGTTCTTCCTGAATAAACATAGTATATTAAGCTTAACTGAATTAAAATCGGTTCAGTGATTCAGCGTTGAAATTATAAAAGAGAGATTGTCGTTCGTATTTATAATTTGTAGGATAAGTTAAATTTGCAGGATAAGTTAAATTTATAACTGACTCAAAATCGATTGCTTCTATAGACTAGAGAAAAAGATATATAATTATTTTATGTGCATACTCACCTCTTGAACAAAGAATCCTTTTATTAAATTCAATATCAAAATTTTATTAAGTGGCGTATTTGAGTGTTAAAGATTTATATTAGACTAATTAGTAGAAATCAATATAATAGTGAATAAGACAGATTTGTACATAAATACCATCCATGTAGAATATTCGGATACCGAATTCTCAGTAAAGATATTTCTGAATTAATCAGTTCGTCGTAAACATATTTATTACTAATTAATGCTAATTAATCATTAGTGTTTAATGACAAATCTCTCTGTAGTATATTACAAGGCAGGCATCTTTGATCTTAATAGTAACACATTCTAGTACGGTTTGTGTTTGTTAATAATTAAAGTACAAGTAATGGTAGTGTGTTACAGGCGCTTTGTGTTGTCATGTGTCAATAACTCAGAAAATCAGTAAAATAAATATAAATGCTGGTCTTATAGGAGCAAAATAGCGTATTGGAAAATAGGTTGCGTTCTCAGTTCAAATAAAAAGAGGTAGATACCGCATGTAGAACAAGAAAGTGAAGCATTTTTCTAATATGTGTGAATAATTGATAGTGTTGCCACTTTTTGAAAAAATGACCCTGGCAATTGCAAAATAGGTATTATGCAAAAATAAATCTGGTTGTTTCGTACAAGTAATTTATACGAAAGAAATAGATATATTTTTATGATAAAATTATATACATTTATGTAAATGAAGGAGACATGTATGTGTGAGCAGAAAAATACAGAAATGTTATTCGAAGAAAGTTTTGTTATAATGTATGACATATATGTATTTTATCTGTTCGTTATGAAGTAGTTAAGGAGAACTTCTAAACTTCTTAACATAATTTAAGAAATGGGGTGCCGTGAATCCAACGCGGCGCTTCCTAGAGGACGTTAAGTCGTAATTGGAAAATGTTTATAAAAACAGTGTCCACATGGGTATCAACTGAAAGAGTTTAATGTGTAACATTTCAAAACGTTAGGTTATATTAAAATTGGTTTAGCCATTTACAAGACATGAGAATCATAAGTGGGGATAAACAATCGAACTGAACATAGCCAGTTTTGAGCTGCCACTCTAGTGTACAGCATGTTCTGTGACATTTAATTTGCTATTAAAAAAGTTTTCTTTTAAAATGGTAATGTTAAATTTAGTTTGAACAGGTAATAAGTCACATTGCTCTAACAGGCCAATTTCATTGTTAAAAATATATGTTAAATAATGTATGTATATATATGCACACCAATGACTGGTAGATCATAGAGTAACCACATTTATTATGTAACTTGTACACCTGTGATCGCAAATAAAGATTGATTTGAATAGATAACTGAGCATAATAAAAATGACGCAAATATAGCAACCCATCTCAACTAATGTTTCACTATCATAACAAACGTACTGTAGCATGACTAATAATTTAGTCAAATTTTTCGTAGTTGGGTCTGAGCCAGACCTCCATGATTATTTTGTCCTGTTAGCAAATTTATTAATTATTGTTTTTATTGACTTCTAACAATGGAGTAGTTTTAAATAAAATAATAACCGTTGATATTGAAATGAGTCGGTGACATCATAGGTACTGATTATTTTTTACAGAGTATTTTTATTCAATAAAATATTGAAATACTGCACAAATGAAAATAGGAGTACGCCGGCCCTTTTATTTAATTTATGTTCGGATTGATTTTTAACATGTTGTGCTTTTATTGGAACAACTTTTAATGAAATTTAAAGTATTCATACTGAAACAATGCGAAAAATAGCCGGTTCAGTGTTTTAATAATAATATATACTATAGTTTGATGGACTCATCAAAAATATCCCAATATCTATCTTTTCGATACATGTATTTTATTGGCTTATATACGTTTTAGACTTTCCTTATCAACATATTCCGAAAAAATATCTAATTATTCTTCTTTTGTTTGATATATGTATAATATAGATGGGTAATATTGATGGGCTCTACTCCTTAATGGTATTTATTTAAATGCAATTGTATATCAGACAGCACGGAATCAAAATTCTTACTTATATTATAAATTTGATAGCAACTCTGTCTGTCAGTCTGTTTGTTATGTTTTCGGGGTTAAATTTGGCATAGAGATATTCTTTACTACGAAAATCAACGTTTATGTGGGCGGAGTTGGGGACAAAATCTAGTGGTACATAAATTATGGACGGACTAACCGATGAATCTTTCATAAAGATTATTTTGTAAATGTAATTCAAAAATTAAAAATTCATTTACTTTACTTTTCCCATGGCGATATAATATTTTCCTAGATTATAAGAAGCCCATAAAAAATTAATAGCAGTAGTGCAATTTATTGTGAAGATACCATAAAATCTCGGCCATTGTACGCTAACAAATCTAGAAGAGGTCATAATCAACTAAATGATATTACTCAGAGCATCCCTTGGTAAACGACTTGAGTAAAGTCTTGAGAACGGTTGAAGTTATAAGAAATAGCGAAGATACTTAGTTTAGTTTTGTAGCCGCCTTAATCTTAAAATATAGCTTGATCTCTATGACAGTCGTCACTAGTATCATTTGATTACTTACAACGTACATTTTAGATGTAATTTTTTATTTAAACAATGTATCACACTTCATTTGTGATAAAACTGGCTCGTAAAGAATAGAAATGATTTAGCTGAAATAAAATAAAAACACTTGTTTAATGTTACTTCGTCAGTTTTGTAGCCATCTGTCACAGATATATTTTAAGGACTAATATTTCCGTCTGTATTACGCTTGTTGTTTTATGGGAAAGGGTAACGAGCATACGTGTGACGTCCAGACGTCCTGATGGTAGTTACCGACGCCCATGGACACCCACAACACAATAAACGTTACAAGTGCGTTGCCGGCCTGTCACGTATAACTATACTCTTTTTTGAATGGTTTGAAAGTCATATTGAGCAGGGAATACCACAGGCAAAGGTTTATTTTTCTTATTATTCTTCTTATTTTTTAGACAGATTTATTATTATTTTTTTTAACTGTGGAAACCCCCTCGGCCTTCACCCCACCGGGCTTTGCAGCGGGGCGGTATGTCGGAATCGAACCGACTAAAACCATACATACGGTGTGCCACTCTGCGCCTGAGACGGGAGGGATCCGGGAACCGAACCCCTTTCTTACGCCATCCGGACCCCTCCCAGCGGGCACTGTATGCTCCACCCGGCATTCAGCCATTTCGGCGAGTACTTCCGCCTCCAAATCCAACGGGGGTGTTCCGGCCAAAGCGCACGCCACCTCGGTCATCACCGTGCGGTACCCCCGTATGGCTCTGACCGCCAATACCCTCTGAGGGCGCCAGAGGCGCGCCTTATTCTGGGTAGTCAGAGCCGACACTCACACCGGTGCACGGTACAGCGCCATCGACCGGACAACCACCGTATAGAGGTTCCTCGTAGCGACGCTGGCTCCAGCCAGATTGGGCAGAAGTCACCCAAGGGCAGAGGCAGTGACGACCAGCTTCGGAGCAAGTTGCCAGAAGTGCTCGTTGAAGAGCCACCTACCGTCGAGGTTTAGGCACAGATACTTCATCGGAGCCCGAACCGGTACGAGGACTGAGTTGATCGCTTTGAAGTCGCCAGGAGGCGGAACACGACGGGGCCCATGGAACAGCAGGGCCTCCGTCTTATCCAAGCCCACCCACAAGTACAGCGCGTCGATGCGCCCGACCACAGAGAGACACACCTGGTGGCCAGGCACGCCGCCTCCTGGAAGTTAACCCCCCGAGCTGTGACCAACATGTCATCGGCGTATAAGATTACGCTACCCGGACCCAGTCGTACCCCACGTTCCACAGGAGTCGTCCAAGGACAGACTCCTGCGGAACGTCCCACGACTTGGATCACTGTCTCAAGGCGCCCTCTCGATCCTCGTACAGAACGGTACGCTCCTCCAAATAGTCTGCCCCAGCCACCTCAGGTACTCTGGCAACCGGTGGTAGTGGAGTGCTTCCTTGATGCAGCCGAATGGCAGATTATTAAACGCGTTGGCGATGTCTCATGTTACCGCCTACAGCACGCCGCCACAGCTCATCGCCTCAGCGGTCACGCGCATCACGGCATCAACCGTCAAACGCCCCTCTCTGAACCCAAACTGGGCGACCGACAGGTCGGGCCCGCCTCGCTGAGGTGCCGGACGATGCGGACAGAGAGCACCCTCCCGAATAACTTGCCCGCCTCGTCCAGCAACGCGATGGGCCTGTATGCCACCAGGACCAGCTTCCCGCTTTGCCAGCACTCAGGGAAGCGTCCGGATGCCGAGCTAGCGTCCAGCACTGTTCTGAGGCGGTCCGACATATGATCGAGCGCTCGGGCCATCACTCGGGCTGGAACCCCGTCCGAGCCGGGGGCGGTGTTATTGGAACAGATACGCAGAACAGCCGCCCCTACCTATGATTCCTGACGGGCGGAACGTCGACCTCTAGGCCTCCGTCATCTCCGACCGAATCGGCCATCAACGGGGGCATGTGTTTCGCCCGCTGCAGCAATAGGCCCTCGACCACTTCCTGCTGGAAGCTGGGAAGGAGAGTCACGGTAAGGGCGAGGGGAGAGGGCGCCGTGCGTAGCTTCTGACCTAACGCACAACATGGGCGACCCCCGGGGTCTCGATCCAGACCCTCTAACATCTCCTTTTCTTTTTCGTCTTTGGTGCGGCAAATGGCCAGCTTAAAAATCTTTAAAAAATGCTTTTATCTGCATTTTGTGAAAAACTGTAAAATTGAAATTATAAATTATATGTTTATAAAGACGACAAATAGTAACAAACTATAAAAGGTAATACTTTAAAAGATAGTATAGAAGTGTAAAAAGAAGAGTTAGTAAATTTATACAATATTACGATGTTATTATTGGACTGAGCATACAAATCCCAACGAAAATTGTAGGTCCTTTTTGTTACACCTCCATATTAAACCTTCATCCGGATTAATCGTAATTACATTTCTCCGAATTTGGATTTATTTCCCCAATTGCGCCACCAGCCTAAGGTCTGCGACATCATTATCTGCCCAACACAAGCGTAAGATTAGGGGAGACTATTTCATTATATTTTTCCGAGGGATTTCTTCCTTCCGAGCCGGGAGCGGAGTGAAGCGAGTGAAATTAATGTGTCTTGTCTGGATGGCAATCACACTTATACGTGACCGAAACTTGGGACGAAGTGATTTTGTAAGACGTAGAAAGGCAAACGTGATTGGGTAGATAGGGTTTTGTGACTTCGGATATAGACATAAAATCAAAGCGAACACAATTGAAGTTAGCTCGATTTTATAGTCTTCTACGGTTGTGTTTGACGTGACTTCGATCACGCGAATGAGATTTTGTCAATTTTTGACTATGCCTCGGGAACAAAAGAATTTTCTTCAGAAGTAAGATAAAAAAAATATATTACATTCACTTTTTGTGTATCTATATTCCAATACTATTTTATTAACAAATTCGTTCAAAGTTTTACTTGGATTGGATGTGATTGATGGTGATTTTTTTCATACTTTAAAATTAAGTAATTAAAGAATACATGCAGATCAGAATATAAAAAAATGCGATTTATATGCATTTCTTTAAATGGTAACTATTCATTAAACATAGTTTGGGCTCGAGACTAAAGATTCATGGGGTCCGAGTGCTCCTGCTATTTTTTAACAACTAGCTTAGCAGCTGATTGATGCTTCTCGTGACCAGAAAGTTGGCCTTTTCTTAACATAGATAATTAGCATTGTGAATAGCAGTCGACGCAACAATTTTGCCAGTCTTTCGGCAACGCTACCAGTAGGTGATGATGCGAAGGAATTTTTTGGCCTTGTACATACAAATATTGTAAAAAAAAATATTGCTTTTTTATCTTAATTTTAGCATAATTATTTTATGTAGGTTATTTCAAATAATTAAAATAACTTTAATATCTTTGAATTAAATAATTCTGTTAATTTTAAGTTTGAACAGTGTTTTTGATGACCATGAAGAAACCTTTTCAGATACACATTCTACGAAGAGTATATACTACGTATGTTTATCAGAGTTAGTAATCAACTTATCAAATAAACCACAAATATTTTTATTAGCATCGACTTGAATATAAGTTGATCTCTACTATTTAGTAGAGAAAGCTATTTTTAAAGTAATTACTTTAAAAATAGCTTTTTCATTGAATGGAGATGGCATAGTTAACATGAAATTATTGTAATCTGTCTGTGAATTCTGCCAAAGCTACGTACGTAGCCTACTTAAAAATGAATGGCATTTTATCTAGTTGTAAAAATTGACAAGAAACAATAATATTAGTTAACGAACCTTTGCCTTCCACCAATCCACCAACTTCCAACTCCAAATGATGCAGTTATTTTAAATTTCATTTTTTCCTCAGAGTCGACACCCAA
Organism: Hyphantria cunea; assembly: GCA_003709505.1. Lineage (NCBI taxonomy): Eukaryota > Metazoa > Arthropoda > Insecta > Lepidoptera > Erebidae > Hyphantria > Hyphantria cunea. The sequence continues at coordinate 1,008,952 of PKRV01000832.1, read as the reverse complement.
AATTATTCACTGGAAACATTAGGATCAATATAATATAGGCATTTAGATAAGTATTCGAATAAAGAAGTAGAAATGTTCAAAGTTAAATGACGAGGAATTATCTTGATGAGTCGCAGTTTGTGTTCCAACTTATTACGGGAACCCCTGACGATAGAAATTTTCCCCTTCCCTAAGTTCTTGGAAAGATATTTCACTTCAAATGTAATGAAAATGGATATTTGTTGTAAAATAATATAATAATTAAGAATTATAGCCAAGATTACTTCTCTAAGGTTAAAGACGCTTTCGAATTAGGTGCGTGAATTAAATACTAAAGAACTTTGCAATTAGCTCAAAATATGTTTTTGTTGAAACAAAGATTTTTTTATATTATTCATTTGTCAATAATAACTATCATATTCAACCACCCTTAATAGTTTACAGACGGGTAGGTCTCTCCTTTCTCTATAATTCTCTTGATCCTCATTATTATTGTTGTACAAAGATAACAAGGAACCCTTAGGACTTGCCATTATTGTTTGCCTGTCCGTTCCTCTACAGCTTATGCAAGATACTATGAGTATTAAAATACTCATTTGGTAATATTAATATCACCGACAAAGCAGTGTAATTAATGAAATAAATGGGAACAGTTGAAACCTTCCCAACGTGTAAAAGTTATGAAATATGGCAAAATATCGTTAAATTAAATTGAGTTAAATGTTAGTTAGCCACTTTAATACAAAATTTTAGTCTTTCAAATGACAATTCAGAGTTGGTTATGAAGAACCAGTACATAGTCAAACTATTAGTGAACAGGACATAATAATCTTTAATAATTTGTATTGATGATTATTCTGTCTGAAATAAAATTGTAGTGTCTGTTTGTAATATTAAAATAACCGTATTTAACTACATGCATAAGTATGTATACACGGTACATATACCAAAATAACATTTTATTCAATTTTGTCTGTCTGTCTATTTGTTCGGCTTATCTCTGGAAGGACTGAGCTGATTTCGACAAGACTTTCACTGGCAGAAAGCGAATGATATAAGGTGTAATTTAGGCTACTTTTTCAGACTAGTTTAACCGGTGTTAACCGTGGTAGGTAAATAACCGCGGGAAACACCGTGGAACTTAGTTACTTCATTTCTCAATACCCAACCTCCCTGTTTACGCAACATGGAAGAAAAATGTATAATAGTTGTTTTCATAAAACTATTCGTCGCAAACAAAGTACGATTTACGCAAAAGTTGCAGTTATGCTGTAAACGTAGCAATCTCAAATGGGGCAGATAAAGTTGTAGCCAGAATTTACGATTTTCAGTCAGATACGTTGATGTCCCACGGGGCCACTATCTCAGCGTATCTTTGCTTCGAGATTTTTACAGTAGGTATTGTTCGACGAAATGCGAATATACCGCTAAGGAAGCTGAGGAAAGTAATTCAGCCTGTTTGTTATTTTGTTTTGTTACTGTAAATTTGTTTTTGTACATTTTGTGTAGTAAGGCTTGTTGTTATTTGTGTTATAGCCAATTGTACTTCTCTAACTTTATGCTAACCTTGCAATGAATCTGGTGTTCAATAAAGAGATCCATTATAATTATTATTATTATAGCTCACTTTAGATAAAGCTCAATTATTTCTGTTCTCACTTCTTAGGGAATTAGTTGTTGTTGTACAGCGGAACGTTTTCGCAAAAAAACTATTTAAAAGGTTTCAATAATTATTTTTATTTATTTGCTTAAATGCTCAGACTTAATCGGTCATCAAAGCCGGCAAGGGATATGTATATATATATATTATATTATGATGCAACGGGATGTAAGTGGCGAACCCCAACTTTTCGCTGCCTTTTTTTTTACGTGTGGAAACCCCCTCGGGCCTTCACCCCACCGGGGTTTGCGGCGGGACGGTGTGTCGGAATCGAACCGCCTAAAACCACATAGTGTGCCACTTTGCGCCTGAGACTGGAGAGATCCGGGAACCGCTTTCTTACGCCATCCTGATCCCTCCCAGCGCCTGCCCGCAGCGGGCACCATCTGCTGTTAAAAACTCTCTCAATTTGGGTGACGTACGGCACACGCGTAACGTGGCCCCTACGCGGCTGGCCTATGAAGCGGATGGAGGGGAAAACCCATCCCCACCATCTGCGGCCACACTTAGGGCGGCATGAGGCGCTAGTAGGCGCGCCTCCGCCGCCCGGTTCGCCTTCTCCGGCGGCCTTCTTCGCCGCCTCCTTCTGTGAGATGACTTCCTCGCAGAAGGTCGTGACCGCGGTAAAACTGCTTCCGCCACTGGCCATGGAGCGTACGACGGCCGGCAGCGAGAGATCTTCTCCGATGACTGCAGTGAGGGCCCGACGTTGCGGCACCCAAGTGGGGCACACCGCCAGCGTGTGCTGGTCACGTCTACAAGCTGTTCTCAAGAGTCATGATGAATCGTCTTGCGCGGAGACTCAATGAATTCCGCAGCAAGCTGGATTTCGGTGCAGATATGGCACCATAGACCACATGCACACAGTGCGGCAGATTATACAGAAGACAGAAGAGTATAATCAGTCCCTGTGTCTTGCATTCGTGGAGTATGAAAAGGCCTTCGATTTGATCGAGATCTGGTCTGTTTTGGAGTCCCTGTAGCATTGCCAAGTGGACTCGCGATACATCCAAGTGCTGAAATGTGTCTACGAAGCCGCCACTATGTCCGTCCAAGTACAGAATTAGCAAACAAGAAACAAGGTCCATATGATTGCACCGAGGAGTGAGATAAGGGGATGTTATTTCTTCGTAATTGTTCACAAATGCAATGGAGGATCTCTTTAAGACGGTGCACTGGAAAGGACGTGGCATAAATATCAACTGACCTGGCTAACTCTTTTGTGCGCATCGGTCTACGGATAAACTTGGATAAAACCAAGGTCATGTTCAATGCACATGTACTACTGGAACCGGCCGCGGTACACGGTATCGTTCTTCAAGTTGTTCATAAATATGTGTACCTCGGGCAGACTTTAAAGTTAGGTAGAAACAACTTCGAAGACGAGGTGAACAGGAAAATTCAGCTGGGTCGGGCAGCATTTAGAAAACTTCGTCAGATCTTTTCATCGTTGATCCCACAGTCCCTAAAGACGAAAGTCTTTAATCAGTGCGTCCTACCTGTCATGACATACGGAGCTGAAACGTGGACACTAACGGCACGACTGGCCCACAAGTTCAAAGTTGCTCAGCGTGCTATGGAGAGTGCTATGCTCGGCGTTTCTTCAAGGGATCGCATCAGGAATAAGGTGCTCTGGCAGAGAACTAAGGTCATTGACATAGCCCAAAGGACTAGTTAGCTTAAGTGGCAGTGGGCTGGCCATATTAGCTGCAGAACTAATTACCATTGGGGTAAACTAGTTCTCGAGTGGAGACCGCGTCTCGGCAAACGTAGTGTGGGACGTCCACAGGCCAGATGGAGTGATGATCTGCGCAAAATGGCTGGCAGGAGCTGATGCGAGAAGCCGAAAATCGAACCGAAAGGCCTATGTCCAGCAGTGGGCTGCGATAGGCTTATTGTGATGTGATACAATGCAATACTTGATTTGTTAAACGGTTCACCTAGTGGTTTAAGCGGTTGTCAAGCCGTTATCAACTGTGCCAAGTATTGTGGGTTCAAATTCTGCATGGTACAACATTTTGAGTGAATCACAAATTGTTTTTCTGAGTCTGGGTGTTTTTGTTACCATTTCATGTATGTTTATGCGAAAATGATATTTATTAATTTTCCACCCTAGGCGTTCATTATTAGTCTGCAATGCATCTAAAGTGCATACTGTACAAAAATAAAAAAATAATTAACATAGTAGAGCTTCTCTCATTAAATCAGGAAACTACTCCCTAACTCACTGAATAAACTTTACCCATTTACATAACGCAACTGGCGTGAATTTATCTGTGATGTACTTTGTAACAATACCGGCACTGTATCAAAGTGACAACTGTTTGGATGCAGTGCAACTGTACAGAACTAAATAGCGTTTAATGTACTTGAGGGAACTGTGCCAAGGATATTTAAAGTTAAATAAGTTATTAAAGATTTTTAATTAAGAGCCAAGATGCCTCGGAGAGCATGTTAAGCCGTCGGTCCCGGTTGTCATAAAAATCTATGGCAGTCGTTATTGTGAAGCAGTGCCCTCAAATATACTGACAACTAGAGTTTAATCTTCAAATTTAGCTCGTCCTCAGGGTTGCTGGGAGCAATGCCAGTCACTTCGTGGAAAAATTCATACTCGGATAAAAAACTAGTCTAAATAGTAGCCGACTCAAAATGACCATAGGAATTTAAAAGTTTAGGAAGAGTAGATTTATATAGGTTCACGACTGTCTTTACATGAATACTAGACAATACCAAATCACCTAGATTTTTACAGCCAGTGTATCTTGAATTATCTTTGCATAAGGTTTATTGCTACAATAGGTCTCGTAATATGGTTGTATAGACTTTAGTACCATGGTAGATCAAAATGCATACTGGATATGTTAATTTAAAGTTTTATTCAATTCGAACTTCATAGAACAACACAATTTATAGTATAACAAGACAATAGGGCAAATTAGACACCGGAGTTTCTTCCAAAGGCGGATTTATTGTTAGCTGAGTGTACAAAATTCAGGTGGCGCTGCGAATGGTCCGCGTAGGCATACACAACCACTTTGCCTCAATCAGAGTTTGAATTTAGCAATAGATAAGTAGCCCGGTATCGTGCGCACTAAATACTACTTCATCTGAAGGTGACTGTCCGATCATATTTGTTTAGTTGCACGTCGTTATATACTAGGGGAAGCGTAGTATAGCGTGATCTAATCCGCTTCCAACGCCATCTACAGAGACGTTGGCAGTCAATGTTACAGTATGTATTTATAGTATTAGAAAATAGAAAATATTTTCTACTTCATTTGTATAGATCTTGGATTTCAAGTTTTTCAGTTATTCAGTTACAATTACATGGAAGCAACAGTCTAACTTGAACAACAAGGTGAAGAATTTAGAGTTCAAAAGGCATTAGGTACACACTTTCTCGGAAACTTTTACAGCAGTGTTAGAAAATCTATTTAGGAACGTGGGCTGGGGACATTCGAAATCAATAAGAACGGACTGAACCTAAATCATTTAAGATATACCGACAACGTAGTATTTTTTGCTGAAAACCCATGTATTCTATGGATAGTGTGTATATATTTACAAAAAAAAGTATTTATGTATTCATATCAGTTGTCTAATACCATAATACAAGCTCTGCTTAGTTTAGGACTAGATGGCGTTGTGTATTTAGATGTCCGAAATATTTATTTACTTATTTTATACTATAAACTACGTCACAACAATTAGATATTGAAAGTAAGAAAAAAAGGTTATCAATGAACATAACGATGACTAAAGTAATGATGGGTACCGTAAAAAAAAATCGTAATAGAACAAGAAATCAGAGAATATAGTGATAAATATATATTTAATATTTAGGACAAGATACTTCAATAAAATACCAAAACTTTTATGGTCTAAAAAAATATTTAAGAATGATTCCCATGGCAATAAAAAGCTAATTAAATGACACATGTATTCTACCGTGTCTCACTTATAGATGCCAAACTTGGCCTGCAAGGAGCAAAGGCAACCTAAAATAAATACACTTAACATAAGACTACGGAATTAATGGACAACTTCAAAAATAAGTAAAAAAAAAACAAAGATCATGTGACATGTTACAAAAAATAAAAAAAAACTGTAATTGAACTGGACCGAACATATAATAAGACTAACAAAGATAAATTGACTAAGGATGTAAGAGAGTGTTATCCAAGGAACGGGAAAACACAACGAGGGGATCAAATCATAACTTGGAAGGACAATTTACCAAAAGGATAGAGAAGGACTGCCAAGGGTAGAGAGATGTGGAAACAATTGGGGAAGGCCTATATCGACCGACAACCTGACCAAAGTGGTTGCTTATAAATTTAATTTTTTTTTGCTATGTAAATCAGATTTAAGGATACTATTGTTTTATAAAATTAGCATGTAACTTAAAAGATGACCAAATAAAGGCTTTTATTATTATAAGATACAGAATATAACATAACTTAATGCCTCAAAAAATACCAACCAAGTCTAAACATTTTAAACCGACTTAAAAAAGGAGGATGTTCTCAATTTGATTGTATTTTTGAACCTGTTTTGGTGAATCTCCTTATTTGAAAGCTAGTGCTTCCCGTGTGGTCCCATTTTAATTTGGTCCAGTTCTTGAAGTCGTCAATCATCAATACTTTGATTGTTCTTTTACAAGTCCCAATCGCAGATAAATATATCTAACTTAAAAATATAATATAATCACTAGTTTATGCCCGCGGCTCCGCCCGCGTATATATCGGCTATCGTAGCAAATAGTAGCATAGACTAATATTATTATTCTGATTAATAAGCTATATTACTGTAAAGCTTTATCCAAATTCGTTGAGTAGTTGTTACGTGAAAGAGTAACAAACATCCATACTTATAAACTTTCGCGTTTATAATGTTAGTAGAATTAGTCAAGTCCTTGCATTTAAAAATGGCAAAATAATGGTAGTTTTGTGATAAAATCAATTGACATGACTTTTTTGACGTAACTGAATAAACTAACCTTTTAAACAACTATCAAATACTTGACAAAATGTGAAATCTCCAAACATCATTTTCAAACAATTACTTATTATACTATGAAGTGGCGGTAAGTACAACTAGATCGTAATTTTCAGCACACCACTGGGGAACGTGTTTTAACACTGAAAACTCGGATTTAACGTAGAATAGACTGCACGAAATTGAAAAAAATCGGGATTTGTAAGCAAATTGTCAATAATATCGGGATAAAGACAAGTATTGAACGTGTATTGATTAAAAAAATTAAATATCAGTCTCATTAAAAACAAACGTTGAAACTTTGTGAGCATTTTTGTCTACGGCGTAGCAGGTTACTACGCTGTAGTTCTATACCCAATCGCCAGACACATTCGTAATTAATAACAGAGGCTATGTTTACATTCAAATCGATTAGTTTATACAGATTACAGAACTGTACACTAATAGTTAGCTAGGGATTGATTACATTAATATATAGAGGGATGTCTTGACGAACAAACAAGGCAAGAAATAATATAATTAATACGAGAATAGAGCGGACATGACCTTTCTGTTTACCACTAAGCCTATATATTTAGGTAGTTATGACTGTTTCCATGAACGGCACTATTAATTTAATCTGACTTCAAAACAATTAAAATTGACTCTCTTATCTGTATAGATCCTGGATTTGTTACTTTTCCTGTTCTGTAGTTACTATGTCCGTTACAACATTGAAGTTGATATTTTTTCTAAATAATAATATATATATATATAATAATAAAGCCATACATTAAGCGGTAACATCTTTGGCTTTCTGTATATATATATGGAGGAATCAAATCAAAATAAATAAGAAATATTTATATTCCTTAAATTGTAGCTTCAAACTTCTACGTTCATGCAATAAACGATACATCGATTAAGATATTGACAAATATATTAAATTGAAAACAATGATACTAATAGATATTCATTTAATTTACTCATATCTTAGTGTAACAATTTCTCGCGGTACCCACATCATCGGTTACTTATTAGTTAACATAATCTAAAAATGTAAAAATGGATTGAAGATCCCAGACACTGAACATAAAAAGAAATAGAATTAAGTGACAAAGCCATGACCAGCGAGGGTCAACACACGGACATTTTTATAATACTTTATAAATAACACATGCGAATCTACCAAGTGAGTCAGAGTGCACAACAACGAGATCACTGCAGTTGCTTAATAGTTTGGAGAGCCGGGGAAAGGCTCTCCCTTTCCTTTTTAGCACCAAGGACGGTTCTGCAAGGAAGAATATATAAAGGAATTATGGGGGCTCTTGAGTATTTCGCGGGCATACAGATTTTTATTCTGCTCAGTAGTTGGGGACTGTCAATTTCATATCTTAAAATTTTAAATAGAAATACAGAATCCAATATATCTCTCTTCTTTGTAGAGATATCATATTGAAAGGTAAGTCTATTTTTGGACGATAGTTTCTTTTTGGTTAACCCGGAAGAATATGTCACATAAATGTGTCATACACCTGGTGCTATATAAACACGATCTGACTCACTCACTAAGTTCCAATTAATGTTACTGAAGTTAAAATCATCCACTATACACGATCTTAAGTTTGACAGTTCAAATATTTCATAACAAGAGTTAAGGAAGGGTTCCAACTCTCAACGAAGCACAGGCGGAGGTATATATACTTACATCTACAAATCATCACAATTACCTTCCCAGTGACACATGCCTATAGAGTGTATAGTGTGTTCAAAGTTTATTCTCTTAAGTTCAGCAATCAAAACACCTCCTCCGGCTTAGTTTCCCGTTATTCTTATCTCGTCTATGAACTACTACGCTACTACACGATCAAATAGCTCTCAGCTCATTACATAATCATTTAACCATGTTTCAATTAATATTAGTGTATAGTAGGTTTCACAAATATTGTATATTATAAATTAATTGAAGTAGATAGAATTGTGTGATAACTTAATTGTATCTGGGAATAGTTTATTCGAATACACGAATAAATAGAACACGTTTTTTACTTATAAGTATAAAAGACGAGTAAGGATAAAAGACTTTATCGCTGCAAAATTTTGTATTGTTATGTGAACGATAACAATTAAAAGTGTCGATTGGAAAAATCAAGGACTTCGACGCTAAATCCGGCAACAAGTCGGAATATGTTGTCATGGAAATGTATTTTCTAGTTAATAAGATAATGGACGATTGTAAGTTACCCACTTTGATTGCGCTTATCGGGAAAGACTTACGAATTTTGCGGTTGATCTACTGCATGCACATCTACAACCGACATCGTCAATCCTAGCAGAAAGGTACAGATTTACTCAAAGACCACAAGTGGCAGGCGAGTCGATGGCAGACTACGTGGCAGAATTGGAAAAGATGGTGAGACATTGCATGTTTACATCTAATTTAGTAGAAAGTCTACGTGATCAATTTCCAAAACGATTGTAATTCTGAGGCTAATACTTTAGAACTAAAATCGTTTTTGGACATGGTTAATTTCTGTGGTAAATTTGTAAAAAAAATAAGCACTCAGGGGAAACTTCGTTACGAATTTCTCAAAAAGGATAAACATTGGCAGAGGAAAATGTCACATACGAAGGCTTTTAATACCACTAAAAAGCTTTTGTGTAGTGCGGAAGTTTTAACACATTTCCAAATGTCGTTACAGAGCATTGTTAAAAACTTTGGACTACATGCGGGTATTCCTAGCATGGCAGCTAGCCGATTACAGAGACGGGCCAAGAATTGTCAGCTTAATACTTCAATATGGAGTACATTCGCACGGATAAAAATATAGCAGGTGTTTTATCTAGGTTGATTAGTAAGCATGAGGATTGAAAAATGTATTGAAAAATTTGACATCCCAGATCAAACCTATTTACATTTTGCGTCATAAGCTTTACTCTTAGATTCCCATAGATGAAAAGAAAAAACTGCTTCGGATAGTATATTGAACAAAATAATTAGATATATTGATGGTTGGCCAAATGAAGTATAAATGAGGGAATTAAAACCACATGTTAAAAAAACACTATTATATAGAACTAGGTTGTATAATGTGAGGAAATAGGGTCATTATTCCAAGCTCTTGCAGAGTTAAAGGAGTAATAGAGCTTCACGAGGGTCAAATGAGGGTAGTAAAGACAAAAGCGCTGGCTCGGGGCTTCGTGTGGTAGCCAGATGAGACTATAGAAGCAGCGTGCTGAGTCTGCACCGTATGCGCTGTAGTGGACCAGCCAGACCGCTCATGATACACATCGATTTTTTTGGACCAATAGTAAGGCAAACTTTTCCTATTGCAGTAGATGCTCATTCAAAGTTGATATAGGCAATCAAAATGAGTATCACTACGGCAAAAGCGGCAATTAAGGAGTAACGGGAAATGTGGGCTTGATCAAAAAAGTTGTTAGTCATAATGGTCCCATTTTTCAGTACCGAGATAGGGCTAATTTTTAAATGATAATGGGATTGAACAATTTTTTTCAGCCTTATATCATCTGGCCTCGAATGGGGCGGCAGAAAATGCCGTTAAGTTACGTAAACGTAATATGAAAAATACAATCAAATCTAAAACAAATATACATGTTTCCTTGTGTAGGTTCCTACTAGTTCAAACCCCATGGACTCACTTCATGCTGCTGATATCGCAGTGATGGCGTCCCCGCTAACGTCTGGCGAATCCGATGCGCAGACAATAAATACAAATGACACGAAGATTAATGTACGTAAGGAATCGACTAGTGCTCGACGTGTACGTAAACCAGTAAGACGACACGGTATAAATGAATGTTACACCTAAATATTTAAGGTGGGAGAGCCACGCTTCGGCATGAATGGGCCGGTTCAACCGGAGTGATACTACGGCCTCTCAGAAAGCTGATATGAAACAGCGCTTGCTGCTTGGAGCTTGGAGGTCTATAACTCAGTCCCTCCCCTCCAACGCACTTGTGACGCTTCTGTTGATGCGGGTGTCCATGAGCAGCGCTAATCACTTACCATCAGGTGATATGTCTGCTCGTTTGCCCCCTGATCGATAAAAAAAACTACTTTACACATGTTTTTAGAGGATATTAACTTTATTAGCAGGAATCCAATTAATTAAAAGAGCTCAACACTTTCGTGACTTAACGCAAAGATAAAATTTTTACTTATTTTTTTTCTTTCTTATTTTGTTGTACAGGAGAATGTTTTGGAATTGCTAAATTAAGTTTGTCACTCAACAAAAACAGACCAAACTGTCGTGATCAATACGAGAGATGGCCGTGCTGCCATCAAAACTTTCGTTGCGCAAGTTTTGAATGAACTCCGTACACTATTGTTCGTATTTTTTATAAGAACAAATAATTATATTGAATAACTCTTAAAACCCTCTCTAGTAGAATCGTGACTAAATTTTAAGTTCTTACTTGAAAATAAGTAGAACGAGGACAGCGGTAGTCCACATACTCATTAATTTAGTTTCTCTTGACATTACGACGCGATAACCGACAAACCCACCTACAAGTACAGACTTTACGTGTCCTACATACCTCTAAGAAATTGTAATAGCCCGAAATGGAAGGCATGATATCATTCGTAGTGCCACTTTTGCGCTCGGAGTTGTCAGTATAATGTGACGAGGCCTCTATTGTATTATGGGTTATGAATAAATCATGTTTGTGTTTCTCTAGATTTTTTTTTTCTTATTTCTTTTTATAGTTCTAGTAGTGACTGAAATGTATTATTGTCTCTAAATTTAAAAGGATTTGTATGAATACTATTTTATTATGCATAATATTGTTGTGTAATTTTATGATATGATTATTTTGTACTCAGAATTATTTAAGTATGCAAAATTAATATATTGATGGAATACACAGCGCGGAACTTGCACTGTCCTGTCTAATACCTTAACTGAAGCTTCATCTCAAAGCGTTTTCCTTGTAAGCTTACGGGCGGATCAATCTTTTTCCGACATTGCCAAAATAATATTGTCATATTTTTTGCCAATACACACAAAAAATTAATGTCGTAGTTATTGAGTTTATCTCGAACAGACAGACAAACCCGGCAAAAGACTTTGTTTTATAATATGTGGTGATATTGGGGCCTCCTATTATGTAAATGACTACTAAAAAACATTACGAGAACACTGGCTCACTTTAAACCATATATAAATATTTTTATTTATTTTATTTATTTATTTATCTGGTAAAGAATTCTATCGAGGTGTAAAAACACCTGTTTATAGAACCAGTACAAAAATATAAATATAACAATATATATTCTTTTTACAAAATGTTTGTTGTTAATACAATGCAAAGAGATAATAAGTACAATAAGTAATAAATTTATAAAAAAAGAAATACACAATTATAAATAATTATCAGAAAAGAAACATCTAATCAAATATTCGCATTTTCCGTTGCATTTTGTAAGCATGTTAGCCATTAAGGTTTCTTATCCAGTAACTTAACTTTTATAATTATAATTCAATCAATCATCAGCCTATCGCAGTCCACTGCTGGACATAGGCCTCTCCAATTTCACGCCACTTAGTTCGATCTATGGCTTCTCGCATCCAGCTCCTGCCAGCCGTCTTGCGCAAATCATCGCTCCACCTGGCTTGTGGACGTCCCACACTACGTTTGCCGAGACGCGGTCTCCACTCAAGAACTCGTTTACCCCAACGGTTATCGGTTCTTCGGCAAATGTGGCCAGCCCACTGCCACTTCAGCTTGCTAATCCTGTGGGCTACGTCGATGACCCTGGTTCTTTGTCGGATCACCTCGTTTCTAATGCGATCCCTTAGAGAAACGCCGAGCATATACCTCTCCATTGCACGCTGAGCGACTTTAAACTTATGGACCAGTCGAACCGTAAGTGTCCACGTTTCGGCTCCGTAAGTCATTACGGGTAGGACGCACGCATTGAAGACTTTCGTCTTTAGGCACTGTGGGATCGATGATGAGAAGACCCGACGAAGTTTCCCAAACGCTGCCCAACCCAGCTGGATTCTTCTGTTCACCTCGTTCTCAAAGCTGTTTCTACCTAACTGCAAAGCCTGCCCGAGGTATACATATTTTTGAACAACTTCGAGAACGGCACCGTGTACCGCAACCGGTTCCGGCAGTACATGTTCATTGAACATGACCTTGGTCTTGTCGAAGTTGATCCGTAGGCCGAAACAAATATTTAGAGATCATATCTGACCCGGGAATGGAAGGAGAGACCTCAAGCTCCGCAGTCGCATACGCCACTTATCGCATACTGCGTCACCGAGTTATTTAACTTCTCTTACTTAATCAAAACCATTAAAATAATTATTTTAATCTTATTTTCTGTGAGATCACAGTGTCACTTCTAAGAATGGGCCCAAAAAAAAGCTAAATAAACAGAAGTGCGTAATATATTATTCCATTTCATTCACCGTAAAGTCTACTCAAAGAACTGAAACCAAAACTACTGCAAAAAAAATACCGAGTTACATTTCCAAAGCATAAATCTGGGACAGTTCAAAATTGATAACGCAATATCAAACAAACAACATATTCTTGGAACTTGAATGCAACATATCTGTTTTAAAGAGCTATTTTATACGAAGATTGAAACCCTCAGGCGATTACACAAACAGGAATACACAGAATACTGACAAAGGCATTCACTCCGAAAATGTTATAAATGGTTTCTTTTTTTTATGGAATCGCGGGAAACAAGCAGGCATATCACCTGATGGTAAGCGATTACCGCCGCCCATGGACATCTGCAACACCAGGGGCGTCACAAATGCGTTTCCAGCCTTTGGGCGATGGGGAGGAGAATGGAGATGGGAAGAGGGGTCAGGATGTGGGCCTCCGGTATCCTCATTCACTCGGTGAAACACAACACAAGCGCTGTTTCACACCTGTTTTATGTGAGGCCATGGTATCACTCCGGTCGAGCCGGCCCATTCATGCTGAATGGTGGCTCTCCCACGGTTAATGGTGTTTAATTTGAAGCCACAACTGACAAACATATAAAAGAGAATGAAATATATTAAAGAAATATTTTCTGAATAGGGTTGGCAATATATTGTCAGTAATGGGCGATTTTATAAATAGATCTTCATTATTATTAAATTTAAGTGTGAATTCAAGTTCGTAACACAGAATAAGCCACAATGGGACTTACGTATTATCTTTTAATAAAAGCTTCTAAGTAAATAAAGATAATTTAAGTATAAATCACCTAACACTTACTTAAGTCTTTATTTGGATTAAATTAATTAGCATTTGTTAATGAAATTTAACTACTTTTTACATTTTAACTCAACTCCAGGAAGAATTTTCTGGAATCTAAGAATATCGACTGTCTCATGAACATTGACGCAAGCCATTTTCATGATGAGATGAAATAACGACTAAAATAGTTAACACAAATCTTTCTTAAAAATATAATATCAAATGATAAAATAATATTAAGCTCCTTTGCGTATTAAGCTTCGAATAATATTTAACAATTTCATATGCAAACTAATTAAATATTCCAGTGACGTGAACATAATTACTGTTTTAATTAAAACTGTTCGGCAAAGTTTGATATTAGATCTTTATTAGAAAGTAAAAAAAAGATTATAAATATAAAACTGATTTAAAACGGATTCTGGAAAGATTTAAGACAAACTATACTGCGTCTATATAAATGACAATAGGAAAAAGGTGCATGATTTTTTTGGGTTATACTTCATAACACGGATAAATCGCAGCCCTAACAGATTTTATATGGACAGATTTACTCAACACGGAAATTGTTACACTGGAAATTTACTTTGTTCATTTGTGGTAAATATAATTAAGAGGGTTCAAATTGTACTTATTCACTATTTACACACTGTGTTATTTTCATTTGTATAATATATTCTTGTTTAATTTTCTGCCAGCATATCGTATTATATCAGCGTAGAATTTTCAGAACAAGTTCTCTCTTGAGGCATATTTTGTGATTTTGCTATCTTCATCATTGTTTTTTAATTTCGATATATATTTATTTTATATTTATTAANATATATATATATATATTTTGTACATACATAGATAACAAATATTTATAGATCATACAAACATCTGGTCCAACCGGGAATTGAAGCCGCATACGCTAACATTACGTCACCGAAGCAGTAATTTAGAAATGAAAGAAGCTACTGTTGGAAGAAAATAATGATAACAATGTTTATTCGTCTTATAAATGTATATAGGCTCTGCGCTTAGTGATACAGAAGTTTAGATTTCGTGATTTTAGGAACGACACGATCTAGTATTTGGAATAAAAAAGTAATACACGTTAATTAGTGTAAATAGCGATAGTAGTGAGATGGATCATAAAAGTAAAGGAAGATTAAAATTGACTAATCTATATTGATGTATAAGCTACGCATAGGAAGAAATCTCAATACATTTTGTAGAAAAGACGATTTATCGAAGAAAAATTTGGACACATCCATACCAATAGTGTAAATTCGGAAACAATTCTATCTGTATGTTTGTTACGTTTTTATTTATGAGCCGATACATTAATTTCAATGAAATGCAGCAGGAAGACACTTTGATTCTTAAAAAAGGATATGGGCTACTTTTTACGGCAACAGCCGATATATACGCGGGCAGAGACGATTGTTATGGCTAGTGTAACGCGCGCAGTCAAGATGGCGGCATACCAATACATTATATAAGCAATACAAACTAATAATATTCTCCAATGCACATCATGTAGAACGGTTAGAATATAAATATCTCGTATTACTCCAACGGACGACATTTTATATCATCTGACAGATTCGATCATATTCAATACTAAATACTCAAACTTAGCAGCTAATATTAAAAATTGTTTGTCATAATTATTTTAATGATTTTTAATATACAATTATTATTTTATAATACAGGATTGTGTAACATTAAAGATTTATTACGCCGGAAGTAGCATTGCATAAAAAGAGTATAGACGTCATTATCAATTTTTGTAAGTAGCGCCGGAAGCTGACAAGCGGATGACGCCAAGATATTAATGCTATTTAATATAAATCAGCTATTTTCTTGATTATTAAATTAAATGGTTATGATTTAATTTCGTATAAAATACGAGGTTGAAATCGTTACTTATAACACTAGTTTCTATAAAAAATATAGGGATACCTACCATCGTTAAGAAATGAATAGTTCTGTTTGCTAACTCTCTAACAAGACGAATATTAAATAACATAGCCTTTAACAAAGTCAATTTACATTCTAGATAAATTTCTTTAAACGATGAACGCAAACAAACTAAGCCTTTCTTCAGATAATGACGATAACGAGCTACATCAATTTATCAAAAAAGTATTAACTGTTTCTCAAATATTTATTTTTATATTATTTTATTAGTATATAATACAACCTCGAAAATAGGTTAAACTATGCCTTGTTTCAGTGATGAACATACCTATATGTTTGAGATTTAATAAGTTTTGTAAAGCAATGTAAATATGAATAGTGTAAGTATGTAATCGTGTGATTTGCGACGAAAGGATAATCAAAAGTAAGGTTAGGTATTATAGCCGTATGCCTATAATACCTAGCATTACTTATGTTTAATGAAAAGAAGAAGAAGCACTGAAGAGAACCGAAAGACTTTTATAGTCGAACATAGGCCTTGCCTAATATCCGCCACAAAACCTGGTCCCGTGCTGCATCTGTTAATTATGAAAAAAAAAACTATTTTTTTTAGTTTATTTATTATTGTTGAAACATTTTGCCCTCTTCGCATCAACGCAATTATGAATGTCATTTGTGATCTATTTTTAAAACATATATTTTTCCTTTTTTCCGGATCAATACGACCTTTAAACCTTTAAGAACAGAGCGTACTCTTTCTTAAAAGACCGGCAACGTACTTGTGACAACTCTAGTATTCGGATGTCCATGGGCAGCGGTAATTACCATCAGGCGATAAGTCTGCTCATTTGCCCCCTATATCATAAAAAACATATATTAGTGTGCTTGAGAGCAAAGATACTAGATTTGATTAAAACTACGTTACAACTTATTTATCAGCACAATTAACGAATGCTGATGAGTATAATATCACTGTTAAGTCGTGAATGTCATTGTTTTAACTTCTCACACCTAAAATGGGTGAGGTGAACAGACTTGTGACAAATATAATTGCAAATGACTAAGTGCCAATACATTATAATATTATACAGACACAGAAGCAATAAACGTGTTCAGTACAAAATTATTTATCATCAATGGAAAGTAAACCCACATGATGATAAAATAACACATTTTCCAATACGAAGCGAAGACGAAACACGTTCAATTACCAATTACTCTG
The DNA here is from genome assembly GCA_003709505.1 of Hyphantria cunea. NCBI lineage: Eukaryota > Metazoa > Arthropoda > Insecta > Lepidoptera > Erebidae > Hyphantria > Hyphantria cunea. The sequence goes on along the minus strand of PKRV01000832.1, from coordinate 991,973 downwards.
TGTCATCTAAAGAAGTTGTAAAGACAATATGTTGAAGATAGGTGAAACAACAGGAATCCAATTTGTGTTTTTCGATTATTTGGCAAGAATTGTGAGTGTCATTTGTGTTCTATTTTTAAAACATTATTTTTTCCTTTTTACCTGATTATGGCAAAGCCGAAAGGAACGGTAAAAATTTTGGCAATCTATGTATGTTCCATCGCAGCCATTCAACTTCTGAACCGCTTTCATTGATAGGGTGTCAATAGATTCGTAAGTAATAAGTAGTCTATGTGACATAAGATTCTTAAATTTAATCGAAACTTTTTACGTAGTCGAGATAAAGTTTTTTAAGCTTTTACTTGTCAAACTAAACATGAATAAAAAAATTATTAGAGAAATTAATTGAAAGATCTGGTCTAAAGTGACAAAGTCTCCGGTTTGGGAAACTAACTTTGGGTTTTATTATAAAATGTATTTGGTTCCTATATTTATTGTATAGTAATTGTATGATTCGTGTCAAGTACTTTATGTTTTGATAGTACCCAGGATCTAATGATGGAGCCGAAAGGTGGTCATAGGAACACTGTAAAAGAGCGATGCAAGCCATCGTATTTATAATCATTTGATTCCTCTTGACGAGTACTTTATCTTTAGATGGTGTTTTTAGGGTTGTCATAGAAAGTCCGTAATAAAGCAACACAATCCCATCGAATATGAGCTTCGCGTCGAGTACTTAATCCTAAATGGTAACTAGAGTTTTATGATGAAGTTAAAGCATTCAGAGGATATTTGTGATAAACGACGTAACCGCCTCAAATTTGGGCTCTTCTGATTTCCTTGATAAATACTTTGGGCTTATATATAAATTGAATGAGATCAACAGACTGAGAAACCTGTTTAGCGAAAACTAAAAAGTAAAACATAAATTAAAACAAAAAAATCTTGAAGCTCCATTTTTTAATTGAAATGCTCTAGATAATAAAGTAAGGTATTCCTTGAAAACTTTTACTATCAAGTTATAATGTCATCACACAACTTCTATAACATGAAAGCTTGTCGCAAGATTTACCTGTATCGATAAGAAAGTAAATTAAATAATTTGACTTAACGGCTATCAACGTTTAAAGTTTACGGGCATTAAAATTGCCTATTTTATTTATTTGTAAAGAGGATCGAAGAATTTATAGGCCAGCTGGCAGCAGTTTTTATTAGAACAGCAAAGTAAATTATAAATCTGAGGAACATTTATTTCCCAAACGTATGTAAGTTATAAAGAGATCAAACATTAAACTTCAGTAACAAAGCTCGGTTCTGCCGACCAGGATGGCGCACGTAACGGAAAAGATAAAGTTTGCACATAAATCCACGCTTGTCAGACAGCCGCGATAAGCCGGTTTGCTTAGCCCACCCCTTTACCTGCCCGTCGCCTATCACACAGTGGCATAACATATCTACTTTCGCCGAGCCTTTTTCTTTACTAGGTTGGAGTCTACTTTAAGTTTAGATAGATAGACAGAAAACTCCTGATTTGCACACATAATACAGAGTTAAATTAGTAACATAACACATAAAATGTCCGAAGTGTATTGTACAAAGGGCGGCCTTATTCAGAATGACTGCCATTAGAACTCTACTACCCAAGAGCCGTGGGAGAGCCACGCTTCGGCAAAAATGGGCCGGCTCGACCGGAGTTATACCACGGCCTCACAGGAAACTGATGTAAAACAGTGCTTGCGTTGTGTTTCACGGAGTGAGTGAGGATACCGGAGGCACATACCCCAACCCCTTTTTTGTAAGTTGAATTAAAGTAACCGTCCAATACATCACATATGGACAACAGGTATGCAAGTACTGTTGTAAGACAAAATCTTTTAATTGTGGTGAATTTCGTCTAGTAATAGTTTGTCTCGATTATTAATAGTATTATCTCATGGACTGAAAAAGCCTAAAAGTAAATATGTCTGTATAAGAATATGGTAGTAATGGAAACTTCATAATTGTTTAACTTCTCTGAAAAATAATTATATTTCATAAAAGTATCGATTTACTTTGAAAACAATAAGTTTCAACTTGGTTTAAAATTTAAAGCAAGATTAATTTTCTAAAAATACATTTGTGTTATAGTAAAATGTTAAAGACATTTTATGAAAACGATATTTTTAAGTTTTTTTCAATAAATAAGGTTTCTGATTAAATAACCAACCATTTACTGAATATATGTAAACATACAAAACAACAATTATTCGTTTTGAATGAACTAAGTAGAAAATGATCACTTGTTTCACCTGAATTATAATTCTACTTAAGTAATAAGAAAGCCATACATTTATTGATATATCTAAATTAATTCTACATATTACCAAAAAATATATATAACACATTATACTTTGGACTTACACACAACAAAAGCATTTGTTGAGGCTAAATCTTTTACAGAATTCGACCAATTAAATAGTTACACACTTTGTGCCTTAACTATTTTCTTTTCTCAGTGTCCTGTTATAAAAATAACTAAAAGGAGACAGTCATATGAAAATGTACTATGCCTAAAATATTTTAGTATTATCTGTCTTTCAAAAGAATAAGTAAATATATTGTGCATTATTTAGCAAATGATAATTAGACTAAACAGCAATATAGTATAATAATAACTTGACACTTAACATACGATCGTCCTATTTTAAACTAGCTTGATTATAATAATCAAACTGCTGAGGAATATTTAAATAAATAAAAATTAATCACAAAAATTTATGTACCCGCAGAACTTTCGATCGATTGCACCAAATTGGATAATTCTTTTTTTATGTGTTTACTATTGCCAGGACAAGGTTTGTCTAGATAAAAGAAAACTGGAGGTGTTATATTTTCTTAGTCCGCTTATTTGTATACATTGCGGCCCTGCGGGAAGTTAACAGGGGGTTCCTAAAAAAAGTTTTCGGTAATTAAGAAAATTTTCACGAAAATGAATATTGCGGTACTAAGTTCGCCAGGTCAGCTAGTATTTATGTATTTAACAAAGCATAAACCCAGGTACAGTTTGTTTTAAGTGAAACTGTTGCAAATGAATATGAGATGAGTACAACACGGTGTACATGCAACTCTACAGCTAAGTCAACGTAATGGAATTAATGGCTGTACTATTAACCCCACAGGTTTGGTGGTTCGCTGTAAACAGTTGTTAGGTCCTATTCAAAGAGTGGATGAAGATGGCTTAGAGTTAAGTAGTGGTTGAAAGGCTTTATTTAAAGATTATTCTTAAAGTAAAAAGTATGTTATAAACAAACGTTTTGTTACTAGCTTGCTTATCGGGCTAATAGGCAGATAATATATGTACTTGAAATGGTATCTAATGTATCAACGTTGTAAGCCAAAACATGTTTTTCTGAGGAGAGGCCTTTGTCTAAAACTAGACTACAAGAGGCTGTTAATGATGATGCTTGTATCAGTTGTGTTACAGGACAACATAACAGGTCCTAATGGTTGTAAATATATGTCACTATTTAAACAAAAGAAGAAGTATAAAAGTTATAAATCTTATTTAAATTCCCTGCAGTACATGACCCAAGGCTCTTGATATTCAATTTAGGAATGAATATTATATAAGATATAAGATTATAAAAGCCCTCAACAGCCCTCTACAAATTAAACCTACAAGATTATAGAATTGAATTCTATTCGTAAATCAATGATGAATTAATCTATTAGTCATAAATTTCCATGGAAACTATCAAAGATTTTCATTAACGATCACTTTGCGTTGGCGCTCAATTAAAATGGAATTCGATTGTTATCGCAGTTTTCCATATTAGGTCGATTAGGGTTCATCTATGCTGCACAGCGGTGAACGGTAAATTCAGAAAGCATCAGAATTGAAATAAATGAAAAAAGTGTGTGGATATAAATTCACTTTAAGATAAGACAAAATAATCTTTGATCAATTTAATGTTAATGATCAAGTCAAACTTATTTTGGTAAGGAAAAGTAGACGAGACATTTACCACAATGTGGCCCTTTTTTTACGTGTGGAAACTCCTCCTCCCTTAGGCCTCCACCCCACCGAGGCTTACGACGGGGCGGTGTGTCGGAATCAAACTGACTAAAACCACACGGTAGGCCACTCTGCACCTGAGACGGGAGGGATCCGGGAACCGCTTTCTTACGCCATCCTCCCAGCGCCAGCCCGCACTGAAGCGGGCACCGTCTGCTGGTAAAATCTCTCAATTTAGGCGACGTACGGCACAAACGTTATATCGTCCCCTCGCGGCTGGCCTGTGAAACGAATAGAGGGGAAAACCTGTCCCGCCCATCCGCGGCTACAATCAGGGTGGCATTAGGCGCTGGTAGGCGCTCCTCCGCCGCCCGGTTCGCCGGCGACGGATCGGGTCCGAGTGAAGTCCGTCCTCCCGGGCCTTCTCCACCGCCTCCTTCCGCGAGATGATTTCCTTGCAGAAGGTCGCGACTGCGGTAAAACTGCTCTTGCCACCGGCCATGAAGCGAATAACAGCCGGTAGCGATAGATCTCCTCCGATGACTGCAGTGAGGGCCCGACGCTGCGGCGCCCAAGCGGGGCACACCGCCAGCGTGTGCTGGGCCGAGTCCTCACTGCAGTTGCGTTAGTAGCAGGCGGGACTCAATTCCCTCCTGCTGACCGAGCGCAGGTACTTCCCGAAGCAACCGTGGCCGGAAAACATCTGCGTCAGACGGAAGGAAAAGGTACCGTGCTGCCGCCCTGCCCACTCGAAGATGACTGGCTAGAGAGCCTCCACGGTGGCGAAGCCAGCACGTGGGCCCTCCAGCCGCGACGACCACTGAACTCAACTCGACGGGCGGCTTCAGGCCACTCCCGCATGAGGTACGCGAGTGGTGAATTTCGGGCGGAGGACGAATGCCACTGTCCACCCGGAATTCAGCCACCCGTCGATAAACTTCGGCAAGCACTTTCGCCTCCAAATCCCACGAGGGTGTACCGGCCAAGGCGCACGCCGCCTCGGTCGACACCGTGCGGTATCCGCGTATGGCTCTGACCACCAATACCCTCTGAGGGCGCTACCGCCTTATTCTGGGCGGTTAGAGCCGACACCCACACCAGTGCAACTTACAGCGCCATTACCATAACGTGACCCAACTTATGGTAAATGACTAACCCAAGAATCAACAGTGCGTTACCGTCCTTTTATTCGTTCTTCAGAATAAGAAAGAGAGGGTAGATTTTAGCACCAGTACCCTACAAGTTCGGCGAAAAGCAACAAAAATACTGTCTATCACCATTTTTCTGTAAGACCGTAATTTTACTCTTATCTAGCCTGGCTCATATATTTGCCAAAACATGACTCTAGCATTAAAAAAATACATGTTAATTGTCAATCACTACTTATTATAAAACAAAGTCCACGGCTGCGTCTGTCTGTTTGTCTGTTCGCAATAAGCTCAAAACTTACTTCACGGATTATCACGCCTTTTTCACTAATGAGTAGAGTGATTCTTGAGGAAGGTTAACGTGTATTATTTATCACGTTTTTATATGCAATGGTCACAATATAATGACATTTGTTGGAGGTGTTGGAAACAATTCAGGCGGCTGGGAGTTTTCAACGAAAACGCTGCCTAAACCTTTTAAGATATAGCAAAACAATGCATAAAGGGATATCCGTCTTTGGCGATGGCATATATCCGTCTTTGAAAAATTCTTTACTATACCCATTATATGCTTAAAATTTTGGTTACGTATAATGTGGTAAAAGCAAACCTAATTAGTAAGTTGAATCTTTGTATACACAGTTTTCACATCTTTATTACTATGAAGATGTGAAAAATAGACATTCATATCGTGCCGACTAAAAAAGTTATAAAAGTAAAAAGGTCAAGAAAATCAGTTTTTCACAAATATCTCTCGACCTTTTGCTCAGAGGTCGATAGAGGTTAATATCTACAAAAAATCTTGTTGCATGTTTCTGTTAAATGAACCGCTTTTGGAGAAAAGCGTCGATAAGAGTACATTATATGATGCACACGCTTTCTCACCAGCTTCGAGATATAATGCAAGGCGCGTTTTTTTACATGGTTTATAGGTAGACATAATCCATGATTTTATATCATTCATTGTCAATATCTTCAGTTTTTAACCATTGTGATAAATAGTCGAGTAGAATTGATCATCGGCTGGTGGTAATAAAGTTGTTATTGGCTGTAGTATATTATTTTTTAAGTTCCAATCCCATTATTCTAAATCAATTTGTCCTCCTAGCCAGGTTTTTATTTGATAATACACTCGATAAATATGGTGGTGTTAATGGAAATTTCACAGCTATGGTTTGTCTTGTTAGCTTAGCAAAGCTACAGTATCTGTAATTATTGGAGCACCGTACATTGCTAGTTGAAAATGTATTCCAGCATTGACAATGACATCTTGAGAACAATGTTTTTGTTGGAATATTTCTGCAAAATTGTTTAAATCGGGTTTTTTTTCAAACATCTTTATGACTTTAATTTATTTTCCTTAAAGCGCCGAAGTTATATCACATCCGTTCATGACACGTAGCGACAGAATATTTTTTTGTACTGTGGATACTTGTTGAGGTTATCGATCGAGTATATTCTAGAATCAACATTGTTTTTCTCGTTTTTTTTTTAAATGATAGAGGTTGATTGAGTATTTGTGTGCGTACTTTGTGAAGTACTAACTGATCTATGTCTTCACTAATGATAATTATAGTTTTAATACAAGAAGTCACCTTAAGCATCTAGGTATATTTTTCACACAACGCCCACGTATTAGACAGAAGATTTGAAACTTGGTGTACAGTATACAATACCGTACTGCGTGCTTTCTAGTCGCTTTCACAGCGATCTACTCCAAAAGTTGTTAATTTTACAAAAAAATGTAAGAAACATCTTTTGTAGATAATTTCACAACAATCAATTTAATAATAACTTCTTTTAATCTTCGAGCAACATATTTGAGCATTATATTATAAGAGATATTGGCTTAAACTGATTTTCGAGACCTTTTGACCTTTATAATTTGTTTGACGATATAAGTGCCGATTTCTCACATCTTCATTACAACGCCTTAATAAAGGTATATACAAATATTCAGTTCAGATTGGGGTTTAAAATGTTTAAAATGACTGGACTATAAAACTCTCCACAGTTGCCATATAAATGCGCCCTAAGTGACCTCAACTCATTGCAGTATAAATCATCTATTGACCAACCTTAATGTTCCGAATCGTTAAATTATTCCATTTATCTCTCATTCCAGTGTTCATTAAAAATAACAGCATGATTTATGCGTCTACTCTCTGAATATTTCGATATTTATGTATTGGCACTCTAAGCCGGTAATTTGGGAAAATGTGGTTTTGTGGTGGCACGTTTTACGGTTCGCAAATGTTTTGATGAAATACAATACGCGTATGTTATTTAATTTACTTCGAGCATCACTTATTTTATTACCCAGTTTACGATTGAGTTGTTTTTTTGTTGTTTGTTTTATATTGTTGATGTTGTTGTGTTTTATTGACTTGTATTTAATAATTAATGTTGTCAATTTTATGTGTCTACATTTTTCGCATCTCAAGAGTCGCAAGTTTGATACCGCCTTATGTGTGTCTTCCCTAGAATTAAAGAGAGCGCTCCTAGAGAAGACGCTCCTGGTGTCCTGACTTATTCAATGACAACTAATAAAAGAATACCTGAATACTGCTTTCATAGAAGCCGCGGTATCTAGTAGTCAGTATATGACAATGTCTAAAAATATTATAAAGAAATAGTGCAAATACCACAGTATTAAGATGCAATTGATTGGAAAGATAATGGTGGTATAGACCACTATGCTGTCACTATCTATGCAAACAATTTGGAGATATTGCCACCTAAACCATTTCTTTTTTTTTTAAGTGTGGAAACCCCCTCGGGCCTTCACCCCACCGGAGTTTGCGGCGGGGTGGTGTGTCGGAATCGAATCGACTAAAACCACACGGTGTGCCACTCTGCGCCTGAGACGTGAGAGATCCGGGAACCGCTTTCTTACGCCATCCGGACCTTTGCCACCTAAACCAAGACCAACCTATGTGCCCGTTACATAATGCAAAGGAATATTACCAGAACGGGAGTTTTTCAATAATATTTTTATTACAAAATACAAAAAAAAAACAAAATAAATCTAAAACACCACACATGGGTACACGTTTATTTACGTTACATTAGTGTATAAGTATACAATTTGTTTTAATAAATTTCGTATTGAAAACGTGAGATAATAACTATTAGAAAATTTATGTGGTTTTTAAGCTACTCCTGAGCAAGGGACTTCTGCAGAGATCTATCAAAAAGCCCACACATTTGAAGACTCGCAACAGAATCAATAGAACTTTTAATATTAACGGATCTGATTAATATTATGTTGACCAAAGAAATAAGTATAAAATATTTTTGAATGTTCATGTAAGTCAAAATAACAGTTACCAATTAATGAATTTAATTGTAGAAGAATATTCTAAACAATGCTTTTTAAAATGTAAAAAGATATTTAAGCAAGTAAGTTATTCAACTTTTTGATAAAAGGTTTTACAGGAAATATGATTGTAGAGCAATATTTTTATTTAATATTGAAGATATTCAATTACAAAATAGTTTGGAATTCAGATAGTTTTATAAGAGTTAATTGAAATAACTATCATTTTTCTGAATGTCAGTTAAAGGTGGACAGATAGACAGAGCTACTTTCAGATTTATAATATTCATATGTAGAAATGACTAGATTTATAATTTTATTCATGTTTTTTCAATAATATTTTTTTTATGAATATCTTGAAGAGAAATCCAAAAACACAAAAATCATAAAATTTATTCCAATCACTCTTCAATTAGAGTGTAACTAACAAGACTTTCATTTATATGTTTTAAATAAAAGAACTGTTATTACAGAATTATAACATATTTTTATTCAATATTAAAGATATCGAATTATTAAACAACGTATATAAAATTCAGATGGTTATGAAAATTTAAATAACAATGTCTGAAAGCTTATGAGTCTACTGAATGTAAATTGAATTTAAATCGTGATCGAAATCCTTGACTTCATACTATTACTCTTATTATTTTAAGGAGTTGGTGTCGTGTTCGTGTTGATATCCATGGGGTTTGAATCCTTAATGATTCGTCTTCAGAAATACAGTCATAAAATCATGACTCTTCTTTCTTATATTTTTTTAATTTATATTTTAAGGGTCGGCTAGTAGTTCAACCGGTTTTACCTGAATGTCAGCGAACCAACGAACCCTATAGAATCATGTGTATTGAACATTAAAATGATTTCCTATTTAATTAGTATTTATATTGTATTATTATCTGGGAAGTAATAGTATTTCTAATGAAATCGAAAAACATGCTAGCTCAAATTAAAGTTACATAAATAATTATTATAAAATTAAAATTATTTTAAATACAGGGGATAAGAAGAAAAATCTACGGTTATCAAATTACATCGCCAGCAGTAAGCGCATTGAATATTTTCCAATTAATTTATGTAGCTTATTCAACATAACTACCGTGTATTATATCATGTCGCATAAGCTTTACATGGAATAATGAAAATACACTGGGCATTACAACGCTCATAACATTCTCGTAAGGTTTATCGGCTTATGCTTTAAATGAATTCATAAAATTAATCTGATAAATCTACTAAATATCAATTAAAAACTATACCTAAATGGGGACGATGCTCTTTATGGGCAAGTTCGTATTATATCTGCCTGCCTCGGTGACGTAGCGGTAGCGCATGCAACTGCTGTTCTTGAGGTCTCGGGTTCGATTCCCGAGACGGATCAAATGTTTGTATGATTTACAAATGTTTGTTTCGGAGGTTGGGTGTTTTCTATGTATGATATGTATATATTTATAAAAAAAAAGTATATATATGTATTTATATCAGTTGTCTAGTACCCATGATACAAGTCCTGCTTAGTTTGGAACTAGATGGCGTTGGTTGTTAGATGTCCAAAATATTTATTTATTTATAATTAAGCTAACCGCTTTACTACTTAGTACTTGAAAAGAAAATGGCACCACGCCAACTTCAGTTAGCCGAGTGTTGCAGCTTACCTATACATTTTTTTAAAGCCACTGCAAAACAGGGTATTTTACAACTACACCAGTTAATACTCGTGTGTTTGCTCGCCTGATACTTTTTAGTTTTTGTTCCTCACTTTGAAAATTCAATATTCATCCTTTATTTTACTATCTTTGGGAGTATGTCCACAAATATTTTTTTTTGTGTGTGCTTGGTTTTATTTTCACCCGTTTCGCTTTCGTCATTTCTCGTTTTGTATTTGCAAAATTCCACAACTGTTGATTGTGTACATTTACGTTGATCATCATCGTCAGTATCAGCCTTTTACAGTATACTGCAGACATAGGCCTCCCCCATTGCACGCCAGTCACCTCTACTTCCTGCCAGCCATATTATAATAAGCTTATCATTTCATAATATTGATAAATAGGTGTAGTATAAATAGCGACGATTTGCGTAAGACAGCTGGCAGGAGCTGGATGCGAGAAGCCATAAATCGAACTAAGTGGCGTGAATTTGGAGAGGCCTATGTCCAGCAGTGGACTGCGATAGGCTGATGATGATGATGATTGATATAAGAATTACATTCAACAATAAATACCATAGCCGAGGACCGAAACAAATGGCGTGAAATTCGAGAGGCCTATGTCTAGTAGTAGACTGCTATAGGCTGATGATGATAAATACCGAGTGTAGTTGCGGAAAAGTAATCTATTTCCGTTTTATTATTTTATTTTAGAAAATAATAAACTTCTTAAAAATAGGCTTAAGCTGTTAGTTATTCAATTTTATTTTCATCTCTACTCGCTTTGCCTAAAAATCTTTGTGTCTGTAAATGTGTACCTTTATTGTAATATCAAATAATAGAAACGTTTGAAGTTTTCAATCAACTCTTCCGTATTAATGAAAGAGTTGATACCCAAACTCTCAAAAAATTAATTTCATCGGTGAAAGAAGAACAAAAAAAATGGTAAAGCAATAATAAAGCAAACTAATTTCTGTCGTATCTATGCCTATTCTATGCCTATATGTGCGATAGCTGCCGAGCGGTGCACAAGTCCCATGAAACGTTGTCATCGCGAGAGATCCCTCTAGAAACTAGAGCACGGAGTATGGTTTAAGATAAAGTCAATTATTGTGGCGACTTCCACATACAGCGCAACAGAAATATACTTTAACAGCGTCTACCGTAGATACACTGAACTACGGAGTAGTGTACTACACGAATAAGCTACCAATCCTGCATCGCGCTATAGAAATACCCACGCCGAGTAACATATATACAACATCTCAATATCAACCGTTGGGCAGTGACCCGGCAGCCACCTCGCCTGGTCGGAGGACCCTGCTTTCGTGTTGGAGGGACATGTGACCCGTTCAAAGTCAAACGCATAACGCCGCGGGGCCTGCTAGTATAAGATAGTAGCCTCAGTTACTACCCAACATCAGATATCAGCCAGTGATGGTCTTGTCAAAATTGGTCCAGCTGTTCCAGAGATTAGCTAGAACAAACCGACTGACAAAAACTTTGAAAATGCATATGCATTCGGTGAAAAACTTTTAATTTGAAATAACTAATATACACTTCATTATTATTTATTTTTATAGATATCGCAACAGATTTAAAAAATTAAGAAAATAAATTTTAAATATTTTTTTTAACTTATTACGATGTAGTCATCTGGCCATAAATATTGATAAATTGATTTAAATAATGTTTCGTAATTATAAAATTTGATTCAAGAAAAAGCGCTTAAGACTTGCACTATACACAATACCAGTGTAGCAGCAAGCGTTAAATCCCCAACTTCGGAAACACGCCGGTACCTACGGCCACTTTTATTTTCAAGTTTTATCATTCCAACCCCGCAAAATATCAATTGTATTCCATTGGAAATATATTTAAAAAAACAAGAAGACAAATACGTTTCTGCTTTAATGAGAGTATCAAAGGAACACCTTTTCTGTTTGAAGCCGTGTTACCGCTCAAGTCGACCCAACCTTTATATGGCATGGTTTTCTCATTCAAGATGATGTTTATAAAATGAATTTAATAAATTGTAAGATATATAAGTATAGCATTATCATCAGTTACATAGGAGTGACTGGGTTGCGGAGGTCCGATGCCAATCGCATAGTAAAAAAAACTGCTTTAGTCAGTGGCCTACTCCAAATCGTCTTGGATAAAATTAAGACCAAGAAGATGATAACGACATAGAAACAAACAAAAAAAAATGATGAAAGACTGAAGTGAATATAAATTTACTTTACAAAGATGTATTACCATATTCCAAATATCGCTTTCGTGAAATCCGTTAAGGATGAGTCACCAGCATCGCGGTTGTCAGGGCGTAAAACTTTTTAGGCTGTCTCCAACAATATGCGCGGATCATTCTTTTTCTTTATCCGTCGAGGCAAAAAATTGCCTCCAAACTTTTATGATTTTTTTAAGGATTTTATTTTTAACACTGCCAAAAGAAAAGCGGGTTTTGACGAATATATTTCTATTATATCGTTTTCCTCAAGCTGTTTGGAAATCAGTATCTCCGTATTTTATATTTTAAATATATATCTACTTCGTAACAAACCACTTTCATTAATGATATTTTAAGAAATTAAAAGTGCCTGTACAGAATAATTTAATTTAAGACAAATTCCACTGAGCGGATTTAGATGAAATTACAGTAATATATAATTTACATTCATCGAATTAACATATTATACACTTCACCACAATATACGACATACATGCGGGCTGAACAGCAGGAAAAGCTTGTTATACTGACTATAAAAGCTTTCTTCTAGATGAAAACACAATTTTAGTTTTTGTTCCTTACATTTTCTAACTTAAAGAAAAAAGGACTATATTGATAATGAAACTCGAAGTAGTTCAAATTAATTTACTTATATTGTCGGGATTCTCGAAATAGTAAATCTCTCCACAGTTGATTCTTAAAATTGAATTACTGTTAAGAGTTTTAATTTCAAATCTAGCATACTTTCTTTTCTTGCAAATGAGTATATTTTCCGTATAGTGAAGTTGGTGGTAGGGTTTTGTGGTGTCTAGTTAGTTACTAGTCTCGGGTGCCTATACAAAAATAGCCATGCGAAATAAAGTCTCTGGCCCTAGTAAGCGTACACCGTATAGTGTTTTCAATTTATTCATTTTGTTCTTGTTCGGAAATCTAACATTACTATAACATGAATTAATTTATTAGTAGCAACTAATACTAATTAAGTAAATTGGTTCATATCTTTTTAATAACAAGAAACTATGTCCGGACCATTATTACGAATCTAACGCTTTCATTAAAATCAGTTAAGTATGTTAAACACTACGTTAGAACATAAAACCGTACACAAATTGCTAAAGCTGTTGGCTTCGCCATAGCCGAGTGAAACGTATTACTACGCTTCGACACAACCGGAGGACAAAAAGGACTGCTCGACCGGAGTGATAAAATGGCTCCACAGAATTATTTCGTTGCTTGTCACCAAGTGACGTAAATTTGCGATTGTACAATAAAATTCGAGAAAATTTTAGGAGATTAGTATTAAATAATTTAAACCCTTAGTAAAATAAAAAGTCTGAATCCCATTTCTCCTTTTTTTAGTTGGAAGCTCTCCCCCAAGCATATTCTTATAAGTCTTGAATTGTAAATGTCAATGAGCATCGTTGTTGCCTACTCAGCTTCAGATGATATTCCATAATTTAGATTTTACGTAAACAAATTACTTTAATTATATATTTATAAACATATACACAATATATTATTTTTATTTGTTATGTTATTAAAATATTAAATATACTCACACATGCAATCATCTACACTTAAGTACACCAGAGAGATTAAAAATAAAGCTTATTATCAAAACCAATAATCAATGAGTTACTTATGTTTAGTTCATTTGTAGTTCCAAATCATATAATTACACGTGATATATAATCCGATTCATATTGCCAATTAAGTTACATATTGAAGAATATGAAATTCATTTAAACAATATTAAATTTGGTGGAGTTCTTTTAATTTTAAATTATTTAGGTCAAATCTACTCTTTCTTTATCACGCTCGGTGCGACTTGAACAAATATCGATTCTTTTGCTCCGTCTTTATAGAAGCCAAGTAAATGGCAATTTATCGGCTAGTTCCACTCCCAGTCAATAACATAAAATTCTACTCTCTACCTTACCGAGAAAGAAAATAAATTTAGAATCAATTTGCTTCTTTGTTTTTTTACATATAGTTTTAGGGTATTTTACGTACCAAGCACAGCACTCTTGGTTTGGGTCAATGAATATTGACAGTCTAGGTGAACGTCAGTGTGACTGTGTGTATGTAGATTTTTTGGTTAGTCTTTACGATTAACAGGTTCGATTATGGTTGCTCACATTAGGAGAAAATGAGAACCGAACATTCATATATCACGACACGAATTCTCAAATGTTACAGAGACGAGTTGAGCTGCAAAGGGCTCGGTTGAGACCGTTAACCCAAGACACGGACATAAAATAGATAGGACACCATAGGCTTAGAGGATTCTGGATCTACGATATATATATAGAGGACTTTAGATCACTCGACAGATACGTACGCTGAGAAATAGAAAGGACTACGACACGCCGAGACAACGAAGAAGGAAAGGGTTTTTACTCCTACGCCTAATTAATACCGAACATATAAAATACTTACTAAGTGGTGTGAAATTGGACACAGGCCTGTGTCCAGCAGTGGACTGCAATAGGCTCATGATGACATAAAATACTTAAAAAAGAACTACTAAAAAAATAAATCTCATTATTTTACAGTATATTCCATAAGAACTCAAGAGAAGCATACAAATTAATATTCAACCATCTTGCCAGAAAATCCGACATCTTTGATTCCGCTAACAATCTAGTCAGCAGGACTGCATGTCTTTTGCCTTATAAAATACTAACTTCCTGTCACGGCTCTAGATGCTGGCAAAAGCTTTGAGATACTAGAAGATTTAATGAATTATTTACCTTATTATGAAGAACAGTCTTATTTAGTTAACAAATTCTGCAAAATCAACAATTTAGTAAAAACTGAAAAAAAAGTGTCTTTATTATGTGTATATTTTTTGACTGCCTCGGTGGTGCAGCGGTAGCATCTGCGACTACTGTTCCTGAAGTCTCGGGTTGGATCAATCTTTTCTATGATCTGCAAATATTCGTTTTGGAGTTTGGGTGTGTTCTATGTAGAGTATGAATTTATTTACAAAAAAAAGTATATAATGTGTATTTAAATCAGTTGTACCTATAACACAAGCTCTGCTTAGTTTGGGACTAGATGGCGTTGAGTGTTAGATACCCGGAAAATTTATTTATTTCTTCATGTGTGTGTGTATGTGTGTTATGTCTGAATTTCTTTTTTGTAATAGGGGCAAACGAGCGGACGTATCGCCTGATGGTAAGCGATTACCGACGCCCATGGACACCCGTAACACCAAAGGCATCATAAGTGCGTTGCCGGCCTTGGGGGATGGGGAGGGGGATGAAGGGATGAAACTCAGCGCAGGCGCTGCTTCACACCGGTTTTCTGTGAGGCCGTGGTATCACTCCGGTCGAGCTGGCCTATGCATGCCGAAGCGTGGCTCTCCCACGGTAATATAATTCTAAAGAAAAAACAAAACAACTTTGGGATTATTATCTGTAATGACCTATCTTTATAACCCAAAGCTACATAGTAGAGATAAAGTAAACTTTTAACAATAACATACAATAACATACAACGCCATCTAGTCCTACACTAAGCAAAACTTGTGCTATAGATACTAGACAGCTGATATAAGTGCACACATAATTTTTTTTCAAACATGCATATTATACATAGAAAAAACTCAAATTCCGAAACAAATCATACAAACATTTGATTGGTACCGAGAATCGAACACAAGGCCTGAAGTAAATCAGACCCATATACTCCCATTGCGTCACCGAGGCAGTTAAAGAAAATCACAAAACGTCACGTAAAAGTCACCCTAATATAACTTTTCTACTTATACTTTGAACCCTTGTAATGGGAGTGTCTTAACAACTCAAAAGGTATACAGGAAAAAAGATCTATTCATAGATATGTATCTCACCTTTGAGTTACTAGTTTGTTCTATAAAACATTTAAAATGCCTGAGAGAAATAAACTACCATATTACCTTAGGAGAGCCACGCTTCAGCATAAATGGGCCAGCTCGACCGGAGTCATACCACGGTCTCACCCAGTGAGTGAAGATAACGGAGGCCCATAGCCAACCCCTCCCCATACCAAAAAGTTCAGCAACGCACTTATGATGCCGCTAGTGTTGAGGGTGTCCATGGTCAAAGGGCAACGACAAAGTTTAAGATAGAGAATAGGCCATAGTGATAGATTAGTTATAATTAAACGTGAGTTCTAATAAACTTACTCCAATTCAATTTATCCAAATACATATTCATTGGTTTGTAAGTCCGTTAATCCTTAGGTGTGACGTTGTTATGAATCCAGAATATTCATGAAGTCACCCCAATCGATTAAAAAATGTCTTTTTTTCTGTGCGTAATAACGGCTGTGATTTTTTAAAACGCTATTTTCATTGTGACCGTAACAAAATAAAGAGTTTTATTATATTTTATCAGGAGGTTTTCATTTGTAATAGTTAAACATCTTTGATTACGGTATTAACCAAGTTTGGTATGAATATGTACTAAATAAATCCATATCTTATAAACATTGAAAAGGTTTATTATTGTTAAACACAAACTAGTTTTTTAATGCCTATGCTTGAACCATTTAGATATTAGATTTGTATTGCAGAATTGAGAAGTGAATTTCAAGATACGCCTAATATTTAAGATGTTTTTAGTTTAAAAAATCAGAATAGTGACTTACCGATTTGCTGCAATCAAATAATCAATCTATTTCAATAGTTTGGTTTTTGAAATTTTAATATGAAAACTTTTGATTTTACGAAAAATCGAGATAAATAAAATAAAAAAGGAGTTCAAATATTACGTTAATGATATAATTTATTTCTCGGCCCGATCTGGACTCGGTGTAATTTATTTTTAACGTTAAATATTTTTAAGATTTCGTAGCGGATGGCTGAAAGGACCACGTATTTGGAGTTTGGAGTGTAAACACGATAGTTTATTTTCAAAGTGAGGAACTTCACACTCAAAAACATATCATTATTTGATTTTTGTAGTATTGGTTGATATGAGTATATGAGTTCAATACGTTATATTTATATAAGCATTAGTAACCGTCAAATGAATCCAGAGAGCATTGCTTGCATAAGAATATTGCTGTTGACAAAGCCTTAGCCAAAGCCATACAAACATAAAAGTATGTTCACATCATTTAGATATCCTATTGTGGAAGCAAATATTTATACAGAGGACAAACACATTCGGAAAAGAAAGAGTATTGAGACGATTCCCTATATTCTATTGTAATCAGAACACAAAGATGTTTGTTGGCGAAAATTTTTAATTGCTATTGTTTCTTTAACATTAGGGGAACATATACTAAGCAAGGTTGCTTATAGGTATAAATATAGTTTACCCGTATTTGTGTTTTACCACTTGTGATGTGTATTTACTCTGTTAAGTTTAATTGATATTGGATAACAATAAACATAATTATGATCTTTTATTGATATTCTTCTCATTCTTGAAATCTATTTTACCCATATACCAAGAAAATAAATTTTGTTACAGGTAAAATATAAAATTTCAACCAGGTACTGCAAGAATAAGTTATCATTTTTCTACCGTTGTATAGCTGATCGCCTATCTGACGCCCGCATTTTTGGCAATACATTCGTTTTCAGACCAGATTAAATATGATAAATGAATTAGACAGTAAAAGAGTTTGTCTAAGAGATTAGGTTTTTGAATTGGGAAACTCCAGCAGTTCAAAACTACAGTGGTCGCCTTCTATTCGTCATCCATCCATTTGTCGTGTGATTATAGACGCCATTGAGACAAAGACCTCAATAAATATACCTATACTAGCAAGTGAGAAAGTAAGTCTCTAAATTGCGTCGGTGACTAAGTGGTAGCGTATGCGACTGCTGTGCTTGAGGTTTCAGGTTCGATTCCCGGGTCAGACAAAATGTTTTTTTTATTATATAGTTGGCAAACGAGCAGAATCGCCTGATGGTAAGCAATTACCGTCGCCCATGGACACCCGCAACACCAGAGGCGTCACAAGTACGTTGCCGGCCTTTTAAGAAGGAGTACTCTTTCCTATTTTCTTGAAGGGTTTGAAGGTCGTATTGGTCTGGTAATACTGCAGGCGACAGTTCATTCCACAGTTTTGTTGTGCAAGGCAGAAAGTTCATTGAAAAACGCACAGTTGTGGACTGCCAAACTGCAGGAGGGGCGTTTACGGATACGTGGTATCCGTCCGGATGAGAAGTCAGCAGAAGGTCCAACAATTCTGGCCCTCCAAATCTGGGACGCGCGTGGGCGTGGTAACCAGTTGAGTGAGGCCATATGCCAGGCATATGTAAGTCGTGAACAGATCTCCCCGCATGATCCGTTTTACTGGAGCTAAGATAACCGGCGTGCTGAGCGTTAAAATCGCCAAGTACGATCATTTCTGCGGAGTGGATCTGCTGCTGTACGAGATCTGTAGCCATCTTGATGTGCTCGATGAGTCGGTCAGTTTTGGCATCACCTATAGAGGCACGCATAGACGCGGGGATGTTCGTCGCTGTCTACACGGAGCCATAAAATGGAGAGCTCCCCATCTTCAAGGTTACTGAGGCGACGAGTGCTGCTATCATCTCTGACGTGCACACACACTCCAGCTCTAGACATTAATGAATGTTCTAATCCGTAACTAGGGTAGCTGAGGTCTACATGGTCTCACAGCATGTGCCCGCTGGAGACGATATCTGCACATAGGTCAAAAAGAGCAATGCTGGCTTTGCTGTCTCGAGGATGGACAGCATCAAGATTACTGTGTAATCCCCTGACGTTGCAGAAGTCCACAACCTGCGTGAAAGGGGGTGCCGTGATCTTACCGCTCCTGCCCCGAGCGTAATTGATCGCAGTTTCGCCCTCCCCGGAATACGAGAGGCAACCTGAGCATCGACATCCAGGCAGGTTGTGAACGGCTGGCAGGAGCTGGATGCGAGAAGCCATAGATCGAACTAAGTGGCGTGAAATTGGAGAGGCCTGTATCCTGCAGTGGACTGCGATAGGCTGATGATGATGATGATGAAACTTTTTAAAAACTTTAGCAGTAATTTAACAATATAGCTCAAAACTTTACGTAGCGAGACAAGAATGACTTTTTTGGCTTATTTCCAATGTTAGTCTGAAGTGGTGAAATTAAAATTAGCTCAAACAGGATTTGATTTAGTCAGAATGAAATATTAATAGAGCTTGAACTGTATAATATATTTTATTTTGCACACATTTATGATGTAAACCTTAAAATTAATGTAGTTTTAGTTTAGATTAAGCGCAGCTTAACAGACAATTAAATATTGAACGAAGTTGAAACAGTATTTTAAATTGTTATCTCCCACAATTTGCGAATAAACGCGATAGAGTGGTCTATTAAGTCGAAACTATTGTAGTTTACAGTGCAATTAATGACTTTTAGAGTTGTTTTAAAATTTATATTAGCTTCGAAGTTTTATGTTTCACCGCTAAACTTTCGAGATGGAACACAGTGTAGGCGGAAGTTCATTAATGAAGTTGTTGGCCGAGGAATCATATCTTAAAAAGTTATTTATTTTCGCTGTAACTACTATTAATAAATTCGTATTTCTCTTTCAATAGGAAGTCTTTGCAATATTTATGCAAAAATTTTAAATAAAGTCCTTATTGTTTCTGAATTTTGGAGTCTCGTGGAATCGAGAAAACCCAATAGAAGGTCGTCGGTATTATTAATTAAAAGTTTTCTTGTACCTTCTTTTTAATGAGTTTATACATATTGTTTTTTTTGTGAGTAACACAAAATAGCACAATAGTTTGGATAAAATGGTACAAATATGGAAAGCAAGATAGATATATTGTAGCTCCTCTTCTTTTCATAGATAGACCAAACTACTCTCGACTCACAATAAGAACTTCGCAAAACGTGTCTTAAGAATTTCTTATCCAATATATTTGATAAAAGTTGTCATGTATGGGTAATGTTGAAAAGTTTCTAACTTTCTCGACAGGTTTACTCGTTGTTTCTGTTCAACGTGATATAACGCTTCGCTAAATCTAATTAAACTCTATTCTCACTCCAGCTTCATTGTTTCTGTACCTTACCATGTTCTTTTAGCTATTACATATTTTCTAGCTTTGGCAGTCCTTAAATGTTTGTTTGTTCCACCGTAGCGGCTAATCTACTGAGCAGATTTTAATGATTGAGATGTCAATAGATTTGTAACCAACATCTGGGTGTAGTAGGATCGTAGTTTTTTTAACACATACAAACACATAGGGGATAATCACGGCCTTGTAATTCTAAAATCTCCTTTAATGTATATTTTTTCAAGTTCTAGATTTATTGTTAAGTTCTAAATTAACATATCTACTAAACAATTTATAAAATACGTTTATGAACAGGCCAGATCCATGATGAATCTTTTCTTAAAATATCCATTATTTGCCTTCACTCAAAAGTTTTATCTACGGAGAATGAACCGTGCATTTGGCATTTGCGCATAATTCCTTTTATTATATTTAGTAGGAATATCATTCGTTTTTCTAATAAAGAAAACTAAGATGCAGCTGCTTTCAGCGGCTGAAGTCTTTTAAACAGATACAAGTTGCATATTTATAACAACAACATCAAACTTATATTGACCACAGCTGAGCTCATGCAAAACTTTTATCGAAAATTTATCTTGGCATTTTAAATGTTACCTTAAAGGCAGAGAGTGCCTATTATATTACGTTTATTATAAACGTTCCTCTTAAATCGTCACTCTATAATAATTAGAACGTTATTATATAAGAATAAGCAGGTGCAAAAAAAATTTCCATGTGAAATAGGAGAAGGTTCTAGTAAAATGCATTTCTCTCCAGACTGTGTTCATTAAGACTTGGTAGGTGACTACGGCGAGCACTTTACGAAATATCGCCTTAAAAGCCTGCTCTAGAAACGTCTAAAGCTGCCTATTCAATACCGACAACAGTACTATTTTAGGGTCTTTTAAGTAGTTTTCTACCGTGAATGATAAAAGTGTGATGCCGATGAATAGGAATGATTGTAAAATAAGTGTGGGTATTCTGGTATTCTCGGTGAGTTTGTTACTCTAAGTGTCGCTATAAACCTTAAATCGGCAGTCGTAGTACGCAATAAAACTACCAATTTACAAACCTAGTAAGTAGTGAAAGTTTAAGGTTTTAAGAACTTTAATTACTTTTAAGGAAATATGACAGCTAAGTAAGTACAGAAGAAAAAAATATGAACTATTCTGTGCATTGTATTGAAAAAGATGAAGCTATTACTTACTACGCCCTAGCAATTTATGATTAAAACAATAATGAGCACACAATTGTAAAACATGTATATAAACTCTTTATTAGTGGATGATAAAGATAACGATAAAATCAAAAGGGAAATTATTTATATCGCTGTCTTACGGTCATGGTTGACCACCTCGATGGCGAAGTAATAGCGTGTGCAACTGTTGTACTTGAGTTATATTTATATGTATATTAATGATAGCTTAACACATATTTAAGTAAGATAATTCTGAGTTATCTGTTCCAAATCCTTCCAGTTAATTCCTGTTATGTTGTGTCATACCACTCAGGTAAGGTTGAGATATTAGATTATCTATTCTATGTTAGAGCTTAGTTAAACGCAATAACAGACTGACATTTGTCGTAATTCAGCTTCTACAAGAACCAAAAATAAATTGCGAGTCTGCTATTCCGGTCACGTAGCGCTAAATGAGAAAAGTTGGACAAAAAAATAGATAGCCTTATTGTATGAATATCTCGTTTGATATATGAGAAATCAACTTCGTAAATGCTTGTTTTTTTTCGCAAATTGCAGACATTAGCAGTAAGAAAGTTTTTTTTTTGTCATGACTTGTAGCGCTTGTGTTGAAACTTTCGTGGTAGCTGTAAATATTATCGTATGAAATGATATATATATATATATGTCATTGTTTTTGATTTTTTATTTTGTTCTTTTTTTTTCAAAAGACAACTCCCACACTAGGAATAAGTCCTTTATCTCGGGCGATTACACAAACATACATGAAACGGACACAAAGAGCAACCAGACTCATAACAACAATTTGTGGATTACACAAAGTGTTGTCCCATGTAGAATTTGAACCCACAACACTTGGTGAACTAGGAAGAAGCATAGTAACCACTTAAGGCACTAGGCCATACATGCAGCCTTTTAATACAAAAGAAACAAAACTTCATAAAGACAGTCGGTCGACAGTGATTGTAGACTGTTTCAAACATGTCTTTTTACAACTCATTGTGGAAAGCCTATGATTAACGAAAGATGTATGTAGTTTCTTCCACAAATAGACAGAATAATGCATTTATTGTTTCCTATGTTGACAATCCTTACCTGTTATAAATTTTATGATGTGTGTTTGTGTGAAAGTAATTCTAAAATTTAGTTTTGCTTATATTGGAAGTTTAGCAACTTCACTCAGTCGGGAAACTGTTGTGACTTTTAAATACATTAAAATATAATAGCGCTATCTAGCGAAGACTTACCAAACTAAGGACTATTAATTGGATATAAAAATCTCTTACGCTAATAAGCATAAAAACGAATTCCTAACATTAACCGTCGTGCCTCAGCTTGGCGGGCATGATCACTTTGCCTGGTCAGAGGATCCTTATTTGACGCAAGTGCCTCGACAAAAGCAACGAAGGACCTGTATTACACTGACTCACTGTGAAGTCGGTGATCGATCCTGTCAACTATACGAGACGAAGCATAGCTCTTCCACGACAAAGTCAAAAAAATATCAATACAATCGCTTTCATTTACACCTTTACGATTGCATAGAACATCTACTCACACATACACTCAGCATACGCCTAATTAATAGAAAAACAAAAAGTAAAACCAAAACCGTTTAATACACACTAGAGCATTAGTGTTTTGTATTAGGATGTTATTTGAAATTACGAAATCAATATAGAATCATGAACATAATCGCCCAATTAATGAAATATGTTTAGCGTTTACAATGTGTTGTATAAAGCGACGTCATTTATAAAATGTTTAATTGGAGGCAGACTAAAGTTTACATCGGTATCTATGTTTTTATATTTATGTTATACCTAAATTTATACACGTTCATATGTCCTGACCTTGTTAAAATAATAAGGTTGACTTATTTTAACAAGTTTTGATTGATGCAAATGCAACCTAATTCATCAACAATTCTTGCGTTAATTTCGACTAACAAGTCTGGACCTCTCACACCTCCGACCTCCACAATTATTCTGAAGTGATGCTGGATTTACCCATTCACGTATATATGTACACTACTAATCTCAACTAACAACCCTCATATATCCCTCATTTTGGGAATGTCTATCGTACATGACATGTCCTGTCAAGTCAGTCATTCAGTTATCTAGTCCTAATAACGTAAGTGACTTTCTCAAAGATTACGAAATATACCCGCATAGGAATAAAGGCAATGGAAAGACTTTTTCATTTAAAATTGATTTCTCTCTGCAGAGTTTACAATTTTCCTCTTTCAAAAATGTCAAAGCCACAGTGATTTACGTTTCATTATTATCTGAAAAAAGTTGGAACCATCTTTATTAAGGTGACAATCATTTTCCTCGTTAGTTGGGTACAAACTTAATGAGCGCGAAGGATTCAGGTTGGATTAAAAAATATTTTTTATCTCGAAGGCTTTTCATCCTTTTTTGGCTTAGCTTTGCTAATTAGTAATATTTTTTTGCTGCTAGTGCGGTTTTTATTAACTCACAAAGGTAGGTAAGATCTTTTATGGTAATTTGCGGTTTAAAGTTCTAAGATGTAAGTTATTAAAATAGGAGTGCAAAAAAATTGCGTTGTTTTCTTATACAAATATTTAATAAAATAGTTTTTAAGGCTTTTTGCAATAGTGTCTGTTAGAACGATATGAAATCAAGAATTTGTATAGTTTGATATCAAAATTGCACCCAATTTTTTTAGGAAAAAATCATGTTTTACGATGAGAGCTAAACTTTTCTTCACTTATTCATATTGGCAGCAACTTCCTTGGCTTCAATTTTTAAAAACAAATTATGCTTATCTTATATAATATTTATTATAAAAGATCTAGCACCGCATGTTGTTATTGTTTAATATTAAATGCTATCCTCATGCATTATGTTCCATACGTTATACACTTCCTTAATAATACACTTAAAAATGCAATAGTGAAGGATATTAATTGTCTTCCAATATAATAAGTAAGTAGTAGTAGAAAGTAAGATAAATAAAGCCATTTGTCTAAGTTCTAATGTAACATGTTACCATAATCTGAAAGCCGATCTTGGCTTTAATAGATAAGACCAGTCCTAAGCTCCCGGCTTCACTATAATTAAAATAGGGTCACCAGGCTTACTGAAGGTTACGGAGAGATCTAAAGTGTTACTAAAAGCGTTACTCTAAAGTCGTATGAAGTTGCTTGATGGACCAAACTTAATGATGGATTACGGAAATTTGTGTTCGAAAACGTGTTGATGACAGCTGGTGGAGTAATGATTGATTGCAATCCAAATAATGTTGGGGTAATTATTGGAATCAAAACGAATCTAGTGATACTTACTGACCTACACAACCTCGTCTGCGTCTCTTTCCAATCAAGTTCAACTCCTTCTAAATATGATGCTAACTTTATAAAAACTTCTTTGTTCATTGTAGGCAACAACTTGACATGAGAATTATTTATAACAGATTAACAATTGGTTATAGAACAATATGAGAAAAAATAAATGATGACATGACGTTGAGAAGTGGACGGCAGTAGGATGAAGTGGTAATAATTATGAAATGATATTGGTGCTGCGAGTCAATGTACCTGTTAATAATGTTTGATTGTTGAACTTCGTGATTTCGAATGTAACTTAACTACGCAATTTAATTTCTGCAAACATTTGTTTCATTTAAACAGCATTTCAAACGATAGCTAGCGAAACGAAGAGATTACTCGATTAGAATGTAAAATGTCTTTGAAAATGTATGCAAATTAAGATACGACGGGAACGGAATCAAATTTATCTAAATTAATGAATGTGCTCAAGTAAACTTAACTATATATATTTGTCATGATTATATTATATTAACAATAAATTAAAGTTGGTAAATAACATTTGGTGTATTTTATCTGTGAGTGAAAAAGAAAAAAGTACTTTATAAGGGACGTCAACATCGGTTACAACATGTACCCTGGCGGCATAGAAAACGGAGATTAAGCAAATTGTTCATTGCTTGAAATTAAAAGAGGAGATCTGTAAGAGGGACAATCCTCCCAAAAGAGAGTATCTCGGGCCGAAAGAAGTTATTTACCATTAGGATTCACAGCACTCATCTGATTTTTTTCTTCTTTTGTATAAGAATAATGGTATATTTTAAATTTTGTATTCCAATGGCGTTGGACAGACTTTGACAAGACTTCAACTGCCAGATAGCTGACAGATGATATACGAAATAACTTAGGTACCATGTGTGATGATCACGTTCATATTTTGTTCTGATTTGATTTAATATTCTAGAATCAAACTTATCCTGTGTACTGTATCTCATATGTACTTATATGTATGTACATGCAAACAACGGTGTATCAGTGTAAGGAATTGTATTTATTGCAACTACTACTGCTATTTGTTTAGTTGGAAAGTTATAATAATTGAACCAAACTAAAGTTAAGATATCAAATTACAAAATTATTTTTTTAATAACATCGTATTACATTAAGTACAAGAGAGTTTTATTCTAGATTATATTGCTACAAATTCCATCAAGTACCAATAATTGAGAGTATAGATTTGATTATAGTTTGCTCGGGTCACAGTTGGTCACAGATTTTTTAGTCATTACTCTATCTGCTTAGTGTCGAAGTTAATCCAGAATAAAATACACCTAAATAATGAGGTACAAAGGTGGAGAGGTCCTTGTTTATTATATTACCATACAACGTCTCCTAAAGCCCATCATTATACAAAGTTCTTACTTCTGAATTATGGAACAATATATCAGGAAAATCGAGGGTCCCCCATTAAACTTATACAATGTATGGAATAAGGACCTAAAATTTGCATAATCTGTCGATTTGTAATTCAAGACGAAGGTTATTTCGGTGTTCTGTTATACGTTTAGTTTCTATATAATTAGTGTTGTGCATAAATTGTACGTGAAGTACGTTTGAAGATCCTTTGTGATATGCCTCCCTTATAAGTAAAATTAATATTGGGAATATATAAACTTTGAATATACAGATTGTATTGCCTTATAGGACGATGCTTTAAAATATAATTTAATTAAAGTAGCCTGTTTCTATTTGATCCTATGTAGCGAGACATCGTAGAGCAGTCATAGGAAAATAAAAAATTATGAATTATACAAAATAGCTAACATCTGTTCGATTTGTTTAGTGAGATGTAGTTGGCCTTTATAAAATATTAGAAAATTCTCTTTCAGAAATATTATTATAGGAACTCATTTCATAACAAAATACTCGTTTTAATTAAAAAAGTAAATACGTAGGTACGCATTTATATATTACACAATTAGGCCTTAAACATAAGTAGCTCGATTAGCGAAATCACTGGCGCACAAATACATATTAAGTCTCACCTCCTTGCGTCACTATCCTCGTTTCTGAGGGTCGTAAGGAGGTGTGGGATGATATTCTGCCGGATAGTATCTTGCCACTCGTTCTTCTTCTTGGCCAAATGAAAAGCAACATGTAGATTGGTGTCCAATGCTGTTAGGATCTAGTCAGTCCACATAATTGGACTACGTCCTCTTGGTCTTTTGCCACTAACCTTTCTGAGAACCATGAGTTGCTCGAGGTTATTCCCTTCATTTCTGGTGATCGCGGTCAACTTTCTTTAACGTCTGTGTTTCGGCACCGTAACTTAATATAGAGAATGATAAGGTCTTAACCAGTTTTGTTTTGGTTTTGCGTGATATGCTAGTTGCGGGGTTTCTTCGTATTCCTTGTAGCTGCGTCATCGCATTTTAGCCATCCCTATGTCTCTTCTGATTTCCTGTTTGCACGAACCGTTGTTGTTTATATTAGCCCTAAGATATACGAATTCTTCAACAGTTTCAAGGTTGAGAGCAAACGTGAGCTCCAGTTTGAGTTTAGTTTTATTGTGGTAGATTTTGAGACGGATGCCAGATTAATTCGCTAATTTTGTTCAGAATATCGACCATTTCAGTTTTGCTACTGGTCAGAAGGGTGTTATCGTCCTCGTATTGCAGATTGAAGATCGTGGTGCCCCCTATGGTTACTTCACGGTTCCCCCTATGGTTACTTCACGGTTCCAATACTCACATGCCCGCCTGATTATATACTCCCTAAACACATTAAATAATATGGGCTAGAGTATGCAGCCTTGCCTGACACCCTTTTCATAGTCAAAGGGTTCTGATACTGTCTTGTCAATTCTCAAGATTCTTTGGTTGTTCCGATACAGGGTCTCAAGTCATGTAAAAACTCTTTTTTTTAAATTTATAAGCATAATATCCTCAAACATCTCATACATGGCTACATACAGGGATTTTTTATAAGCATACAGCTTTCTAATCAGGCAAAGCTGACCAGGCTAATGATATATACACGTATATATTTCTAAATAAATACATATTATAGATACATTACACCCAGACACAGAACAAAATGATCGTGCTTTTTACACAAAGATTGTCCTGTATGGGAATTGAACGACCTCCGGCTCAGCAGTCAGGATCACTAAACATGAGACCAACAGGCCCATCGGTGTTATATTTTACCTATTTTATTGATAATTAGCTAAAATAATTGCTACCGACGATACATAAAACATGATTGTTTAATGTATCGTCGGTGAAAAAAAAATGTTTTATAGAAAAAATGACTGACTCGATTTCTACACAACACGTATACAGTAATTGGAATCGGTTGGCTTATCCGTAATACTCTTGAAATCGAGGGCGTAGAGCACCGAATATTCAATTACTGATTGGGTAATCATCTAAGTTGATTGGACTGACTTGTGTAATAAGTTTACATTAGTAATGGGAAAACGTGGGCTTATGACATCAAAATATATATCTGTCTAAGCGTGTAATTATAATTACTGGCGGTAGTGGTTCATAATTTTCTTTATATTTGGCTTTCTGAACATCTCTTACGAGTAGATAACATTTCGGGATATCTGATACACAACGCCATCTAGAGCTAACCAGAACGTAAGTGTGAGCATTGATCACAATTTTTTTTACTGGAACGCTGTATTGTTGCAAATAATTTATAAAACATTTCCTACTTAAATCCAATTATGTATAAGTAACTCTATGTTTTACGTTTTAACGATTTATTTGCTTAACCGATTTTCACAAAACTTGGCATGGAGATACTATTTTTCATGAGGAAGGATATAAAGAAAATATTACCATGATACAAGCTACCAACGTACAAATAAGCGGAGCCACAGATAAAAGCTAGTGTTGCAGGAATATATTATACTAATATCTTCATCTACATTTGAGAGAAAACTAAAAAATATTAAAATCAATTTACTTATTCTTGTGTTGCCTCCTACCGAAGTGAAATGGGGCAACCACTGACCGCCGCTTCCGGCTTCTCATTTCCGACGGATAAGGAAACTCGACCCGCTTCCGGCGAGGAGATTTCTTAAAATATCTTCTCACTGTGATAGCCTTTATCAACTTCTTACTTCTGAGGCATCAAAGCTACAAAGTCATATAATTATGAATGTGTACTTGAATTAACGCGGTGACTTTAAACGAGTGGGTACCAAATATTTCTGTATTGCTTGAATATTAATTAAACTATATTGATCATTAGTATATATGAGTTTATGTGTTAGGACATAGTGTACCTTTACCTCAAGCTCTGTAACTACTAAATGAGTGACTAATTAATTATTTTTTTGTTCTGTTAAAATTATGAAAGAGTCACACAAGTCGCATTCGGTATTAGTAGAAGATCCGAGGTGAGATTGACTTTCACCCATTTGCTATCCGGATGAAAATTACATTATATAAAATAAAATAAATTTCTGATCATAACTCGTATGGGTTGCCAAAAAAAATGTTCATGAATTATATTGACTAATTTTTTTTTATATATTTGAGCTGCCAAAATGACTCTGCCCTGCCTGATGGAAAGCATGAGCAGAATCCTAGAGTGGTGGTCACCATCCTCAATGCGAAAGAGAGCAATGCAGCATGGTGACCCACACTATGGCGGCCTGGTGAGATGCTTTTCACGCCCCACTTAAAGGACCCGTGATCATATTGGGAAAATATAAAATACGTAATATTATTTGTTTTTATTTTAGTCACGTTTTATCCAAACGAACTAAACCCCAATACAAAGTACTGTGGCGACTTCCACATACAGCGCAATAGAAATATACTACAGCGCCATGTACCGAGGATGCACCGAGTTACGGAAAAACATAGTATACAAAAAAAGCTAAAAATCCTGCATCGCGCAATAAATATTCTCGCGCTGATTAACATATATACAACTTCCCAACATCAACCGCTGGGCAGTGGCCAGCCTGACATGATCACCTCGCCTGGTCGGAGGATCCTCCCTCAAGTACATATTATGTGCAACATGCAATACCTAGGTTGCCTATATACTTCTGGTCCCTACTACCTGGCAACCGCATATGAATAGGTAAGTAGATATATATATATATATATATATATATATATATATATATATATATATATTCCTAATCACCGTTAAACATTGTTTATTTTGATACCACATTCGATGTATTTTGGAAATATAAATATATATAAATATATTTATATAAATATTAATTACTTTTTGGGTCCAAAAATTCTTAATTTTGTTTTTTTTATTTTTATTTTTATGTACCTAGTGTCACTCTCGACTAAGACGTATCTATTTACTCCACTCACATAAAAATACGACAAGCTGTTTAGGCTCTAGGGTGTTCCTTTGGATAACGAAGTTGAAAGAGAAATTTAAAAATATATATTTGAAAATTTTAATTAATGATGTTCATTAGCATTGTTATGAGGCAGCCCACATGGGTTATGATCAGAAAATTATTTAAGAAAGTATAATATAATTTTCATCCGATAACACATGGGCGAAAGTCCATCTTACCTCGGATCTTAGACCATAAATGTCATTGGACCGCGTTAAACCTTTACCAAGCACAACGTTATAGGTTCTCTGTGGTCTAACTAAACGGTCAGTTGGATTTTTCGTGATGAATTTATATTGAATTTACTTAAATTAAAATAAAAATCGCCGCTTGGTTACTCTTAAATATACATTTACGTACAAACATTTGGTTGTTTTTTAATAAGTAACTAATTTTGAAATAAAAAACAATAAAAAAATAAAATGAAATGAAAAAAAAAATGAAATCACTAATGCTACTATCAAATATAGATATATAAGAAAAGATAGTTCAACACCCATAAACGCTCGCAAAACTCGCATGTATCACTCACTTATCACCGGCCTTATTCTTTATTGCTTGTCTGTGAAAATGGCTACCCATAAATTTTATTATTTTCACTTACACATTTGCCAAAACTGGCTTAAGGAGAGTGACGCTCATCTTTTTTTCGCTATCATAGTGTGCTCGTTAGTTCAAGTGAGCTGGATGGATTTACTTTGATTTATTTATGAGGAAAATTTGTGGTACACATTTTTTATTTATATTTACACCTCCTTTGTTATAATTCACACGATGCGGACTTAGTGTTACATAGTATTATCTGCTACCAAAACTTTAGAGTTAACTAATAATAAACATTCAATAGTAAAATTTACAAAAAAAACTGCTAACTTATTTTTCTCTAAACAACTTAAATGACATCTATACTGATGACTATAAATTTGAAAGTAACTCTGTTTGTCTGCCTGTCTGTCTTTGATACTTTTATTCTTGAGAAAAGGCTTAGTTGCAATATATAATGGCGGAGATGTGGGCAAATCCTAGTTTACTAAAAAATACCCATGTAAGTTAAAATTCGTCCGGCAGTAGACCTGCAGAATAATAATAACACAAATGAACTCTTTTCAGGATGCCAAAATATAATATGTATAAAGCAGCTTTATTGCTTAACTACAACCGTGCATGTTCAAGAAAATCTAAATAATAGTTCTTGTTCCTACCCCTAAACAAGGCTTTGATTTTGTAATATAATATACATACATATAACATAAAAAGTACACACGGTGGTGATCACACAATATTTTGGTTTTTATTTTTTTCCGTTGGTTGTGTTTCGATGGAGATATTTTTTTAACACCTCTACGGACATCAATACTGAAATAGTGTCCGCGAAACAATATTGCAGTTTCGATAACTCCTAGGGGAGATAAAAGAATCACAACACAATGTCTGTTTTTGTTTTGTTGGATCGTAAAACCCGTAATAAAAAATGAAATTCAATTTCCGATAGTTGAATTATAATTTTACAGAATTCATGTATTATTATTTTTTGGTTTATTGTTAATACTAGTACAATTTAGCTTAGCTTTTGTTGTATTTAAGTACTTAAAAATATTTAATAGGTCAGTTATCAGTATACGTACTTTACACAAATTACTTTACTACGATTTTGCGTGGGAGAGCCATACTTCGGCATGGATGGACCGGTTCGACCGGAGTGATACCACGGTCTTGCCGCAAACCGGTGTGAAACAGCGCTTGGCTGTGTTTCACCGAGTAAGTGAGGATACCGGGGGCCCATACTGCATAAAAATGGACCACCATTCTCTTCTCTCGGTGCGGTGCAGTGGTGATACTGCCCGTTAAACTATTGCTATATTCAAGCTGTGTTAGTCATATAGTTTGTACCGTGATGCTTTGTGCTTACTTAAAATCTAAGCATCCGAAGCATTTAAAAAGATCCAATAAGAAAAACCTATTTACGTTGACTAATTTTGATTACACATAATTCAATTTGACGTATTTTTACACCCACGACGTTATACATAAATATGGTTTTCACCTCCGCTAAATAAATAAAAAGTGACTTCTGGCAAAAATTTACAGACCCAAAAACGCTACTTTTGTATAATGAAGACTTGGAAGAAATACCGCCTTTGTACTTATTCAACCCTAGCGTCAAACTTCCATCCATCGCAAAGGATTACAAGGGTCATCCAGCCTAACAAGCCTGACTAATCCTAAGCAATGATAGTACCATCTATCCCTTTCTGGTGAAGAAGATAAGAAAGAGATGTGCTGTTATCGAGGGACGCAAGCTACTGAAAATTATAAGTGACGTAGTTGTACAAATGGGTGTAGGTAGTGCGACTTTTTTTATTAATTTTACATGATTATACTTTTGCTAATGAGTTTGAATAGATTAATATGGGAGCATTCTGAAATGAAAATTCATAATTTATGATTAAAATATTTTTATATAATTGATATTAAATTGTCTTTAATTAATTGAACTTTAAGTAAATTGTCTACTAACAAAAGTTTCAATTCCAATTATCTTAAATACTGTTCAATTTAAAAGATATTGAACGCATGTAAGAGAATAAGAACTAAACTATTTTTTCACCGTTTAGAAATCAAGAAAAAGGTTCTTATAATCCATACTAATATAACAAATTCGAAAGTAACATTGTCTGTCTGTTATGCTTTCACGGCCAAATCTTTGAATTGATTGAATGAATTCGTGAAGATAAATTGAACCTTATAGAAGGACATAGACTACTCTTTATAGCGATAACAGACATACACGCGGGTGGAATAATATCATAAGTCATTATCGTTTGAACTCATAACGCTTGTACTTCTCATTTCCTTCAGTTTTTAAATTGATTAATTGTTACCTAAATTAAATTTACTAAAATTCCACTCTGCTTTAATCTCGTGATCAACCAACATTGTAGTTTCAAACAAAACGTGAGTAACCCATAATTTTTATCCCTACCCTTGGAGTCAGAAGTTCTGAAACATTTAGCAGTACAGCAAAACTATGTCAAAATAGTTGGCACGATTTCTTTACACCTTACAACCAAATAGGTCAGTTCGGATGGTTAAAAAAACGGAATAAAGAATCAACAAGGAGAAAAAGTAATATGGTGATGTCAGTAATAAATAATTCGGTAAATGTCTGAAAAAGTAAAAAAGGGAAAAGAAGAGAAGAAAGAACTGGAAAGCGGACTCCGGTGTTAGCTATTAAGCATCCGAGAATAACGATAAAATGGTAATGATGATGAAAAATTTACATGCCATAAACATACCCGTAAATTGTTTGTAATGAAAATATAATTGATATATCCAGATCCCAGATTAAGAAAAATGCAAGTCAGCAAATTATTTGCCTGAATTCGATCTTCTTTTGCGTCTAATTCAGCTAATCATATTAGTAGTCACTTCGTTATCAAAGGTAATTAATTAAACCCAAGTGCAGCAAGACCAAGTATTTTAATTTGAGTCTATCATTGGGTAATTGTTTGATCATGTATTATTAATTTGGTGTATTTTCAAAGAGACGTACTTTAGAATATACGTATACTTGATGATCTCATTAACTACTAATGAGACCCATGCTTCGGCACATTAGAGTCGTCCCTATCGGAGTCATTTATCTTGAGATTCTTCTTTGAGAAATCACTCCACTCCAGTAAGCTCGCGCACTGGTCAAATTATTACCATTATCAATTACTCGGGTTGCCGAAAATCAACTTTCACCTTCACCTTTTTAAACTGTTTTCTTCTCTTGTTAATACAAAAAAGTATAGCTTAGAGTAATTACTCGAAAGCAATGTCATATCCATTTAACTTGAACTGGCTGTTTTCAGAAACTTGAAGTCCTCCAAAGTAATTTATTTATGATTGATAGATGCGAGTACATTTTTAGCACATTTTTTGAAAGCCAATGTCTAATAAACATCATTTTTTTAAGAAATCACAATAATACACTAAATTTATTAATCTCAATCCAAACTTAATCCAGTAATAAAACGCTAGACTCCAAACACAATTCTAATGACGATCCTTTTTCCCCTTTACGTCGTAAAAGGGTTTACGCCAAGAAATCAGTGGCCGACACAACTATCAAATAAAGCTTTCTTGAGAGGGAACTAATCCTATCGGCACAGTACTATATAAAGCTTCATACATGTAAGAAAAAACGTACACTTGGAATAAAGACAAATTGAGTTATCCGTGTTAAAAGGATTTTGTTTCTTTACACGTTTCGTTTAGCTTTATTTGATGGACAGTTTTTCATTTAAATAAATAATTATGATGTGTTTTATTCATTTATTTATTTATTTAATCTTCCCGCAATTAAATTTCGTGAGGCGCACTCATTATCTTCCAGTCGACCTTTGGGTGGTGCAGAGTTATGAGTTGCTGGTGTATGAAGTAAGTGAGAATTATTGTTATCATTATAAAACATTAATGTTTATTTATAGCTAGTTTTTATTAAAGTAATGATGATGATATATTTTCCTCAATGTAATAGTAAAATCTGATGTATATAACTATTCTCAGAATAAAAAATATATATTTAAATTCATAATTTCTATGTTAACCACTATTTTATACTGACATCATAAACAATACTTGTCACGTAAATCTAAGCAATTCTAGTGATTTTCAACTTAACGGCTTAGACATGCTACGAGTATATTTGCTATAATTTTTTTCCAAGACAAAAAGACAATGAACCAGTTTATTTCATTTTTACATATTTTTAGACTTTCCCAACTTTTAGATTTACACATAGGCTATAAATATTTCATTACTTGCTTTTGACGAACTAAAAAAGGCTGTGGGTTAGTGACTTAAAAAGAAGAAATAATTCTATACAATATATACTTTACAATACTGTGTTGTTTTTTACGACAATATCTGCGTTTATATTAGATTACAAAAGTATTAACCAAATACTTGTAAATATATCCCAAACGTCAATGTAATGAAAGAACAAACCGTTAACTTTGATGTCTTCAAACCCAACGGAGCGTGGATATTGTTTAACTGCGGACGTAAACCTGTGAAACCAACGTGGAGTGTCAGAGCGCCACGTTATAACGTGGCGCTCTGACACTCCACGTTCATTCGTTCCTGAGATATATCTCAGGACTTTTGGATGTTGGTTTTACAGAATTCTTGAAGTTTCTGGAGATTGATTATCTTTTAATTACGGCCTACTTTATAATTCAGTAGTATTAACAATTTATCTGCATATGATTATTACAAGACTAACATTAGGGAATGTTAACTGTTTACGCATATTCATACAAATCTACTAATATCTTTCTAATCATACAAAGTTCCTGGCTCACAAATCTTCTAACTTGATAATGGTAAATGCTAAGGCGCCGGCACGTAGTTTGGCCAGATTTCGGCGTAGCGGGGGTAATTTCGTGCATAGTTTTCTTAGTTCTACAAATCGAAACAAACAAAATCGAACTTTAGTCGACTGGCGCTCCAATCGCTTGCTCGGAACGGTGGTACTACAATCTCCGTATCCCTCTATCAACCAAAAGGACCTAAAAAATAATTTCTGCTCATCTAACAAATCTGGCCAAATTACGTGCTGGTCTCTATACCTTTCATTGTTATTTGAATAATATTAACCTGATGTAAAGCATCACTCACGGTGTTATAGCCACCTATGCTACCTTAACGGCAATCTGTTCAATAGTATTTAGTTTATCATGTAATTATAGGCAAACAGAGCGATACAAACTGCGACTTTGTTTACAATACGTATTGATGATCGATAAATTAGTCTGCATAATGATCGAAATTTTCGTACGTATAACTTATCTACTTCATTATAATATAACTATAGCCCACTATTCGAACATATTAACTTGTTAGCAAGATGTATTAATAACTTTGAAATTAGTCAATTTCGGAACATCAAAATTGATGCTATTATTATCGCTTACAAATTAGAGAGAGTTGTGACGATCGAGAAATCCAATTTTGTGAAAATCAATATGCTTTGTAGTATTCAAGGGACTTGAGCGAGACCTTGGTATCCGTGTTAATATAATAGTACCCATTAAACGTTAATTGGTCTATTGAGGAAAGATTAATGGATTTTAGAAATTTTGATTTATTATGCATTTTATGTTTTGATTTTTTAAAGAAGATTTTTTTAATTTTTATCTTAAGAGGGTCGTGAAAGCTGACTAAGGGAGTAAAATATTTATTATTATTATATAGGCCAAAATATTCCCTCTAGGGAGAGATTTACGTTCAGCAAACATTTATTAACAGACAACATTAACATTCAATACAATTAATTATGTATATATATATATATATATATATAAATATC
>PKRV01000832.1:940802-955132 GCA_003709505.1 Hyphantria cunea | reverse complement strand
TGTGTGTGTATATGAGAATGTATATATATGTATATTCAACAAATATTTAGGCCGTCTAGCACATAACGCCGTCTAGTCCCGAACTAAGCAGTGCTTGTATTACTAGAAAATTGATATAAAATACATATATACATTTTTGTAAAAACATACACCAATTATACATTTCAAATTAATTAAAATACACAAACTTCAGTATACACAAACTTTAGTGGGAATCGAATTCGAGATCAAAAGTAGATTAAATCATAGCATAGAGTATAAAGTATCAGAGTCCTTTGGGACTGTGTGGCCTCCGATTTTCAGCCGATTAACGCTGGAGTAGCTCCAGGTTCCGTCCTGTCACCTTCACTGTTCCTTCTGTATATCAATGACATGTTAGCCCTTGGCAACATTCAATGCTATACAGACGACATCACTGTTCATGGGTGATATTTTGGACCCCATACCTTGACACCTTGATACCTTGAATGTCAAGGACTTGTTGATCAACTCGACCATGTTCTGGGCCGCATTTTACAATAAGGCTGTGTACACAGATATTCGTCAAAAAGTCTCCATTCCTTCCCCTTCCCACTTTCCACAGCACTCAAATGCCATTACAAGGTAGGCTCACTATTTGGGCACGGAAATCTGCAAAGATCTCAACCCACGTAAATACGTTGAGAATGTCACAAAAGCAGCCTCGCGGAAGCTAGGTGTTTTAAACAAGGTGAGACGGTTCTTCTCACCCTGTGACTTCTTTATAAGACCCAGGTTCGTTCGTGCGAGAACTACTATTGTTATCTTTGCGATAGTACCGTACAGTATCTGTTTGACGCTCTCGACCGGTTGCAGTGGCGAGCAATCTACATTTTCGATAGCCTTGAAGCCACCGATTCCCTTGAGCCTCTGCAATTGCGTCGAGATATCGCCTCTTTGGCAGTCTTCTATCGCCTTTACCATGTAGAGTGTTCTAAAGAGCTCCTCCAACTGTTTCCCCCTCTTCCTTCCTCTACAAAACAACACGAAGTCCTTGAAAGTCACCACTTCAAAGTGGAAGACATACGTTCTCGTACTACTCGCATAGGTTCTTCCTTCCTGTGCCGAGAGGTCAAAATCTGGAATTCACTACCAGCGCACGTGTTTCCTTCCCACTATGATCTCGGTTCTTTTTAGCAGGGCATGAAAAAGCATCTCAACATGCCGCCATAGTGTGGGTGTTCATGCTGCATTGTCCTTATTCGCATTGAGGATGGTGACCACCACTCTTGGATTCTGCTCATGCTTTCCGTCAGGCAGGGCAGAGTCATTTCGGCAGCTGACATATAAAAAAAAATTGTCATAGTACGTCTAGTCGCTTTTTATGCGCTTTTAATGGAAGTCCTCTCATAACTGGTTAACTGCGATAATTATCTTTTTTATAAGAATAATAAGCAAAAGAGCTGACAGATCGCCTGATGGTAAGACATTCACAACCCCGAATGCGTATTTAGCACGTTTCCAGCCTTTGAAAAAAAAACCACGCTTTTGTTAAGAGTTTGAAGGTAATTCCACTGTTTTGTTACGCGAGGCAGAAAGTTTGAGTTCTACAGATCATAAATACCGTAGCTAAAATCGTAACTAAGAGTAACTTCTGTAGCATTAACTAAATATGTTAATCTCAATACTAATTAATAAATCCAATTCTTAATCTCCTAGAGTCATGATAACATAAGACTTTTATTTAAGGAATCACAAGCAATAAATTAGAAAAAACTAACACCTCAAAACTGCTAAAAGAAATTAAACTTCCGAGATTTATGTAAACTCTTTTATGATTTAAAATACTGCTATCTATTTTAGTCATAACATTATAAAGCTTAGTATAAACTAATGTATTACTGGGTAAATTTATAACATTAGACAATAAGTCCGGCAATAACTTGTACTTTCGCTAAACTAATTTTTATACCATCGTTTTCTTTTTCTTTATCGCATGGATATAGGTAAACCTAACAATATAATTTCGTTGCTACTGAAGGCGTAACCAACAGAGTTATTTTCGTTTTTGTTATATAAATATGGATACAACTTGTGTGTTAGGTTATGTTATATTGAATACTGTATTCATTGTTGAAAATACTGAATGGTAACAAACAGCTGATAGTAGTTATATTACCTGTTTAGAAACTTCATGACACTGGTTTAAACAATAAAACTCAAAACACAAACTTCTTTTCGCGAATAGTTTAGTATTATCTAAATTATTCTTAGTATTTACATAAATTCTTTATCCTGAATCGCTTCCATTCCAGTCTGCATATTATTAGGAAAATGTTCTAAGAAATTTCCATTTCATAACTCAAAGTTTACAAAAATGGGAATCTCGAAAGAATACTTTTTTTGCATATGGGAATTCTGGCAACCTTCATTTCGGCCAGGGAACGGTAAAGTGATTACTTTGGAACGGAACTGATTAAATCCGCACGCCCTCCTATTTAGGGTAGAAATTATATCAGACGAAAAATTTATTACCTGTTTATATAGAAAGATAGATATTTTTTGTGAATTTAACCTTCTTAAAGTATGAGGAACTGAAACGTAATATAGTTGTAAAGTAGTTAAGCCATTAATATATCTCTCTAATAGTATATATCTCTCAAAAGATTGCTTTTGCTGATTTAGGTACAATGTAGGCTAATGAATCGAATCTGTATTAGTTAATAATAATATTTTTTATTGATATAGACAGTGTTAAAACACATTTGAACTCTTCTTCCTGTGATAGATTACAACCTGTGTTACAGGAGACAGTGTCTCATTAGGTTGCATCAACTATACAATAAAGATATAGTAAAGAGTGTGTGTGTATGTGCATGCGATTGTGTGTGAGTAAGTAGATAAATGTGTGTATGTGTTTGTGTTCATTATAGTAAGTATATGTGTGTGTTCGGTTTGTGTGTAGTTAAGTGTAGACATGATTTTTTTTTTTTTATTTATTTGTCTTTATTGTATACACATAGTAAGAAACGGTACAATATTTATTAATATAAAAATACAATATTTATATTTAATTTTGATTTTATGTTTTACCAGCGTATTAATGAGCAAATTTTTTTTTCATTAGTTTGCCGACTTGTTTTTGCTTCTACATTTTAATCGTTGACATATATTAGTAACGGTATGCTTTTTTCAGTTTTCGTTATTCATTGGTGTAATTTCATGTTACGTAATTGTTAAGCTGAGAATATTTAGTTGTCTCATTGTAGTTGTTCGCACTTTATGTACGGTTACTTTGTAGGTAATCTGAATGGTTTTAAAGTCATAACCTTCTACTCCAATAGAGATCTTTGGGCTCTTTCTAAGTGAATCATGTAGGTTTTTGTAGGCTCCCTCTCATATCAGTATATAGTAACCAATGAGTGACAGTGCTAAAGAAACAAATACTAATCGATGCAAGTCAACTTGGTGAAGTCTGTTAGACAACCAGATGATCTTTCCAACTCGTGACGTGATTTGTTCAGCATGTGGTCGCCAGTTCCGGTTTGCGTCTAGTACAACCTCAAAATATCTTATTGTTTTTTTGAGATAGTGACAAATATTTGATGCTAGAGTTGTGAGGGGTTTTGCATAGTGTACTTTTAGCGTTCTTTGTAGAAGTTTAGATTTGGCGAATGTGTACTATACGTATGAGGTCTTTGGTACGTTGAAGGTGAGTGAGTTCGTTTCCAACCAATGATTTATTTTTTTGAGGCCGAGCTCACCTCTTCCCAGGTTCCACCATGAAATACGACAGGCAGTATCGTCCACGTAGCTGAACATGTTACCCAATTTTCAAAACTGCTAGCATAGATCATTTACGTAGATCAAAAGGAGGCTTGGAGAGTGGCAACTACCTTATGGCACACCGTAAGTTACTGAATTCTCTTGACAAAATGCTTCGTCAATTTTGACCCTTTATATTTGGTTCATGAGAAAATCTGTAAAGATACCAAATGGTTTACCGTACGTCTACCAAGTGTAGGAATACAGACCGTGTCAAAAGCCTTCGCTAGGTTTAGGAAAACACCCACGCATTTATGTTTGGCATAAACTTTTTCCGTAATATAGCTAAATAATTGATTAACTTCAATTTCAGTGCTCTTCCCTGACCTAAAGCGAAATTGTACCTTTGAGAATAGCTCATTACGTTAAATATTTTATGAGTCTATTGTATAAGGACTTGTCGAATATCTTCGATAATAACGATAGAACGTAAATAGATCTATAATTCTTGATGGCGTCCAGCCTCCTACTTTTCTGAACCGGTGTGACACATTTCTTGAGGACACTTGGAAAATTACCTAGTTCAAAACAAATTTTAATGAGCTTTGTCAATGGCGATACCAGTATTGAGTTATCTAATATTAATTTTTTTACGGAAATGGAGTCTCATCCGATGGTATAATCGTTTCGTAGATTATTAATCAATGACTCAATTTCTGTTGATGCAAAATTTCTGTTGGTCAAAACACCTTCTGTGTTTCAAATATGTATGAGGCAGATTCGGGGCACTTATTTTTAGTTATGTCCTCAGCCAATTACTTAGCTATGCAAGCAAAATAGTTATGTATTTGTTCCACAGTGGTCGTGTAGTCAGTATTAAATAACAGTTTAGAAACTGATGTTTTTTTTGTGATTGATTTCATCATATTCTATGTTTCTTTGTTATCTTTTCATTGTTTTAACGTGTTCCCTACATAAAATGATAAACTTGAACTAGGCAGTAAGAATGGACCGTACTGGAAGAATAGCAAGGACAACGAAGAAGAAGTTTGTAAGAAAAGCGATGATTTATATTATGGTAAGAGCAGATATATTCTAGTTGGGTTTTTAGTAGGTAGGTGCGTTCAGTGAGTTGGTAAGGGAGTACAATAAAGTAAGAGCCCTCTAACTGCAGTACTGTCATGTGGGTTACCAAGACAGTTCAGTACGATAGACGGATATATGATCATAGTTTTGCAGGTTTTATATGAATCGAATGCAATTGATGAGAAGTCTGTCTAATTTATGAGTAGATTTGCATTTAGATCACGATAATACATCCCCATAGTCTATAAGTGCAAAAATTAAAGTCGGCACAAGCATATTTTTCGTTTTTACAAGGAGAAAATTTTTCAGACGATAGAATCATAAATCAATCATAATTAATAGAACATTTGTAACCTTCAGATAGACGCTGGTTACTTGTGCTTGTTAGTTTAGAGTCGTATCGATGTGCAGACCGAGATCCTAGACCGACGCACTAATGGATAAGATAGTATCATTAAAGACGATTTTAGTGGTACAACCAGGTAATATTCTAAATAATTTTTAAAATAATGCATTTATAGGTTTATGTTTTCTACCCAGAAGCTCTTTTTCTTTTTTTTTCTTTTTCTACTTTAACTCTGAGATAATCATATTGTCGAGTTAGGAAGGCTAAGGATTTCTTTATTTCAGAGTTCTGAGCTATTATTTTGCCATTAATTTTTGTAATGCCTGAAACTTATTGTAATCTTACGTGCTATATGATTGCAATAGGTCACGTATTTCCTGCATGACAGACGTCATGTCGTCTTCTCATTTTCGCTTCATTCCTGTTTTTTTTTATGATATAGGTGGCAAACGAGCAGACGTATCACCTGATGGTAAGCAGTTACCGCC
This sequence comes from Hyphantria cunea, assembly GCA_003709505.1. NCBI lineage: Eukaryota > Metazoa > Arthropoda > Insecta > Lepidoptera > Erebidae > Hyphantria > Hyphantria cunea. The sequence goes on along the minus strand of PKRV01000832.1, from coordinate 949,489 downwards.
GCCCATAGACACCCGCAACACCAGAGGCATCACAAGTGCGTTGCCGGCCGACCTGTTTCCCTTTCGAACAGCATCTCGATGAATAGGTAGTCCAATTTCATGAATTGCTTTATTGTTTGATATCCCAATACTGATCTTATATTTTAAGGCGATATCATTAACTATAAACAAAAGGAGTGAGTATCGTAACTTAACCAAAAGAGTATAATTATGTAGGTCTGTACAATTTGGCCCACCGTTCCTAGTTATACTAGAATGCGTGGATATACATATAGTAATTGCACTTGAAGACTCGCAAGCTCAATTTTCTAATAATACTTAATTTATTCATGGTCTAATATATAAAAAAGTACAAAATATATAAACAAAAAACAATGTTGACACTAAAATGATTAAAATTTATAAAGAAACACTCCTAAATAACCATATTACAAATTATGGTACATTTTTATTATTTACACCAAATATGTGAGTTCCGCAGTTTAGTTTTGCTAGGTTATGTCTACAGCAGAGGCAATTAGGCTAAGTAAAAGATTTATCTAGAGACCGACTTCTACAAACGATTCCAATTTCATACTACGCTTGGATTTATGATATCATAAAATATTTAGGGAATACCATAATTCATAACATGTTAACGAAACACATTTTTACATGCATGTACATTTTACATTAAGTATATACGTATATGTGCGCGAACATTAACGGCCGACCATAGTCCACTATCAAACGAAGTCTATTTATGTATTTTTTAATTTATTTCCTTTTTTTTTCAAAGACAACTCCCGCATTAGGAATATACATTCCTGTGTCATGGGAATCTTTACAAAAATACATCAAACGGACACAAAGTACACCTAGACTTAGAACAACAATTTATGGATCACACAAAGTGTCGTCCCATGTAGGATTTGAACCCACAACACTTGGAGCAGTAGGAAGCGGTGTGGCGACCACTGAAACCACTAAGCCGGTTGGCTTAGTGGTTTCAGTGGTAGTCAATATGTATGTATATCCCATGTGTATACTAGTTGTCGCGGAAACCCATGTCCTTCCTTAAGAATCAAAATATCTCCATGCCAAATTCCATTGAAATAGGTGCAGCGGTTAAGCCGTGAAAGTATAACAGACAGACGGACAGACATAAATTTCTTGAATTTATATTATCAAAATGAATGTATGTGTGGTTGCTTTAATGTCTCCAGGACATGTACTATAACTAAATTTTTATTTGTGAATGTTTATAATCACTGATTACTGAAGTTGGTAAATATTACTTTTGCAATAAGCCTAGCCGGGACTGAGATGTATAAAACACGGAGTGGTTTTTAACTTCAAAATGTACTTAAAATTTAAAAAGATTATACAAATAATCTACACACAATGTGTAGAGTTGGCACAGCGCGAGGCAACTATCATTGCCCGGCCACACAATCGGGTGGCCAACCGACAAAGCTTACATCAGCTAAACATAACACTATGTGCCTACAATATCATTAAGTATAGATTATAACCATATCTACATCATAATCTTCATTTCGCAGTCCTTCTATTCTATTTGATTTCCTTCAGGACTAAGGATAGAGAACTGAGACCATACTCAGGTTGGAGAAATCAATAAGACAGGTCTAGTAACTGTCATAACATTAAAAATTATTGCTGTTGAACAAAGTATTGTAAATACTCGTATTACCTCAGATGCTGGGCATCAAGTATAAGTTACAACTCTATTTAATTTCATATTCACGTAAGATAGAACTGGTTTAAAGCTTTTTTATTACTTGGATGGTATGTTTAATAGACTCAAAACATTTAACCCTTTGCTTTTAATTTCTGTTTCGCTTTGAGATACACTTTTAAAGTCCTCCACTTTACAAATATACCTGAAACGGATACAAAAATCACCCATATTCTGTACTACAATTTACTGTCTACAAAGTACTGTCCCATGTAGGGTATGAATTGTCAACACTTAGCGCAGTAAAAAGCGTCGAATCCAAAACGATTTTTTGCAAGAGCGCTGAAATTAAGGGCATGTTATTGCCTATCTATTATAATTATTATGTTGGATTTGTATAGTTCAATAAAAATAGCTTGATTTACGACTTCAACCCATCGATAATTGCATATTAATCCGTCAAAGCCTGTTAAAGCCGCTCGAGGGGTAAGATCATCCATCAAACTTACCAAATAAGGCACACACATTACCCGTTGATTATACGTGGTTACATTGGTGTAACTTGTCATCCATCTATATTAGTGTCCCTAGTAATAGTAGTTAGATGAATTACCTAGTTTCTATATGTAAAGTAAATATTGATTTTACATTATAGCAATATACTTTAATACTCCATTGTCTTCAGAGAGGAGGTTTTGGTCAATTATATCATGTTATCAGACGGGTATGCATAGGGTTCGTGTCATGTTTTCCTTCTTTGCAATGATACTGTTCAACGTAGTTTGTTCTCTTAATTGCCTCTCCGGATACCCGTGGGGTAAAAAGCTGTGGTGGCATTTCATAATCTGAATCCGCCAACACGGATAACAAACGCATCAATAAGAGTACGTAAAATCAAACTGTTATTAATATGTTACCGGCGAGCGATCAGCTACTTTGACTTGGTATGGAATCAGTTAGATAATATTTAGTAGTTGTAAAAGAAGAAGGCAAAGACCTAGCAGTCGGATTTGACCTAGCTGAGGGTTCCCTGGCACTGGGTTCTGATCACTGACAAATTCCATTAGCTTCCGCTCTCAAAACAGCTGAATACACAAGAAACCTGAGGTTTTCTACCAGCTAAGCGGTGCACTATACTACTGCACAGCAGTGTAGAGGTACACTGTAAGGTCAATAAAGGTCAATATTCCATGGTTTAAAATAATCATTTATTGATAATATCATCATTATTTTTTATATGATCTGTAATCAACCAGTAATCATTGGTTTGTGAATAAAAACAACGTTCGTAAACTTAACCTTGTAAATTAGTCAACCAATTCACAAGGTTATACATTCAAAAACTTATTTTGAATTTAAGTTGATGTTTAAGATATTTTAACTGATCGCTAATGTTACTACGAGTACTTAAGCACAATTTTAAAAGTGACGAGTTTTCAAATCACGAAACTGGAATTCATAGCAAACCTTGTCACTTAAAACCATTTGCTGATATTAAAATGAATTTTGCCAACTGAAAGTTTTACTCAAAACCAAATAATATCAGTACGCAATCGAAAGCAGGCCTTCCGCGCCGTTACATATTTCAATGATATCAGTCATTAAATAAAACATATTACCTGGCTTACATTGAACGCTGGTTCTGCATTTTACACGAAAAACACATCGAAACTTTTAATAAACGAGTTGGGAACGAGTCGAATGAAAAAAATCTTTATTTTTGGATTCAGTAACGGAATTTTCATTTGAAACCGCTTCGATTGGTTTTGTGTTCGAGATTTTGGTCTCATTTTGCTGTTCTGGATTTAGCTGTACGGGTTAATGTTAGTTTCATTTTCGATGATGATAAATTATTCTGACACAATTTGGTCACTCATTTTCAGACCGATTCAGACCGGAGGTCGTAAGTTTGACTCGTCCGATTATGAGTAGAATATAAATAAATACATGTAGGATCAATTAAGATCCTTCTTAGGCGGAAAGTGGCACACCATGTGGTTTAAGTCGGTCTGGACCACCCCGCCGCAAACTCCAGTGGGGTCACTGCAGTAAGTGATCTTTTTTTTGATCTGTGTGAAGTTCTTATACCAATACAAATGTGTTATATGATTATACAAAGTAAAGTAAAAAGTTTCATTATAATCGGTATTATCTACAGCTTCTGAATTAACCCTGAAATATGGAATATATTGTAAAAAAATAGTTGTCACGGACCGGTAAACCAAACAAATAAACAGTAAAAGGGAGTATTTCTGAAAAAAAAGAAAAAATAAAATCTTTACGACAGAGCTTACGGGACTTTATCTTCGCCTTTAAAAAACCTTCGTGTTATGATTTTGTATGCAAATACTCTGAAACATCAGTTACAGTTTTAACTGCTCTTTCCATTGATTGGTTGTAGCATAGTAATCGTAAAAAATATTTTGCTGTTTCTTCTTATCGTTCTAAGACTCAAACTCTTCATTAGAAACTTGCTTCAGGAGTGGTGGTTCTGTTACCTGAATCTGCCAGTCAATAAGATCGTAGTATGCTTTAGCGTCCATAATAACATTTAGAATTTGAAATATATTGAATTTTTTGTTTTTTGGAAATCGTGCTTTTAGAATCCTAGTTGAATTCTAAATGCACGATTTAAAAAAAAACAATCAAGTCAAAAAACAAGTCAATGCTCTTGTTTTTCAGTCTGATAACATCGCTAGTAATAGATTTTCAGGGTTGGTAAAGTGTTGCATTGTATTACTAGATAAATAAAGGTTTTAATTCTGTTGAAAAATAACAAGACCTAGAGATTAATTAATTGTCATTTCAGTTTTCGCTTTAAACTTTTTTGATATATTTTTTTGTTGTAGCCACGTCTCTATTAACTATCATTATCCTCAAAGATCGTTGGTCGGTAAGAAAGTTTTGTTTGGTGGTTGGGACTTTCTTTTACTACAAATATCAAATAGAACTTTGTTGGAAGCAAGGAAGTCTCCCATATGATTTTAAGATATATTAGGATTCGATTTTCATAAGTTCTTAAACGAAAGATGATAAACTTTAAGCACTCTTGCATATGATACAGTTGGCAGTGATACTTATTTCCATAAGTTTTAAATTTTTTCGCAACCATTTCAGCAAATTTTTGAAAATTAGCTTGGTACGATAGGACATTTTGATGTTAAATCTTGTACAGTCTTAGCATAGAACTACATTATATTTTAAATAATAAGTATTGCCAAATACATGAAATTCCGATGCTTTTTGAGTACAATTCATTTTAAAAAAATCACAGAAACACACGCATCTTCTAAATATCACGACTGCTCGGTTGACCTAGTGGTTTAAGTGGTCGCCACACCGCTTCCTACTGCGTCAAGTGTTGTGGGTTCAAATCCTACATGTGACGACACTTTGTGTGATCCATAAATTGTGGTTCTAAGTCTGGGTGTACTTTGTGTCCGTTTTGTGTATGTTTGTAAAGTCCCCAGCGACACAGGAATGTTTTCCTAATGCGGGAGTTGTCGTTTAAAACAAAAAAAATATGACGCAGCAAAACGACTGAAACAAGGAACTTAAAGCACTAACATTTACTGTCAAGTAGGTACTTTGTTAACTTTTTCAGTGTTGTTTGTACGTACAATGTGGTACTAATTTAAGCGGTTTTCAAGGTTTAAAAATGAGCTTATCCAGGAACATATTTGAAATTTTAAACATAATTAATTACACTAGACAGATTGAAATAATATTTTACACATAGTATGTCAACATTAACTAGCACCATAGCCAGAAGGCTATTAGAATACAAAATTTTAAAAAAGTTTTTGACTCACCCAAGCAATGGCCCGTGGGGGTTTCCACGCGTAAAAAAATAATAAAAGGATCAATTAAGATATAACATTTGCTACCATATTTTAATAGATCTAAGTTCATAAAACATGATTAGGTTATTGGTTACCACATTTTTTTGGTATATTTATTAAATCCTTAGAAAATAAGTAAATCCAATTGCCATATTCCTTAATATAAAGGTCAATAGATAAAAAAATGTGCCAAAATGCTCTCAACTAACCTACTGATGTTTCACTCTCCGATTAGAGATTGCGTGGGGTGAAATAATCAGGGTACCTTTTACCAGTAACCTTTTAACAGCTTGTGATAAACTGTTCAACAGTTTTAACAATTAGTTAATTACATTCGACAAAACCAAAATCCTTACAGTGCCAAGACTTAGTTAATCATACTCTAAAAATTAAAGTCAAATCTTCACGTTTGCGTCAGAATTCGGCCTAAATATTAGATTCAGATTGCTCGCTAGGAAAATCACTGACCAGAGTAAATTCGTTCACCCTTTAGCCAAATGTTTGTTATTTAGCACAGTATCTGGCACAGATGTATAACGTAATTATTTTTAATTCTGATTTTAGTAAAGGGAAAGTAAATTCTGATATATGAAAAAATCATGAAGCACGATGTTTCAATATCGAATTCGATTTACGTTTAATAAAACTTTTTTTCTTTTGAATTCTGGTATTATAGTAGATTGTACTACAATTTTCCTAAAGGAATTTATAGAGGTGGAGATGTAGCATAAATGAATCCATTTGGTGCACGCTCAACTAAACTTATTCAATGCAGCAAGACAACATTATTTATTGCCTTAGTGGCTGAAGAATCTTTTATCTTGTTTTGTTGTTTCTTTTAAAAACTGTTCTGACATACAACATCCTTTCAAACAAAATAGTATATCAAGTTCAGTTTATATTAATAAGGTGCATTGATGTGTGATATCAGTATGAGAAAATACTTTGAAGAAAGTAAATTCGATAAGGACAAAAGTACGAAGTTACGGGATAGAGTTTAGACGAGACGAGTTAGAGAGTAAAGACGATAGAGTGTAGGCTAATGTAATTAAATTGATTATTTACTTCACCTAAGTAAATACAAACTTAAGTATTAAAAAAAATCTTTACTCTTTAATGTCTAATTGCTTCTGTTGCCATTGACAATCAGTATTTACCAAGCACGTCTTCAATTACTATGTGTCTCAATATAAAAAAAAGTAGGAACTAACTATGTTGTGTAGGTACTAGTACTAATTCCCAAACAATGCTATTGTGAGAGCACGGATGGTGACTAGGTGTATACACACCTGAATCTGAGAATGTGTGGGTGGGGGGAAGATGATGAAGGTGTGTGTATGTGTATGTACGTGAGTTATATAATATATTCTAAGTTGTAGCAATCTTCTTCTTTGCCTGGCCCTTTCCCATTTTATTTGGGGTCGGCCCTTCGTATCATGCGTCTCCAGGCAGCTCATCCTAGGTCGTCTCTTTGTTGACTTGGGCTACTTTGTGGTTAATCTGAGTGAGGTCTAACTTTAAAGTTGCCTCTTATATGTATGTTCCTGCTATGATCCAGCCTAGTTACATCAACTACCCACCTGAGTATCTTCATCTCTGCGTAGTGTATTTGATTTTCATCCTGCTTTTTGAGTGGCCAGTATTCGGCACCATATGAAATGGCCGGTCGGATCACTGCTCTATATACTCTTCCCTTTATGAGCACGGGCCTACGGCTGCCACATAGCATGCCAGATAGTTCTCTCCCTTTTGTCCACTTGATATTTACGCGATGGGTGACATCAGTGTCTATTGACCCATCTTTACTGATGACTGACCCCAGGTTGTTCTGTAGGCAGACGGTTTATCCACTATTGACACCGCTAAAGTTGCAATGCATCTGCTCGATCTTCTCTCTGTTTACTCGCAGACCTGATACATCCAAAGATTCTGGATAAATCATCCTCTTCCTCCACTTTTTTTGAAATCTGTTGTAGGTCGTTCACTTCTTGACTGATGATGATACGTCGTCCGCATATAAGATATCCAATGGAGGCGCTTGTTGCAGATTTGCGATGATTCATTACAATATTAAATGGCAGAGGGCTGAATGCGGAACCTTGGTGCACATCAATCTTCACATGAAATTCGTCGCTTGTTTTGCCCAGATTTCGCATTTTAGTTAATATTTTTTGATATATTTCTTTGACAGTCATTATCTTATACTCGGGGAAGTCTGGGCCCTTTTAGCGTGTCAAAATAATTCTCTCGGTACCCGGTCGAAAGCTCTTTTAGGTCAATGATATCATGTGCAAGTCTATTTTGTTGTCTGTAATTAATTCTGAGTAATGTCTTTATAATTTATATCTATATATATAAAATTCTCGTGTCACAGTTTTCGTTGCCATACTCCTCCGAAACGGCTTGACCGATTTTGATGAAATTTTTTGTGCTTATCCGGTATCTATGAGAATCGGCCAACATCTATTTTTCATCCCCCCAAATGTTAAGGGTGGACCACCCCTAAATTTTTTTTTTTATTTTTCTGACAAAATTTTTTGTTTTAATTTTTTTATGATACAACATACAAAAATACCTACAACCCTAAATTTTCACCCCTCTACGATCAACCCTTATTTTTTAATAGCCATTTTAGTTATTTAATCATTTTTCCTCTCCGGTCGAAAACTGATCAATCGTCATTTAATTAGTTATCCCCGCCAGATGTCTACAGGTGTCATTTCTGACCCAGTAAACAGCACGGAGTAGGGATGAGAACGAAGCCGGTCTCCTTTCTTTCTCACTCCCTACACAGTTGTTGGCCATCATTATTGTTTATGCATCAAGTGTATTAGTAACGTTGACAATTATTATTTTGCTATCTCAGTGTAACGCTCATATTAACTTTTAATCATTCCTATTTTATAAATAATAATTAAATTATCAATTTTGAGTGTATTTTGCTCGATTAGTTAATCAAGTGATTTTTTAACCTCAAAAGTACTCAACACGTGACACGAACTTCCAATAACAACGGATTTTGTGTTGTAAGTATACTTTTTTTTATTTATATCGAAAATGTTGTTGATCTTATAAAAATGTAAGTTTAATTTGATTTTATTAAAAACATTTAATTGAACAATTAAGATTTTCATAGTTTCCAAAAAATCAATCGTTATGAATCTTTA
>PKRV01000832.1:914371-939680 GCA_003709505.1 Hyphantria cunea | reverse complement strand
TATAGCATTAAGAGATTGATATTGTTTAATATTGTTACTGTCGTAATTGTTTAATTAATGATATATAATTTTAAGGAATAAATTATAATAACTTAAAAATAATGTTTGCCTTTTGTTGATTTTATATTCCTCCATCGTTCACAGCGCTCCATGCTTATTTCACGCATATACCACATTTTTACATACATACAATATACACATTCTAACATACATACATACTTACAATAAGAGATTTTTTGTCTACACTAGAAATTGCTAGGAAATTATTTATATGGCAAAACAACGTTTGCCGGGTCAGCTAGTATTGATATATATTTTGGTTAGTATTGAAATGTTTTTGTTTTAGAGATATTCAGAAAGCATTTCGATTACGCCGACAGTTTCAGTTTATACTAATTTTGTGCTTGAATAGTTGAAAGTATAGATAGGATTATTTTGAAGAACGAATAAATCCTCAATTAAAATATGTGCATTAAAATTGTAGTAATATTATTACATAATCTCAAGTAGCAGAAAACTGTTGTAATAAAAAATCTCCAAGTTCAGCATGTACAGAGCTTAAAAGAGAGTTTCGTTTTCTAATCTCTTTAAAAGTTTCCGAGACTCAGGCTATTCCATTACTTCAAAGAAATAGTCCCCGATCCAGCCGAAGCGGATTCGCTTACAGACCGGCAAATCTAATTCTGTCTGCTTAGAAACTAGTTATTTTCTTGCAAGAAATTATTTTAAATGGTCTTACATTATTTTTTATGTTCTTTGCTTCTTAGCAATTTTTATGCTGACTTTGAAACATACTGGTTTACTTAAATTTGTGTATATTGAAGTTCTATTACGACTTATTTAATAAAGTGGCTTTTTATTTTATACATTATAATATATTGTTCATGAATTGACGGTTTCAGTTTATATTCCTACTAGCTTTTCGCGGCTTCACACTCGTGGCGGTCGGTTATCGTAAAGAGTTGCCTATATCCATCCTCAAGAATCAATATATCTTTATGACAATTTAATAGAAATCAACACATCGGCTTAGCCATAAAAGCATAGAGTTACCTTTAAACTTAATATATGATTATAGGTATCAATAATTGACATGAGCATATAATCGATAAAACAGTGATTACATTGTAGGTTTTTAAATAAATAAAAATACTAAATAAATCTTTTGGATATCTGACACACAATGATATCTAGTCCCAAGCTAAGCAAAGCTTATGATATGGACAACTGACATAAATATATATATACTTTTTTATAAAAACGTACATATTATACATGTAAAACACAAAAATCTGAAACAACTATTTATAGATCGTACATACCTTTGGTCTGACCCAGGAATCGTACCCGTAACAGCAGTCGCTTACGCTACCACTGCGCCATCGGTGTTTGATTTGTTTGTTTGTTGCTAGTATTGATTTTATAGCTTAGCAGCAATGTAGCCATATTTTTCTTTTTATGGTGTATATTTTATACACCTGTTTAATACAAGGACGTAGGCCTGATTATAAATTATAGTGATAAATTACCTTCTGCGATAGTTTTTATCGGCTTCTCACACGTAAGTATATCGAAATCCTGTAACAACACTCAGGTAGTCGATATGCTAATCCACGCTCCACGCTATTTAATTTACAACCTCTAATGATACAAAAACATTCAATAATGAGTTTAACTAAGCTCAGCTTCATTGGCGCAGGATTTTAAATGAAAAACAAACATGATCAGGGTGTGGATCCACTTCAATCGTTATTTGAACAAAATGATTGAATATCAAACTTTGCACACATAAGGCCGCATTTTCGAAGTCAGCGGGGAGCGGAGCGGGAGCGGCGTGGCAGCGGGAGCGGTGTGTGCAGCGGAGCGGGAACACTAACCTGTTTTCGAAACCAGCGGGCTATATAAGATATAAGAAACAATACCTCGTAAAATATAGCTTGATATAGATGACAAATTCACAAAAAATGATTAGTGATGAATGTTTCTGGATATTTTGTTTAATTAGCATACCTAATTATGCTGTGGGGGAACGGATTTCATGTCCCTCCAACACAAAGGGAGGATCCTCCGACCAGGCGAGGTGATCATGCCTGGCGGGCCACTGCCCAACGGTTGATGTTGGGAAGTTGTATATATGTTAATCGGTGCTAGAACTTCTATTGCGCGATTTAGGATTGGTAGTTTCTTAGTTTTCTTCGTTGCTCCGTAGTTCGGTGTTTCTTCGGTAGATAGCACTGTTATATATAACTTGTGTGTGTGTATAAAATATATTTATGTTGTTGCGCTGTATGTGGAAGTCACCTCAATGCAATAGCGTCATAAATAAATATTTTAAATTTATTTTTCTAAAATCGTACAACCCAAACGTTATAACCTAAAAAAAATCTTGATAAGTTTTAATTGTAAACACAATAATTTACTATTAGGTTGATATACTTATTCGATTATAGGAAATCACAGATGGCACAGTGAAAAAAAAAAACTTAGCGAACAAAATTACAAGTAAAAAAGATGATTAAAATATTTTAGTACCGTCAGTGTCGTCATCCGCTCGTTACCCTCTCCCCGTTCTGCTGTGTTCTTGAACACTCAAATATAAGTATATGAACGTGCCGCTGCCCACTCCATTCCCGTACCCGCTCCGCTCCGGCTAAGTTCGTGTACGCGGCCTAACATATGCTTACTCATACTACAGAAGTTCCTCATACATAAATTTTGCAGACCAGTGAACTTATCTGTGTAGGTATTTAATTTATGAAAGTAATAGATTTTCTGGGTGTGCCTTGCTTAAGAAGACAATATCATTGACACTGCACCATTAGGTTTCAATTTAACCCTTTAATATCATGTGTATGTACCAGAACTCGAAGAGCACGTTAAACCGTTGATTCTGTGCCTGATTTCTCTTCGCTCGTGTAGGATTGTAAGAGAACAAAAAGTGCACCAGTGTTGTAGTATAGGTCTCACTTGGCGTCATTTCTGAATGTTAAATTAGTTTATTGTTTAATATTATTTTATTACTACTGAACTTAACAAAATAATGGTTGATTTTAAAACAAGATTCTAGTTACTGATCTTCATCTCATCATCATCATCAGCCTATCGCAGTCTACTGCTAGACATAGGCCTCTCCAATTTCACGCCAGTTAGTTCGATCTATGGCTTCTCGCATCCAGCTCCTGCCAGCCTTCTTGCGCAAATCACCGCTCCACCTGGCCTGTGGACGTCCTACACTACGTTTGCCGAGACGCGGTCTTCACTCAAGAACTCGTTTACCCCAACGGTTATCGGTTCTTCGGCAAATGTGGCCAGCCTACTGTCACTTCAGCTTGCTAATCCTTATATTAATATAAGGAACAGTGGTATAGACTTTCTTGTTGGTCGAGCGGCTAGCGTAAGCGACTGCGGATCGAGAGTTCTGGGGATCTATTCCCAGCTTTTCATACAATAAATTCTTAACAGTAGCCCGGAGTAAGGAATATGGTGGTGTTTCTCGCCCACGCTTCGGAGACAATGTTAGGCCGTCGGTCCCGATTGTCATGAACACCTATAACAATCGTTATTGGAAAATCAGTGCCCTCAAATTTACTGACAACAGGTTCAACCTTAGAATTCAGTTTACTCTCAGGGTTGCGGAGTTCCGATACCAGTCGCTCCGTGGAAAACCGATACTCAGATTAAACCGGTTGAACTAGTAGCCGACCTCAATTAATCTTGGTAATAATAAAGGCTACGAAGATGATAAGGAAGAATGGTATCACTTATTCCATTCAAGATTTTGTCAAAATCGAGATATAATTAGTATCACTTTTTACAATATCCGTACAAAGGTTGTCTGTAAGAAATCGCCATGAGCGATAGGACCACCGATTGTCACGTTTGTATATTGCAACTCTTTTTTAGAACAATTATAGTTTCGTCATGTCCGTCTGTCTGTCCACGGTTTTGCTCTAGTGCGGTTTAACGGTTAGTGCTAGAAAGGTGAAACTTTGCATTGATATTTGTTTTTATCACGTCGGGAAAGCACGGAAATAAAATCAAGAAAAACGTTTTGTTTTGAGGTACCTCCCCTGCACGTTAAGTGGGGGTGTCTTATTTTTCTCGCATCTATTCTATAGTGTGTGTGGAGGAACGGGTAACATATTCCTTCAACACAAAGGGAGGATCCTCCGACCAGGCGAGGCGATCATGCCTGGCGGGCCGCTGCCCAACGGTTGATGTTGGGAAGTTGTATATATATGTTAATCGGCGCGAGAACTTTTTGTGCGATGCAGGATTGGTAGCTTCTTCGTGCACTACGTTACTCCGTATATTTATGTCGACGCTGTATGTAGAAGTCGCCACAGTGTGGAAGAGGTATTGAAAGGTAACTAAGACGATTTAGGTATCAGAATGCAAATCAGAAATAAATACTAATGGTAGTCCTTTGATTCAATTTTAAGAAAATAAAAAGGCTTATATAACTTTGTTAGTTTAAGAATTATAGAGATCTACTAACTTACAAAAATCGCTTACGGAGAAAACTTCGTACGGTGACGAAATAATGAATAACCACGTAAAATATTAAAAAAATAAATCATAACAAATTAGTAACAACAAAACTCTATTCTATGAGGGGCTTGACATGCACTTGGCCCGGTATTTTCTATCAGTTATGTGTGTATAGTAAAGATAAAAAAATTACACCTAATTCATGTGCATGAAGATAAAATTTGGCCATTCGTAAAATGAATAGAGTGGTTTTACTATCTGTAAATGAAATAAAATTAAGAGGCATCGGGCTTAGATTACGTCACCGTCGAACTATTAAGGCTTCACCCCCAACCAATTGTTAACTCACACACATTAATTACAACTAATACGTCTTCCTATAAAGTGGTGGTAACTATGAGAGGCGATTGAAAATGATTAGTGTAATGTGATGAAAAAAGTTGTTATCCTTCTAGAAGTTATATTAGACTACGCTAATAAATTTTACTGTAATATAATCGTGCTCAAAATGTAAATGTAAGCATTAAGTATGTAAATGGATGAAATAATATGTTGTAAAATAAAGTGTTGTGAGTTCAAATCCCATGTGGGCTAACACTTTGTGTGGGTAACAAATTGTTGCTCTAAATCTATGTATTTGTTGTGTCCATTCATGTGTGTTTGTAAAGTTCCCCGCGACACAGAATTTAAGTTCTCAGTGTGGGAGTTAACTTTTTTGACTTATAATTCAAAGCAAGCTTGCTTGCAAAGCAATGATTGAAATATTGAAGTTTTACACAAATGTGTAGAATTTCAATGTTTCAAGTATTGTATTTTAAATGGAATTCTAGATGACAAAATACTAACTTTAAAACCTAAGTCAGAAGGCTTAACTGTTTCAAAAAGTTGCTGCACAGGTAATAACTACACGACTGTTTAAATATTTGTGTTACCATGTGTATTTTATTCTACGGAGTCTTCGATTTAGTATAGAATGTACAAAAAAGTACACCAAAGCTATACACATATGTAGCTACATTAGCTTAAAGTTAACGGAATTTATTTGTCCATAAAGTAAATTACTGAAGTTGTACGTCAAGAGACTCTCTCGAGTCCAATACACCCATAGTCCGCTTGACCACAATGCATTAAACAAAAATAACATCTAAACGCACTCCAACTTTACAACATTAAGTTAGCGTAACATTTTATTGCTCGTAAAAAAACTGTTTAGGCTTTGGAAAACTTTTAACCACCAGCTTAACTAACTTTTGTAACTTTTATAATGCAAACAAATTACTTATCTATGTTTCTAGCGTTACGTATATTATTATTAATCATAATAAAACTTCTAGACTAATAACACATGATACATTAAGAAAAAGAAATCATAAATCTTTAGCTTTCTCATAATCAAACTTATTAGTTTAATAATAATATCAAATCAATCTAATATAATATCAAAAGATATATAAATAGAATTACACGTGTATAATGCAATATATTGTTTTACTACGAAAAATATATTTGCCATGTAATGAAAAATATGAAATTTGCAAGTAGTAGATAAACAAAATATTTAAGAACAAATATTGTCTAGAAGAAATCGCCGCGAGCGATAAGACAGCCGTTTGTTCAGTTTATAGTTTTCGTAACTTTTTTATGTTTTATGTTATAATATGTATACAAAAAAGGTAAATAAATAAAATATTTTGAATGAATTGTATAGTGTAACATACGTTTATAATAACAGGGCACAAAATATAATGATAAGTATTGGAAAGAGTCCTTAGCTGAAATGAGTGAGAGATGTTGAAAAAATTTTAATATCGACATATTAAGAGGTACAAATGTAGAGGCCGTCCGAAGAATAAGGTACACAGATAGCATCAAAAGAATTAAAAAAGTCAGAAGATTAGATCGGTTACTATAATTTATTAATATAATCCTTTCAGCTGGTGGTAATATCGAATATCTGAAATAGAAGCTATTGAAAGTAACCACAAATAATATTTTGTTGTATAAAGTTGATTTTAATGATTCCCAATACATTGAGTGGGATATTTTGAATCTTGAATTATTCAAATCTTGTTGACCACAAAATCGCCTTTCATTATTGTAATATATATATATTAATCTTCAAGAAACAAAAGTTTTGAGTTAATTTTCAAATAGTTTTAAGTATATAACTCAAAATTTATAACCGTGTTTAATTAAGGCGGTTTTAATAAACTTGAGAACTCTTCAACATAAAACTTTTTAACTCATTTACATGCTATTGGAAAATGTTCGGATTTTGTTGACAAATTTAAAAACTCTGTAAATGTTCTTTGTAATCATAAAATGGGATGACTATAACACTTTTTATAACCTTTTAAAAGCACTGTAATATTATTATCTCTGGCTCTAGCGACGGACCGATGGCGGTATATCCATCCTTAAAGGCGTAACTAAATACAATAGACCGGTGATGGGCAGCAGTGTCACCGGTGCAACAAGTTACGCCCTGCGATCACCAACCCGCCTGCCCAGCGTGGTGATTATGGGCTGACCCCCTCCATGAGTAAGCAACAGAAGCCACGGCCCCCAGTTCCCGGTAGTCCCGCTATTCCTGGTCATGGTGGCGACCACGGTTACGGTGGGACAGGGGGTGCTAAGAATCACCGGGTTACGGGAGGCCACCACAAAAGACTGACCCTGGCAACGTACAACGGCCGCACGTTACGGCTAGACTCGCATCTGGTACAACTTGAGGAGGAACTTGGGAAGATTAGGTGGCATATCTTAGGGTTATGTGAAGTCCGAAGAGAGGGGGAGGATACCATAATCCTGGACTCAGGTCACCTGATGTACTTCCGCGAGGGAGACCAACGATCCCAAGGTGGCGTGGGGTTTCTGGTAAACAAGTCGCTTTCTGGCAACGTTGTGGAAATTTCCAGTGTGTCGAACAGGGTAGCGTACCTCATTGTCAAGCTTACCGAGAGGTATAGCCTCAAGGTAATACAAGTGTACGCACCGACCTCGGCTCACTCAGACGATGAGGTGGAG
This sequence comes from Hyphantria cunea, assembly GCA_003709505.1. Taxonomy (NCBI): domain Eukaryota; kingdom Metazoa; phylum Arthropoda; class Insecta; order Lepidoptera; family Erebidae; genus Hyphantria; species Hyphantria cunea. The sequence continues at coordinate 932,162 of PKRV01000832.1, read as the reverse complement.
GATATGTTCGATGACATATCGAGGGCCCTCCACTCCACTACTAAAACCCACTACAACGTTGTTATGGGTGACTTCAACGCCAAAGTGGGAGTACAAACTTGCGGCGAATCGGTAATAGGATCCCATGGATTTGGAAACAGGAATCATAGGGGGCAAATGCTCATCAACTTTCTCGAGCGGGAGGGGCTGTTTTTGATGAACTCATTTTTCGAGAAGCGGCCCCAAAGAAAGTGGACGTGGAAAAGCCCGGACGCTATGACAAAAAATGAGATCGATTTCATCATAACGGACAGGAGGCACATATTCAGAGACGTCTCAGTGCTCAATAGGTTTAACACCGGTAGCGATCACCGACTAGTCCGAGGTTCTCTGAATATCAACTTCAAGGCTGAACGTGTCCGCATGATGAAGTCCAGGCTCCGACCAACTCTGCTCCAAGTCGAGATGGGATCTGAAAAATTCCAGTCAAATCTGGAAAACCGATTTGTTGCCATGGAAACCACAAGAGACGTAAACCAGAACCTTGAAAATGTGGTTCGAATCCTCAGGAGTGAAGGTACGAGATTTTGTCAAATGCAGCGTACAGACACGAAGTCGAAGCTTTCAGAAAAGACACTAGGGTTAATGAAGGAAAGACGTGAGAACCCGCCAGTCACTTCATCGGCAAAACGGACTCTAAACCGAGAGATTAGTAAGCGTGTACGACACGACCTCCGATGCTCCAACACTCTTTTGATTGAAAGAGCAATCGAGCAGAATCGGGGGTCAAAAGTGTTTGTGAAATCTCTTGGAAGAAGCCATTTGACGAAGCTGACCACAGTAAGCGGAGAAGTCGTTGCTTCCAAGCTGGCTGTCCTTTCGGAAGTAGAAAGCTTCTATGGCGATTTGTACGCTTCGCATGCATCTCGACCTGATCCCGAAAATGAGGACCCTCGGGCCAAATTAACACGCCACTTCACCGAAGATCTGCCAGAAGTCAGCATTGACGAAATCGAGATGGCTCTTAGACAGCTGAAAAATGGAAAAGCCCCTGGAGAGGATGGCGTTACTACAGAGCTGTTAAAGGCTGGAGGTAAACCCGTATTAAAGGCGCTCCAAAAGCTTTTCAACGCTGTCCTGTTCGAAGGGAGGACTCCAGAGGCGTGGAGTAGGAGTGTGGTCGTCCTGTTCTTCAAAAAGGGAAATAAAACCATGTTGAGGAACTATCGGCCCATTTCCCTCTTGAGCCACGTCTATAAGCTGTTTTCAAGAGTCATCACGAACCGTCTTGCGCGAAGACTCGACGAATACCAGCCACCGGAGCAGGCTGGGTTTCGGAGCGGATATGGCACCATAGACCACATCCACACAGTGCGGCAGATAATACAGAAGACCGAAGAGTATAATCAGCCCCTGTGTCTAGCATTTGTGGACTATGAAAAGGCCTTTGACTCGATTGAGATCTGGTCTGTTCTGGAGTCCCTGCAGCGTTGCCAAGTAGATTGGCGGTACGTCCGAGTGTTGAGATGTCTCTACAAAGCCGCTACTATGTCCGTCCAAGTACAGGATCAGCATACAAGACCCATACCATTGCATCGAGGAGTGAGGCAAGGGGACGTTATATCCCCGAAATTATTCACTAATGCAATGGAGGACCTGTTTAAGACGCTGCACTGGAAGAGGCGCGGTATCAACATCAATGGCGAATACATCTCTCACTTGCGATTTGCAGATGACATCGTCATCATGGCAGAGACGTTGCAGGACCTACAACAGATGCTGAACGACCTGGCTGACTCGTCTGTGCGCATCGGCCTACGGATGAACTTCGACAAGACCAAGGTCATGTTCAATGAACATGTACTGCCGGAACCGGTTGCGGTACACGGTGCCGTTCTCGAAGTTGTTCAAAAATATGTATACCTCGGGCAGGCTTTGCAGTTAGGTAGAAACAGCTTTGAGGACGAGGTGAACAGAAGAATCCAGCTGGGTTGGGCAGCGTTTGGGAAACTTCGTCGGGTCTTCTCATCATCGATCCCACAGTGCCTAAAGACGAAAGTCTTCAATGCGTGCGTCCTACCCGTAATGACTTACGGAGCCGAAACGTGGACACTTACGGTTCGACTGGTCCATAAGTTTAAAGTCGCTCAGCGTGCAATGGAGAGGTATATGCTCGGCGTTTCTCTAAGGGATCGCATTAGAAACGAGGTGATCCGACAAAGAACCAGGGTCATCGACGTAGCCCACAGGATTAGCAAGCTGAAGTGGCAGTGGGCTGGCCACATTTGCCGGATAACCGTTGGGGTAAACGAGTTCTTGAGTGGAGACCGCGTCTCGGCAAACGTAGTGTAGGACGTCCACAAGCCAGGTGGAGCGATGATTTGCGCAAGACGGCTGGCAGGAGCTGGATGCGAGAAGCCATGGATCGAACTAAGTGGCGTAAAATTGGAGAGGCCTATGTCCAGCAGTGGACTGCGATAGGCTGATGATGATGATGAATATTATTATCATACTAATGTTTGTGCCTATAAATTCGAAAGTTACTATCTATCTGTCTGTTACGCTTTCACGGGTGCACCGATTTCAATAAATTTGAGATGGAGAAACTTTGTATCTTTGGGAAGGAAATAGCCTACATTTACCATAATGACCAACATATACGCCGTCGAGGCAACGGTCAAAAGCTAGTCTTACATAGAAATACTTAAAATCCATTGAAAGAGAAATCTTTTTTAAATAAGAATCACTAAGGTAAAATTAGAATTACCCGGATTACCCGGATCATGTTATTTCAGGCCCCAGCCTCAATAATGACAACGGGACTATCCAGACTCTATCAAGGCAAGCCTAGGCTTCCCAATTGTTTTGACTACGTCAAGGCTGACCGCCAACGCCACTTCCCTTCGACAGATATCCTCTTCCGACAAGGAATTGACGCATTATACAGCATCCAGCGTTGAGCGTTATTGTTGGTAGCCAAATTAGCTGTCTGATAACTCGGGGCCCACTCGCGACAGTTGCTGGTTGATACGGGCGGCGATGACCCTTACAAAGAGTTTTGACGCCTTGTCCAGTAGACGCCTTATCGGTCGGAAAGACGCGGGTAAATATATAGCCCTGCTGGGTTTCTGGATGAGTACCAGCCTAGCTTACCTACAGCCGGTAGGGAATACACTGTTATGGATGCAGGTGGTAAACAGCCGCCTCAGCCTATCCCCTAGGATAGCGTTTGTCAAGTTTCTATCAGGGCACGAGGTGGTGTTGCGAGCGGCGAGTAGCTTCACGGCTCGATCCAGCTCCTCCAATGACTTTGTCGTGACGGATCATGACAAAGTCATCGGACCACGTAATTGCATCCGACCGTAACGGAAGATAAGAGAGACTACCCTGGTCCCTGGCGAAAAGACGATCCCACGGGAGGAACCCACGGTCTGAGCTTGCCTAGTACAAACGTAGTTATTAAAGAATCTAGCTTTGGATTGTGTGTGTGAATTACAACTGTTAAGACATCGGCCAATACAATATAAAATTTCTAAGAAATTCATTCCTTTTTCAGTTACAGTTTTTAATTATTCAAATGAGAGTGTATCTCATTCAAAATTTCGAAAGGCTGTTACGATCTTAACTACTTAAGTCAAGGGAGCAAGTTTTAATTGTTATACCTGAGAAACTGACCTGACCTGCTAAGTGAACCGCAATAGATATTTCATACATGTAACCTGTTATGTTGACACATTAACCTTACTTTAAGTAAAGTTAAGATATAATACATAAACACTAAACGGGTGAAAGTTTGATGAGCACTCAGGATGCCAAGGTCCAACTGCGACACTTTAGCATTCTGCCAAGTTTCAGTATTGTGTTCCTAACGTCAATATTGTTGTGCTACAAGTTTAAGGAGATCGTATAATTTAAGACTATCGGTTTATTTAATTTATTTGAACTAAGTAATAATAATAATAATAATAATATAGCCTTGTATTCAGATCTCTTAATAAATTACAATGCGTTTCTCTTATAAAATAATAACATTGGACTCTTAAACTAGATAAACTATTAAAACTAACATCTGTTGCTTGGTTATCTTTCCGAGATCTGTTTGCCAATCGACAAAGGCCTCCTCCAACCTTTTCCATTCTTTCCTTTCCTGTGTCACTCTGTTCCACGTGACTCCAGCTACTGACAAGCCGTCAATGTAATGTCGTCATCCCATCTGCATTAAGGGATGCTATGTATATTACTGGTTTTTGTTGCTTTTTAACTTTTGATGTTGGAGGGTCGTGGTCTCTTTCCCCCACGAGGACCAGTCGGCTTGGGGGAGTTTGCTGTTTTGTTGTTTCTTTGTTGGTTGGTTCTTTGATCGGTTTTGGTTTCCGTTTGCGGCTTTTTAGTTGCTATTGATTTCTTTTAGTATGGAGTGTCGGAAAGGAGTCAGATCTGGATCTCATTATATTAAAAGCATTAGTTCTGTTAGACTTAGTTGTGTTTATAGTTTGTTGCTTTTTTGGTTGGTTGTTATAGTTAGAGGGTGAAACGGATATTTCTCTTTTCCTTTTCTCTTGACTGGTAATGTTCTTTTTAACTATTAGTTTATCATATTTCAAGTATGCCGTATTACCCTTTTTCCTCTCTTCAACCAACTTTGGTTGTAACTCTTTCCTTCTTTCCAACACTTCTTTCGAGTAGTCCTCATTAACGTGGATTGTTTTAAGATTCCTTTTGTTTTTAATAATTTCATTCTTCTTCCAGTTATTTATGAATGAACACAATACCGGCCTTGGTTTATTGGTCACTCTCTCTTCGTTTCCCAAGCGGTGGATTTTGTTAACTTCGTACTGTTCTATGTTAATCTTTAAATCTTGATTAAAGATTTTCCTAAGGTTTTGTACAAGTTCATAAGAAGATTTTTCTGTTTCTTCTAATCCGTGTACTATAATATTGTTGCTTCTTTCAACTCTTTTTAAATACGTTATCTCTTTTTCTAACTTTTCTACGTTCATCTTTAAGTTTTTATTTTCTTTCCTAATGATTATTAATTTTTCGTCCATTTTGTCCATAATAGTCTTTGTAATCGAGTCTTTTAATTCAGCATTTTGGTATTGCATCTCGTTTTTCATTTTTTCAAATAATATTTTGAATTGGCCTTCCATTGTATATGTTTTGAAATTTATCTACGTAAAAAGGAACGTGATGGTAGAAAATAGTAGAAATGATTTCTTTAACTGGCAACGATTTCGAGATGACAGATTCGGTAACGTATGTTTATTTTTGTGTACCCACATATATTTTTGTGTTTTCTAACCTTGAATCGTTGATCTTGTACTTGTAAATACTTGCTGGATACCAGTAATCACGCACCACCGATTATTTATAATCACTTCTCAACAGTTATAATATTGTTCAAGACGGAGTCTATCCGCCGGAAATCGCGTTAACTATTTCGTTTTGGTTAATTTTTATCGGAGGTTATCACTATGATGTTGACACTTCGACAGCCGGAAACGGAACCCATTTGAGCTAAGAATCAGTTTCAAATATCTCTCTTGTCTGCAAGCCATTTTAAGTGTGGTAAATTGAGCACCAAAGGAATCAAAAATATTCAAAAGGTGTTGAGATTGTAGATAATAAAATAAAATAAGAAAACTCGATAAACGTTGTAGTGATAGGTTTCATCAAGCAGTTCAAATTTTGTGGAATGTTGACATTAACTTATGATTTTTTCTAGCCGAAGTATTTTCTGGGGATCTTGACACGAATCTATAGAGCTTTAGTTTTAAGTGTGATTCTAGCAGAATGTTTTTTTATAGTCTTTGCAACAATGGTATGGACGTATTTATGTGACTCGGAAGGTGATGGTTTGGTCATCATGCATCTCATTTTTGTACCAAAACAATATTAATACGCATGGAAAAATTACATAGTTATAAAGCTTAATCAACAAGGTTATTTTTTCTATATCAGGAAGTTAACTCATTTAAATAGCACATCTATTTACAATACATCAATAAATTAAGCACGATAACGAAACTTCTCTTTTATGATTTAATTGGTTTATGTAACTTCACAACAATAATCGTAGATAATGCCGCGAGGCAAGGGTAGTCTAAAAGAATTAGCCTTAGCTACACCTTAAATCGTTAGCTATTTGTCAGTGAAAGTTTTGTCGAAACCGGTTAAGTTGTTCCAAAGATTAGCCTTAACAAACATATGGAGAGGCAAAAAATGAGAAAAAACGATTTTTGGAGCAACTATACATTCAAGTATACACTTTCAGATCTATGAAGTGAATAACTGTCAATTTGAAATTACAAGCAGACACTAAAATTTAATTTTTTTCCTACTATTAACAATCGTCTTTCGCTCTTAACTTAAACCAAAAGCCCACATGCAAAGTTTCGTGAAATTGACCACGTCAGATCTTTGAATGTATACTGTTATGTGAACTATCGGAACACTACACAACAAAATATGGTTAGTAGGCGTGGCCTCACTGAGTAAACTGAAAATGATCTTCAGTGTTTACACTGAATATGAAAATACGTGTAGGTGTTTACACTGAATATTATATAAAACTGCTTTTGAATTTTTTCAATTATTACTGAAATGAATTCCTGTAGTAGCGTAGTAGTACCTATTTATTCATAAAATGTAATTTATACCTAAAGATATTTTTTAGATAATGGTTTACTGTCATACCATATGATACTATAAACATTAAAATGCTAATTTTGTCACGTGGAAATTCCCTTCCCGTGCTTCGAAGACAATGTTGAACATCACTCAAAAGTAAGATTTACGCCGTCAAATTACATATATCACACTAAAAAATAAATTCATACGGGACATTCACCGTGGGAGAGCCACGCTTCGGCATGAATGGGCCGGCTCGACCGGAGTGATACCACGGCCTCACAGAAAACTGGTGTGGAACAGCACTTACGCTGTGTTTCATCGAGTGAGTGAGGATACCGGAGGCCCAAACCCCAATCCAACGCCCCCTATCCCCCTCACCATCCCCCTTCTCCCCAGGCCGCCATAGTGTGGGTCACCATGCTGCATTGTTTTTTTTCGCATTGAGGATGGTGACCACCACTTTTGGATTCTGCTCATGCTTTCCATCGGGCAGGGTAGAGTCATATTGGCACCATAAATATAAAAAAAAAAAAAACAAAAAAAACATGATCTAAATAATATTCTACTACAATAACGCTATGAAAATTATTTACTTAAATAAGAGGACCTATTTTAGAGACTGATTTAATAAATTCAGTTGTAGTTTAACTATCCATTCAACCCAGGAGTGAGTCTTTTACTCTTCTCATAAGTTCCAGATATACTCACAAATAAATCTTAATTTATTCGCAAGTATGATCCTAAATAAAAATAAATAATATAAATATGTTGAGACATTTTAACACACAACGCCATCTAGTCCCAAACTAAGCAGAGCTTGTACTACAGGTTCTAGATAACTGATATTAATACTTATATACTTTTTTTGTAAATACATACATATTATACATAGAAAACACACAAAATCCGAAACAAATATTTGCAGATCATACAAACATTTGGACCTCTTGCACAGCAGTCGCATTCGCTACCACTGCGCCACAGAGGCAGTCAAAAAAAAATCCTAAAAATATTTAATACAACCAATTTTTATACATATTGTGTGATTGTTCCTGTTGTACCATTTCGTACTATGTATATACAATAAAGATAAATGAATAAATAAATAAAATAAATAAAAATACCTAAAAATTTTAATAACATTAAAATTATTGTATAGGGTAAACTATTCAGCTGACATTTGCTATGTTAGAAAACTTAGGCGTTCAACTATATTTGACTCAACATTTGAAGTTCCAGAGCTTTATTGAATATAGTTACGTTAAACTATGATTTTTATCACTATTTCATAAGTTAATTAGTTGATTTAAATTACGATACATCGTAGAATAAGTGATATCCTTTGCACTTGGAATAAACGGAAAGTCAAGATTAGACTTTACAGTTTTCTTATTAAAACATAACATACATACATACATACATTTAGGTGATTCATTTTTATTCATATATATTGCTGTATAAATAAAAATGAATCTCCTAAATGTATATACGCGCATAACTTCCATTGGACTGCACCAAATTGGATAATTCTTTTTTATGAGTTTGTTTTTGTCATGACAAGGTTTGTACAGAATAACAGAAAAGAAAACCAGACGTGTTATAGTTTCTTAGTCTGTTTAGTCGTATACACTGCGGCCCTGCGTAAAATTAACTCGGGCTTACTAAAATAAGTTTTTCGGTAATTCTGTAAATTTTCTCGAAAATTAATATAGTGGTACAAGGTATGTGACAAAAAAACTAAATACAGCTGGGTGGAATACCCGAACAGCCTCTTCTTTTTGGAGGTGAAACTTTAAGTTTATCTGGAAACTATATGATATTTGCTGAAGTGAAAAAGGGGCGTTCGAGTCTATTTGTGCTGGAGTAAAGATCGCGACTAGGCAAACGTACTATAGGGCGCCTTGCAGCATGATGGACGATTTGAAGAAATTGTCTGGCAGCAGATAGATTTGGACTGCCCAATACTGGGTTGGTTGGTGCTTCTTGAGGAGACCTTCGTTCAACACTGGACAGCGATAGACTGATAATTTGATTAATTTGTTACCTGGCGCTATGAACTACAATAATATATATTATTCAATACTCATTTATTGACAGTTTTTTTTCGGTGCTGTAATAAACCTTGTTTTTCAAACTGAGTATTATTGAATAACTATTCAAAACTTATTAACAATTAATGGAAATAAATATTCGTAAAGTTAACGATGAACAAAAGAAGTATCAAAAATCTTTACATTTCCTAAAAAAGGTTTAGCCAATTTTCTACTAAACTATTATCATATTTTAAAATCTTTACATAGAACATAATGTATATGCTTCAACGCAAGCTTTTTTCAAAAAAGCAATGGATTTTAATGTAGCTGTAAGCAACAGATAGAGTAAATTCAGACGAAGGTTTATATTTAAACATAGAATATATATTGTTACGAAGAAAGATTATTCGTGAACAACGCTCGAGTAAGTTGTTGTTGATTTCATAAGACACGGAATTTTAAACCTTACATCGATATACATGGTCGCTTCGAAGCGTAGAATATCGATTGCGTCTTCCGTCATACGTCGTCGATACGTCTGCTCATTTTCCCATTGGACTTAAACTCACTATCCAGTCTATATCGAATTGCTTTATTATTACTTTATTACAATCCCTCAAACTAAACTCAGCCTGGAAGCGTAGTTGGTGATAAAATACAGAGCCACTTAGATGTGTGATGACTCACTGTGGTGAGAAGCATATTCACCAGCAGGAGAGAGACATTACCACCAGTTTTCTGGACTCCCTGCAGGCGGCGATCTTCGCCCGCCAACTACTACCCCAGCCGTGTGATGCCACACCCATGGTTGATGTTTATTTGTGGAAGAACTAAGGTTGGTATTAATTCAGAGACAAGATTTATCACTTCTTTGTGAACTGCCAGCCTAGAGATCTCGCCAATCTTGCTACGGTGAATGACTCTGTCAAACTCACTGGTAATAGTAATGATTGGTATAAATACGAATTCTCGCGTGCCTCAGTTCAGTTCAGTTTAAGCTATACGTACTATAGTACGGTAAATATTGAAGTGATATCAGTGATCAACCTAGCGACCTCGGTGACTATTAAATATTGATATTGTGATTGTAAGTGTTTTGAAATAAAGTTTATTTAACACGTCAGAAGGTTTTTCTCGAATCCATCGAACCTTAACAGATAACAATATTATAGTAGAGAAAAAATAAGAGTTTCAAGGATTACTGGTCATTAAGAAATATATTGTGAGTTATAGAAATTAATGAAATTCCACACTAAGGTTTTTAAACTTGAGGTAATAATAAGATGCCTTTACTAAATTATTTCTAATAGATTATGTAAATTTAATATTTTCAGACATATATACAACATAAGATAGAGAGCTTTACCGCTATCTGAAAGTTATCTAAAAACAATTACCTTTATGTGATTAACAACTAAATTAAAAATACATATTATTGTACACTACAGAAATTAATTGTTAAATAAGAAATTAAGTGCTAAACTACAGAATTATTATTTACGTTATTGCACAGGTATTCGAAAGAGTAGTGCTTTAGTTCATTTGTGTCAGGATCTAGTGATATATCACTGAACGGTTGTGTTCAATTATTCAAGGTTGTTCTGAACTTGTACTGTTTAATTGCAAACGCCCCAAGTAGGATAAGAGCTAGACATCAAAATCATTTAACTTCCTCTGTGGCGCAGTGGTAGCGTATGCGAATGCTGTCAATGAGGTCTCGGCTTTGAATCCTGGGTCGGATCAAATGTTTGTATGATCTGCAAATATTTGTCTTGGAGTTTGGGTGTTTTCAATGTATAATGTGTATGTTATTATAAAAAAAAGCATTCATGTATTCATATCAGTTGTCTAGGACCCATAATACAAGCTCTGCTTAGTTTGCAACTAGATAGCGTTGTGTGTTAGATGTCCGAAATATTTATATATATTTTTTGGTGTAAATATTATATGACGCATAACTTTTCTTTATTTCTTTTTCTTTTTTTTAATTATGATCAGCTCCAAAAGCCTAAGGCCTAAGCGTAATATTATCTATCCTATCTTAGACACTTCATCAAAACACGTATTAAAATACGTGAAAACCGGTTAGATAGTTTCGTAGTTTCAACGTGAGCAACGTGTCACGAGAATTATATCGACTGCCTCTATGGCACAGTAGTAGTGCATTCGAATGCTGTGCTTGAGGTCTCGGGTTCGATTGCCGGGTAGGACCAAACGCTTGTATGTTCTGCTGATATTTGTTTTGGAATTTCGGTGTTTTCTATGTATATTAGGTATGTATTTACAAAAATATATATATATATGTATTTATATCAGTTGTCTAATACCCATAATACAACCTCTGCTTAGCTTGGGACTATATGGCGTTGTGTGTTAGATATCCGGAATAGTTATTTATAAGAGATATATAGCCTCAGAGGCAATTTTTACAGGCAACCAGGGAGTAGAGGGAAGACATGATTTTTATTATAGCTAAACTACCTGACATACGTACAAACATATAAACATATAAACAAACACACACACACACACACATATACACGCCCATACATGACTTAAATATATATATATATATCCTATGCTTACCCTAGTATTCTATCTCTCATCATTCACGTTGCACTTGATCGAATAATAATGAAGCTATTCTGTAATTTCATTGGGGGCCTAGTGACCCGTAACACAGGTATTCCAATACCTATCTCGGGCACTAGTCTCTCACAAATGTTTGTTTTAAATGTATTTAAGATTAAGCATTTACACTATGCTGCATACAATTGTGATGAGAAAATAAATAAAGTTAATTATTATTAATTATTATTTTAATGAAATCTTCAATGCTTAATTTATATAAATGCTTCAAAATTGCACAAAAATGTTCAGTATTCCCATTTTACTGAATATCAGTACACGAATATAGTATTTTCTAAATACATTGTTGTTCTTATACTCAAACATATGAGTCATAATAAATGTAGAGTCTATTCATGACAAAGTAACTACAATGTCTATCAGATGAACAATATATGAAAACAATGTCACATAAAATTTATGTTCAAAATGATAGGAATATTTTCCGAATTATTTATATATACTTCACAGATTCAGAGTGTATATAAATAATGGAGTACTCAATATACGAATATAATATCATCAACAACCATTAACGTCCCACTGCTGGGATCGGATCTCCTCTCAGGAAAGGGTTAAGGCCATATGTCCCCACTCTGGCCAAATGCGGGTTAGCGACAAATGCGGGTGGGGACTGAATAATAAAACGTTATATATTTTGACTTGTGTTTACTGTACCTACCTATGGCAGGCTATTTCACCCGTGGCTTTATTTGTGTCAGAGTCGATTTTGTTTATTGACTATCATTGATATAAGTAGTCAATAGCAGTTCTGTTTTCGACTACACTCAATCTTGGTATTTTTTTTACTTTTCAGCTATTATAGTTTGGTTGTGCTATTTCGTTTAGTGAAATCTAAATAATTTCGTTAAACTTTAAGGTTAGTTTACAATGCAAACAAAATTAAGATGAAGCAAATATAAAAAGGTATGACATAAAGTTTATGTTCGAGATAATATAAATCTAATAATACATATGTACTCATAAATATATAAAGGTCGAGTAAAGATTAGGTCAGAACAAATTGTTAGAAGTAAGATGTGATCAGGAGAAAATTTTTAAATGTTGTTAAATTGCAAAAGTGTGTTCGCTTAAAAGTAATATGAAAATGTATCAATTAATTGGCTTAAGAATAAGTAGAATCTTACAGACATATTACGTCTATAATAGGTACTACTAGTGTATTATAGACGTAATATGTCCGTGCAGGTAATCCATACCTTTGGAACACCGTTCAGCACCATCACTGTATTTTTCATGAAATCTTCAACGCAAATGATTCAAAATAAATGACATATGACTATTATCTGTCACTGACTTTTGAACTATAATTCAGTAGATCAATACAGAGTATATGGCAGTACAGTTAGAAACAAAGTGAAATAACGCTATCAATAGCAGACGCGCTAGTTTAATCGAGTGAATCGCTTTTATGTCTACTTGATTACAGTAGAAACCGACACTAAAATCGATTAAGATGACGATTTATAGGTGATTTTTGTTCATATAATGTTTCAAGCCTTAAAGTAGTTTGGAAATTAAGACTGTTTTTACAAGTAAGTAGATAAACACGTAAGGAAATCGTAGGCAAAAGGTTAGGCTACTTACATGTTTTTAACGTTAAAGTATAAAACTATGTACAATATATTTCAAAGGCAGTAAATGCGTATGTTTGCAAAATATTAGATTAGATTACAGGATATTAGATTGCATTTCTAATATTCTTCATCAACAGGTAGTAGAGCCACGCTAATTTCAGCTCGAACGGGCCGGCTTGACCAGGGCGGAACTACCCTCGCACAGAAGATAAACCCAAAATGACAGTATTCGTGCTGTCGTGTTTTGTTGGTGTGTGCGAGACCGGAGACCCAATGATGCAGAAGTATCACTAGGCCGCCATGGTGCGGGTCACGACGCTGCATTGTTGCATTTTCAGCATTCGTATTGAGCAAGGTGACCACCACTCTTGAATTCTGCTTATGCTTTCCATCACGCAGAGTAGAGTGACTTTGGCAAACCCATATATATATTTTTATACATTTTAGTACTTTTCAAACTCGCTTAGTATACTTTTAGCATTTTTTTTGTATTTCGGAATCGTAGTTTTATTTTCAACTTTACATTTGTGAGTATGAAGTTTAAAAGATCATAGAGCCGATGTTAACAGTTAAACTAGGCTTGTGAAAAAGGCTATAAGAGTTTTCTTATACACCTACATTTCAGAAACCACAAGCGATTCATATTTTTTAAGTGCGAGCCCACGGAAGTGACTCTACACTGCCTGATGGTAAACATGAGTGAAATTCTAGAGTGCCGGTCACATACTCTTTCCATGCAGACAACTCAACAATGCAGCATGGTGACCCACACTATGATGGTCTATTGAGATGATTCTGCTATACTAAGCCTCCAATCTTCAACGAAACAATGCTCAACAGGCACTAATGCTGTCATTTTCGGTTGGTTTCTGTGATTTTTTAATCACATTATGAGGTCTATCATTTTCCATTCCTTGAAGATACACTGATAAGCTTTTGCAAATGTGCGAGATGTATCTAGTTGTGTACCACAACAAGTTTTAGTATTTGTTATAAAATCGCTCTTGGCGAAATGGAGCATTGGCCAAAATATTTAGCAAAATTATCGTGTTTAACTTTGAACAAGTGGTATTAACGTAGATGTTCGAGTTTCAGATATCGAGTTGAAAATTTATTTGCCCGATTTCTGCTCACAAAGCCCAACTATTTACGAACGGGTGTTTACACACAACTACATATAGAATAAGATTGATCGTACAGTATTTATAATCTATTTTACCATTAGAAAAGCTATACGTTAATATGATGACTCTGTGTATTTCTGTGTTTATGGGGCAGAGTAAAGTGACTTTGGTAGGCTCATATATAGCCTAGCAAAGTGTTAAATAAACGAAAAGTAATAAAAGGTAAGTAAAAGGATTTCATTTGTGTAGGAACGTGTCACATGATCCTCGGGCGAGAGATCATGCCTGGCGGGCCACTGCCCAACGGTTAATCTTGGGAAGTTGTATATATATTAATAGGCGAGAGAATTTCTATTGTGCGATGCAGGATTAGTAGCTTTTTCGCACACTACATTACTCCGTAGTTCAGTGTATATTAGGTAAATGGCGTTGTCATATGTTTTTATTGCCGCTGTATGTGGAAGTAACCATACATTTGATTTGCATTTTCTATGTAAAATATGTATATATTCACACAAAAAGTATGTATGTCGATTGATCTATGATGAGTTGTCTCTAGACACTAGACCCATAAGACTAATTCTGCTTAACTTGGGTCTAGATGGCGTTGTGTGCTATATATCCGAAACATCTGTTTATTTATTTTAGAAACCTAATTGCTTTATTTATTATATATATTATTTATTATATTAAATGCATTTAGTTTGTTTCATAAGTTACTTATCAAAACTTAAGATATGCAATTTAACGGCAAAGAAAATATATTGTTCTAGTCCACACAAACTTGAAAATAACTCAGTTAGTCTGTTACGCTTTCACGGCTAAATGGCTGCATCGATATCAATGAACTTTGGCATGTGCATAATTTGATCCTTCAAGAAAGACATAGGCTACTCTTTACCGCAACAATCAACTTATACGCGAGCGGAGCCGCTGAAAAACCTCGTGCTCTATAATTTCTTGTGGTTTCGTATGCATTAAAGTTTTGTGTTTATTTTATATATAAAATTGTAATAAACATACATAACAAAAATATATTGTAAAATGTAAAAAAAACTTAAGCCAGTAATTTATGAAGAATGGAGAAATATCGATCAACTCTAAACTTAACGTGAGAGTGGTGATAAGTTTTCCTTGGGCAACCTTTGTTATAACTTATTCTTAACTAAAAGATTACTTAAGCAAATAAAAAATGATCAATATCAAATACAAAAACAACTCCGGGTAATACTACGGGGCAAACTAGTCTAAAACAGCCTATGCTACTCCTTATAGCATCAACTATCTGCCAGTGACCAACCCGTCAAAATTAGTCCACCAGTTCCAGAGATTAATCAGAATATGAAAGTAAACAAATGGTCAATAAATAAAAAAAAATGTAAGTAACGCTATTACTGTTATACTTAAATGAAAAGCTGTTAATTTGAAATTACAAATGGACACTACAATTCTATTTATTTATATAGAATACCTATTTTATAAATGGTTTATAAAACCTTTAATTTTAAACCTATCAGTTTGTGAATGAGGTCAACAGTTCATATATATATATGCATATTTAATCCTAGCGTGGCTGAAAAGAAAAATACATTGTGTGTGAAGCGTTTACTTATTTGTTATGCTTTTGTGTCCTAATTATTCATCGAAACAAGATATTATTTTGCGAAAACACTGTGTCTAGTATTATTATCTATCCAGTATAGTGTACATTTAGTATAGTAATATAGAAGGGACCCTGAACAACACAAGTCCTGGCTATGAATACTGAACGACCGACCGATGTGTTCGACCGATGTTATAATCACTTTTCACATTACACATCACATTATAACCCCAATTTTGAGATCACAACTGCATTTAATTAACATTGATCAATTTATAATCACTGATTTTTAGACACTGCTTTTAAAAAATAGAATGTCCTATGTCCTTCCTCTGAAATGAGAGTATATCCGTACCCAATTCCTTTAAAATCGTTCCAATGGCTTAGTCAGAAACACGTAACAAATGGACAGACAGATAGAGTTACCATAGATTTTTTAGTTTTATTAAAATATCATAGTATAAATTTTAGGCTGACCTTAAACAATGTGTACTTTAAAGCATTAGAGTATTATATATTATATAGTATAAATGTTAAAAGGCGATGGTTCTGATGGTACTTACGACTGCCAGATTCCCGGGAGAGTTTCCGTGAATAACGGAAATTGGCGGCCCGGCTGAGTCGCTGCGCGTAGCTTTGCAATTGGCTTTTGCAAGATCTTGTGATTTATAGCTAGAATCCATTATCAAGGCGCTAGCATACGTACAGACACGATAAGAGCGGAATGGGTATTTCTCTTAATTTAAAGAAGAAATACTGGTGTATTGATTTTTTGGGGGAAAGTCAGTTTTGCAGACATTAGCGAAAATTGGCTAAATGCTTTAGAAAATGATATTTCTTGTAGAAATGTTTATCTTAAACATCAAAATAAGCAATATACTGGCCCCTAATAAAAAAAAATGGTAACATTTTAAGAAACTAAAAAATAATTTAAAAGCTTTGTTTTAAATTAAATATTTAAGTACGACATTATTCCAAGGAAACAGATGTCAGAGAAAGAAACTATAATTCAAATTTAAATGACTACTTAGCGAGGTTAGTTTTAAGAGAAGATGGATCGAGTTTATTTTCTTTATACATCAAGTCCTCATGAAGGCCATCTGCTAATTTTCTTTAACCATGAAGTAAAGTATATTCTGTTTATACAAAACTCACTTAAGCTCAAAATGATAATTCATCATTACTATGGAAACTCACGCAGAACACTTGTAACCACTTATATGAAATATTGAAATTTTGAATTTATGAATGCTGCAGGCGCATCTCAATACGCCGCAATAATGCTGCATTGTTGCGGTGTCTGCATTCGCAATGAGTATGGTGACCACCACTTTAAGATTCTGTTTATGCTTTCCATCAGGCAGAGTCACTTTGGTAGGCCCATAAAAAAAGGATATGTAAAAGAAAATTTAAAATCGATTTAAACGAAGAACAGAAATTCTCTGAATCGAATATGCATAAACCGACATTAGTACTTAAAGTAAAATAATAAGTATTTATAGACATTGATGAGGCTGCTTATTAAAAATAATATATGAAAATGTACTTCACGCATGTTTAAATCGGATCCATAGTTGAGTATTGCTACATCAGCTATTTATTTAGTTCTATTTTTGACACCCAATTCGATATTAGAAAATTATCCAATGTATGTATCTAAAGTATCCAGCCGCTAGCAGCCTTCTCCCGCAATTCGTCATCGAACTCTGTGCTGATTTTTGGGAGAGATATATGTCCATCAGTGGAATGTAACGGATGGTGATAATGATGATGCAAATTATGAAGACGTACTTCAAGCATCTTTAAGTCGGATCCGTTGTTTGAGTATTGCTATATCGGCTATTTATTTAGTTTTATTTTTGACACTGAATTGCATATTAGATAAATATTTAATGAATGTATATAAAGTATACAGCCGCTGGTAGCTTTCTTACGTAATTTGATCATATATCATATACATAAGATTGCTGTACTTATTAGGAATTGGATTATTTAACAAGACCATTCTGTTTTACCATGAACTCTTTTCTAAACCCTACACATTTTAAAACTGTTCTTAATTTTAGACTTCGGCCTGAAAAACGTAACCATATTACGATATATATTCTTACCATATATATATACTTAACATATTTTGTTACATGTTTTAAGATATATTTCAAAACAAAATAAGAGAGATATATATATATATAT
>PKRV01000832.1:792905-912829 GCA_003709505.1 Hyphantria cunea | reverse complement strand
ATAAGTTTAAAGTCGCTCAGCGTGCAATGGAGAGGTATATGCTCGGCGTTTCTCTAAGGGATCGCATTAGAAACGAGGTGATCCGACAAAGAACCAGGGTCATCGACGTAGCCCACAGGATTAGCAAGCTGAAGTGGCAGTGGGCTGGCCACATTTGCCGAAGAACCGATAACCGTTGGGGTAAACGAGTTCTTGAGTGGAGACCGCGTCTCGGCAAACGTAGTGTAGGACGTCCACAAGCCAGGTGGAGCGATGATTTGCGCGGGACGGCTGGCAGGAGCTGGATGCGAGAAGCCATAGATCGAACTAAGTGGCGTGAAATTGGAGAGGCCTATGTCCAGCAGTGGACTGCGATAGGCTGATGATGATGATGATGATAAAAACGAAGAAAAAAATAAAACTATTAAAAATTACACAATGAATATGTAACTTAAGTAAAAAATAAACGTTATCGATACTTCGTCAACTGACAGAAATGACAGCTACATGGACCAATACAGATGATTGACATAAATTATTAAAACAAAAACTGACGTTATTCAATAACGAATTCGAAACATTTGACAACCATTTCAATGGCGCGGACAAGAATTTTCTTTGTTGAATAAAATAACAGCGACCAAAATGTGCTCCTTTCGGCAATTCTCGGGTTACGGATTTTAAGAGATAATTATTTTGAAGAGATAAACCAAGACCAACATATTAAAATTTTGTAAAATTTCTGCTATTATAATGCCATTTACGTAACAGAATAATACCTAAGAATAAGACCTATTAAGTAATATTCTAGGGAGTTTCTAGATGTTGACAGACCAGATAGGTTTGTTTATTAATATAAATAAGATCAAAATACTTCTTTTAGCAGTGACAGTAGTCAGTGACAGTCTCAAAATCATCATCATCGTCAGCCTATCGCAGTCCGTAGCTGGATATTGGCCTCTTCAATTATAAAAAAGTAAGAGCCTCGACATAAAATAAATTAAAATATGATTACCTAGTTACACGAAAACAACTTAGAAACTTACATTTTAGACTGTTAAAGCTAATGCAAGCACTTAACATAAGTTACAAAATAATGTAGTATTTATTTATTTATTTGTTTAATCTTCATGCAATTAAGGCGGACTTAATGCCATGGGCGTTATCTTCCAGTCAACCTTTAGGTGGTGCAGAGCTACGTGTAGTAGGTGTATTTTTGAAGCAAGTGAAAATTATTATTCGAATTGTACAGGTTGTTCAAGGTACATGAAGATATTATTATAGAACAATATATAGTATCACAGATTTAAAATAAAAAAAAGTAACGATTACGAAGCCTGTCTCGAAGAAGTAAAAGTATAATTTAAGTAAAGTATTCTGTAAGATACAAATAAACCGCCGAGCTTAAACTTTGCGGTGCGGCTTTAAATATAAGTAATAAAATAAATGATGGGACGAACCGCGAGCTAACACAGCTGAATCCCAAATAAAAAAGTACTGTGAATACTCTAACAAATTTCGCGAGTTTTTCGCTTACATTTCCCGCGCTTTTCTACAAGCAAAGTGCCAAGCCCCAGGGCAGTCGCTCGCGGATCTTCGCATCGTTCGAACGTCGCTCGCCGCGTTGTTATACAGAAATAGTGAATATCGCTCTTCGGGAGCACTATTCTCGTAGCCGTGACTGAAAATGTATATTTAGACAATTTATTTGTGAGGGATAAATTAATATAGTGTGTGACAGTGTACTCCTATCTCTTTTATAGTGTATCGTGATGTGAATGTGGTGAAGTTTTTTTTTTAATTGTGATTTTTTCTGAGATTTTTGCGAGACAAAGACGAAACGGTGAGTAATTAACTGTTATTAAATAAGTATTATTTTTAATAATATCTATATTTTTGTGACGTCTTAAATTATTTTTAATTTTGTATATACTTTTTAAGGTATCGTTTGTTACCTACCACATTACTTATATTTTTGTTATTACAAGTAATTTTTAATTTCAAAGTTTATTAATTTGATGCATGCAATATAGTATTAAAAATATAATAGCTAAAATTAGATAACTATTTTAAAGTACTACTTAAATTCGATAATAATAGAATACTATTGCAGTATTGATTTATTTATCAGAAGCTGAATATCGAATAGTTATGTCAATATCTACTTCTAATTATTTTTAAGACGTCATACTATTATGGTAAGCGCAGACTAGGAGTTTGAAATAAAAATTGACCGTGAATTTCATCTGAAAAATCTCTTCATAGAAAAGCATGTTTTACAATTTAAATACGATAAGACCATTTTGGCCTAGTGGTTTAAGTGGTCGCCACACCGCTTCCTACTGAGCCAAGTGTTGTGGGTTCAAATACTACATGGGACAACACTTTGTGTGATCGATAAATTGTTGTTCCGAGTCTGGGTGTACTTTGTGTCCGTTTCATGTATGCTTGTAAAGTCCCCCGCGATACAGGTATGTATATTCCTAATGCGGGAGTTGTCTTAAAAAAAATGTGTAAATGTGATTGTTTTTACTGTTCAATATGAGGCAGTACATTAAAGTGTTTGTACTAATTAATCATATATTTGACTATCCATTTCACCACAGTTTTTCCTGCATGTAAGGACGCTGCTTCTGAGGTTACGGTGTACAGTTAGCCAAATACGTTATTGTTATTTAATTAACGTTATAAGGTTTTAATTAACGTAACGTTACGTTTTTACTTATTTAACATTACAAAGTCCGTTTAAACTTCACTAACAACTACAGATATAAACGATTTAGCAAGCAAAAAATAATTCTGTATTACACTTAATGAAAAATAGATAATTAGTAGAATTGTATAATAAGATTAATAATATTCATTTATTTTAGACCACATAAGTTTATATTTGAAACATGCATACATTTACACGGTTACAAATTAAAAGAAAATAAAATAAAACATACAAAATTGTACTGCCGTGTAATTTTAATATTAAAACAGTAAATATTTATAACGAAATTTTTATCCATTAAGATAACCACCATCATCAAGTCAATTAATATTACCCATAGTACTTTTTTTCAGTACTTCTCATATAATATTTTTTTCGTATTACTAAAATATAAAAAATAGGCTATCATCCGATAATATTAAAACGTATTACACGAAACCCAACAATAAAAAGGTAAATTTGCAGGAACACGTAATTTAAAAATTATTTGAGGCAGTAAGTAGTTGAAAATAAGTTTGGTATAAGTTATATAAAATGAGAATGAGTATTTTTTTAGTCTTATATAACAAACTGCGAAGGGCAATAGTCCTATGTTGTGTGAAAAAACATACACGGCTTGAATTTCATATTTTAGTCCATTATATCATGAACAAATAATAAACTCGTAAAATAAAAACCAAATTAACGAGTAACACAATACAGTATATTTATTTGCATGAATATGGTACAAAGTCCTTCAAATATACATTAAGAATCACAGCATATTCCGCCACAAGTGGCGTACAAATTTTATAATAAAAACTCCATGCTATCTAAAGCTAGAGGATATCATTTAAAATTCATTGATAATGTAATAAATATAGTTTTGGTTGTTCTTAAAATAATGATATTTAATTATTTATATCCTTCAATAAGTTTACTAAGCATTTTTGGAGCTAAACAAAAAACATTCTTCTGCATGAGAGATGTGTTAGCCCTGCGCATAAATAATTTTATTTATCTTTTCACCTATTGCGTACAATGGTGTCCGATAGGGTAGGCAATAAATGAGGATGTACGAGTAAGTACTAGTACCTCTTATAACAAGTACCCACTGACTAGTTTCACTGTTCAGCTTTTGGCTGCAGCATCACATCGGATCTAAGAAGCTAAATTTGTCGGAATTACACATACACATCCTGATATTGACCTCTACAATTTGTTTAGTATCATAATTGTTAATTTTCCTGTCATCTTCCAAATATAAATATTTATTTGGAGTCGGCCCAACTTTCCTAATACTTTAGTATCATATTATTTGTAGGTTTACTGTACAATTTAGGATAACAGCAAAAAATAAGATTCCAACATTATCATCGAATTATTGATATTGTTCTCAAATTTATTATTGGTCGTCGCAACGTAATATCATTCGTCAGTTCACTGTTAGCAGGGAGTAATAGAGAGTGTCAGCCATATACTTCATTTTCTCTGAAATTAGTAGTAATTAACTTCAAATACAATAATATGTCCTTAGACTTAAAAAGAATTTATTTTCCAGGTTTAACACTTAGCACGAAATTGATAATCGTTGTTTCTTCTTGCTTTCAATGTTTAAATCTCTAATAATAGATCAAATAGAAAATAAACCAAAAGTTTTAATTTACCATCACATGCAGACAGACATTTTTGTTTTATTTTATTATATTTTTTTTTTGAATCTTTATACATATATATTGAAAGTGAATTTTATTTTTCACTCTGAGTTATTATCTATACAACTATATAAAGTGCACGACTCATACACACGTATCTAAAGTGCCCCTTAAACATATATTACACAAATAACCTACAGCAAAACTAAATATTTCAGTATACAAATTTTAATGTTGCTACTAGTGTTAGTTGAAGAGGTATTAATGGCCCAGCCGGTTTATTATATACCACTCACCGCACCGTCACCCTTTAACTGATTTAACACTTCACGATCTATTTAAATTTATTATCATTTGCGAGCGCATAAAACGAACCATAGTATATTCAAATTATATGTCAATGTACAGAGATTTAGGCGCTCATAGCCCAGTTGCACTCGGTGATTAGAAACAATCATCGAGGGTAAGCAACGATGGCGCGGTCAGTACCTGGATGGGTGACCGCTGGTGGCATGTTACCATGAGCGTCTCCGTGATTCGGAGGTCACGTTAAGCAGTCGGTCTCGGTTGTTATCATACGATAACAGTCGTGAAGCTTAGTTGGAGGCCATCGGGCGGCTTAAAAACATCCAACGGCAAGATTTACGTAGCCACAACGTATTCTTGCCAGTCCCCAACCCACACTTGGCCAGCGTGGGGATGTATGGCCTTAACCCTCTCCTGAGAGGATACCCGAGCCCAGCAGTGGGACATTATGGGTTGTTGTTGTTGTTGTTGTTGTTGTACAGAGATTTTATTTATTTCACCACCACAAGATATCCAGATTTTTTTACAAAAGATGTAATGTACTCGTACAATGAGTAGTTGCTGAAATACGCTTAAAACAATGTCTTTTAACGAATCTTGAAATGAACTAGAACTATTTAAGCAAAAATGTGATGGTCTAATAGTAAAATACTTAGAAATACGCGAACGAAAACGAAATGCGTGGATTTGGCAGAGGACCCGTTTAATGAATACGGTAGAATCATTGGACTTGTGTTGGTCATATTGCCAGAATGGCCAAAGATCGAGAGAAATAAGGAAGATGCTCGAATGAAAACCACGGACACACACGTCACCAAAGCCAGGACCCGTCCCGCGAAACAGGGGCTTGATGTCATCCAGGGACAGGTATGACACGACAAGACGATCCAGGTCGCAGACAGAGAGGCTTGGAAGATTTCATGGACAAGATTCTTTACAGAAGTATACCAGAACAGGCTGAAGAAGAAGACCACAAGCGAAGTTACTCTAGTTATGTATATAAATATTAGAGATATATATTTATAACGAGTTCAATACATCTCAAATCTAGCACATAGTTAAAACTATATAACAATGTATTAAACAGGAGGTTTTGTTTTTAATTTAAAGCCATTCAACCAGGAAAGTACTACGATTCTATTAACCGGCACTCACTAACTACGGAATAGATTCAGCCATCATAGGAGAAAGTCGAACGAGTGTATTGCAAAATTATTTAAAAAAAATAATGTTATGTTGATGTTTTCAGGTTTTATTTTATGTAAATATAAAACAATACTTAAATGTCTATCACTGGTGTAAACTACAAGCCAACATTTGTATCACAATTACCTTATTGTATTTCTACAAGTAACAATCATACTATTTGTATCGATTGTTTCTTGTTTAATGTTCTAACAAAATATTATAAAATTTAATAAAAATCTCTCCATATACATCACGTTCAAAAAGCCACATAAGAATACTGACACAAAGTCGTCCCTCACAAGGTCTGCCTGTCTGTCCGCCTAACACGATAGAATCACCCGCATTGCAGTACTGAACGAGGTTTTATAAGGTATTCCTAATGGATACGATGTATGTTTATAGTTAGTAAAAGAAAGAGTACTTACACATAGTTCAAAAAGTAAGAGTAATTATATACACCTTTATGAGCCTCATAATATTTTTGTATAAAGCTGAAATAATAAGACGATGATTGATCGATTATTGGGAAAAGATCTGAAACTTTGGAATTAATATTTTTATGAAGAAGCTTGGAATTTTTATTAAAAAAAATAAAATAATTTAATCTATTACCTAGTAAGAAAAGATATTCGCTTCATAGGCCCTATCAGTGGCGTTAAGCAAAGATAACTTGCAAGTGGCTCTTAAAATAATGGTATGCAAATAGTACTGAATTTTTATTGTATAATGGTGTACTGGTTTGCTTACAAAATGGTAAAAAAGTTATAAGTAAATTTATTTATTCTTAGGGTTACTACAAGCAATGTACCCCAAAAATCAAATTATAATAAGATTGCCTGTCCCCCCTTACTTTCGTCTTTTAACATTGTTACATACCACAAAATTAGTAGTAGGATTTTTTCGGTTACACTGACATGGGTTCAAAATCTGTTTTATGACTATGTATGTATGGCTTTAAATCTTGTGTAGTCTCTCTCTAATCTTTACGTCATGGGGATCACAAACCTTTATCTAGTTTTACGCTTCATTTGGCTGATATACCATCCACATATAACTTACTTACTTTTTCCATAGGCGCGTCACATTATTTTCAGCTAGAGACATATATTATACTAGCTGACACGTTCAACTTTGTGTGCGTGTCTCAAAAGAAATTTCTCGTTTATGCAACATTTTTCATTGATACTAAGCTTCTATTTGTGTTGTATAGTCTTATTTAATGAAAAGATATATCAAACATGAGAATTATCAATTTGTACCTATTAACGAAATTGGAGCGTGCAACTAAACAAATTAAATATTTAGTTGTAGAATATCTGTACAGATATGTATCCCATATTTTCACGTTAGTTATATAATCTATCTTTAGAAAAGTCGACATAAAACATTTACAAAATATTAATAGATAGTTAGCTTCTTTGTATGATTTTATAGTAGAATTTGTATATGATACTGTAGATTTAGTTACTAAATAATTAATTCTCGGGAAAACAACTAGCTGTATTCGCATTTTAATCTAGTTTTATGATTAAAAATCAAGCAATACATAAAAATGAATTCAAAACAATTTACCCAATCTGTCCCCAGGTAATGGACAACACTCAGGGGACCAATTAGCACGTTTAACATATAAACACAAATTTATTAGTCTATATTAAGGGACATAAAGTCCACACAGCCACAAAGTAATTACTTAGATAGCCATGTGTTCTGATTCCCACACGAGACATGTCATCATTTAAGCCACAAAAAGTGTGCATTTACAATTTTAGCAAGATATTTAGACTATAATATCATTTAAACCATAATGTGATATATTTATGTATGGCCCTGCAAAAATAACTCTACTTTGTCTGATGAAAACATAAGCAGAATCCAAGAGTAGTGGTCACCATACTCATTGTGAATGCAGAAAATGCAACAACACAGCTTGGTGACCTACACCATAGCGGCCAAGTAATGCTTCTCGATCTCGCGCTCATCAACGTAACATGACAGCACGAACGCTATCATTTTACGTCGATCTTCTGTGCGAGAGTAGTAACGCCCCGGGCGTGCCGGTCTGTTCGTGCTGAAATCAGCGTGGCTCTGCTACCTGTGGATGAAAAATATTAAAAATGCAATCTAATATCCTGTAATCTAATCTAATATATTGCAAAAAAATATTACTGTTCTGAAATCTGCACATGTACATCTAGGTATTTATTGAGGTGAAACTTCTTTAGCCGCGTTGAGCACTTTTTGATAGGAGAACATCTTATGAGTTCGCGTCACCACGTCACCGCGTTACTAATATGCTGACGTCAGAAAACTTCTTTGGCCGCTTTGAGCACTTTTTTGTAGGGGCAAATTTTATGGGCTCACGTCACCGACATGCTAATTTTTGATGTTGTTAATTTTATTTTAATAATTATGAAATTTCATATTTTACACATCAATTTTACAATTAACATTCTAAGTTATAAGTTTTCACTTGTCATGTCTGCTATTCTTTATTTACTATAGCACAGGCTCTATTCAGTTTGGGCCCAGACGGCCGCGTGAAGACTTAAAAAAACAATATTACAAATTAAATTTCGTTTATATATTTTTTTTAAAACATTTATTTTATAAAAACAGTTAATCTCTTTTTATCTCTTTTATAATATTTTGTACCGAGACTTTTAACTTCAACGTTGATTATGTAAAAGCTTTAAAGTAAATGAAATTTCAGTAATTACTTTACATAAAGTTGAAATGAGGTAGTTTGTTGCCTTTAAAACCCTTCCAAAGCTTGGGGTAGCCTCCCTTGCCTTTATCCTTGTCAAAATAATTAAACAAGACCTAAGTTTAACCGTTGATATAAGGGATGTAGGTTATTCATCCTTAAACTTAAAAGGGTGGATCAATCGAAAAATTGTAATAAAAGTTATGAAAATTGAAATGTACTAAACATGAAATAAAATAGAATATTCCTTGCTGGTTATTTTTAGTTTTTGTAATGTAATGTAATGTTATAGTAAATCATACCTACAATGGTTGGTTTTAGTGCAGAAAATAATCTCTGCCAAACATTCTTAAGACCAATTAATTGCCTAGAGTTAGAAGTGGCTGGCGATAGAGTACGTACGAAATATCGTAATTAATAGTATCTATTTTAGATGATATACTTTTGGAGCTAAATTACCAGCACATTAGGAGGTGTAAGGTATTTGTGTTTATTACCCAACTACGGCAAAGCCAAAAGGAACTTTAATAATTTTGGCAGTTTATATATAAGTGTATTTGTATATTCCACGGTAATGCATAAACTACTGGACAGGTTTTAATGAATGAGGTGTCAATAGTTTTGTAATAAAGGCCCAGATGCCATAGGCTATATAAATTTTATTCATAGTTTTTACTGAGGTTACAGTTTTTTAAAGTTTTCTTATTTTGTGTTACTCAATACAACGATCTCAACTCAGTTGCTATACCGTTTTGTTCTATGGTTAAAGTATTTCGTTTGTTTCTCACATTAGTCTTAGTCGAGTTGGCACAGCTATAATGAAACGTCTAATTTGTCAGAGTTTAGCTCTTTTATGAAAAAATGCATGACTAATAAAAACAAACTATTGTGCAGTTTTATTTAGTCTCCTTATCTGAACTAACTAAAATACTTAATTCAAGTGTTTTTTTTGTTATATCGACCTGCCAAAGTGTCTCTACTCTGCCTGATGGTGACTATAGGCCTGATGGAACAGTGGTGGTCACTATAGGCATTGCTAATACAGTCAAAACAACAGTGCAGCAGGGTAAACCACGTTATGGTAGCCTATTGAGATGCTTGAGAGGTATCGGTTTCGCAGTCACCAACGAAATACGATAGCATGAATACTGTCATTTTAGATTGGTCCAGTGAGAGGAATGTATCGCCCCAATTGAGCCGGCCCGTTTGTGCGTTAATTCATGTTTTCCACATTCAGACAATAACTTTCTATTTCTAAAAATAACTAAATTCTAAAATCAACCAAACAAGAATATCAAAACGTAATTAGATGAACTAAAAGATAAAAATAACATTTACAAGTTAAAAAAGACAATATGTGTATGCTTTAGCACACGTATTGGTACAAAATGCACAAGACACTAGCGTATTTTTATTTACAGAAAAAATCGGTCCTTTATAAGGCTGCGAAGTTTTTAATTAAATTTAACGTGTAAGAATGGGTTAAATAACTTTCAAAGTATGTTACATACATCATACCTACGCATAACCCATAACTTTCACATTTAAAATAATTAATCATTCAATCAATATTCTTTCTTCTGAAGAAGTGGCAATGATAACCTATACTCAGTCAATTAAGCCCACACAATTTAAATTTGTATTCAATTACTTCGTAAATGTGACTTTAGAGTTTCCATTTACAATCATACGAGCTATAAATAAGTTTTGCGAAGAAGAAAGAAATTTTTTTAAACCCTATCTTCAAAACTTGTTACTATTCAATGCTCATCGGTTTCAGTGACATAAAAACTAATTGTTTCAGTCGTTAGGTATGTTTCGTCACACGTGAACGTTAACAATGAATGAATTATTGAAAAACTCATGTATTCGAAGTGTTTCCTTTATTAAGAAATGCTGCTGTCAAGGAAAAACTCGAAACCAAAACCGAATTCCCATTCATGTCTTTTTTACTGTTAAAAAATAAACGTGCAAAGTAAAAGAGATAATGTATGTGTGCCAAATAAGTACTTTGTTATAAAAATTACGTCCAACTTTAGAATGTTTTAGGATAAAATATAATAAAATTTATGTAGTAAACATATAAAAAAGGCAGGGTGTTCCTTGCTTTTTTATAAAATATATTTTCTACATATACTGTAGTATATTCTGGACAGAATTTAAATCAGCCTTTTTTCAACTTTATTAAGCGTATTGTGAACTCTAAATACTAAACAAAGATATCAAAATACTATGTATAGCCCATCGACTTATGTTATTATGTAATTCAATTTGAGAAATATGTATTATCTATGCTAGTGCCGCGAAACAGGATATATGGGTCAGGTCACGCAAAACCTCATTGATACCACAGTGTTACAGATTTTTCGTTGACAATTTTTCGATGTTTTTCATCGAGTGGTAAAGATTACGGTCCTCCAAACCGTACTTTTTCTTTCCCTTTCCTTTCTTTGAGATTACTGTAATCCAAACTCCTTTCCTCCTGATTACAGTAGTGGTCAACTATCATCAGGTCATTCGTCTCGACGTTTGCCTCACCAGAATAAAAAGTATCAAACTCTTTCCGATATTTTTAAACACATTATCATTACTTTTCTACTCTCAGCTATCGCTAATACGGTACTCAAAACATTAGACCGATATTAAGTAGATACTTTGTAAGGGGCTTTCTGACCTCTATTTCAGGTTCAAATGGGAACAATGTTTCATTAAAGCAAGCTCACGTGTCTTAGAAAAGTTATGTGCAAGTGTTCACAACCAAACTGAATTATAGGTTCTGATATTAAGTATAGGAATGTACATTTAATATTTGAAGTCTAGATGTTTAAATTAAATGGCGATCTAATATTATTTTAAGATTTGAATAAAATTAAAAGTAAGCGTCTTGTGGACTCATAACCTAGTACAATAAGTTATTCCAGATTTTGTTTTCTTAGAAAAAGCGGTGGTATTTTCCTTTTTTTTTAAGACTACTCCCACACTATGAATATATTCAAAAGACAAATACATTTTTCATAAAGAACACCCAGACTCAGAAAAACATAATGTGGATCACACTTTGGCGACTTCCTCATACAACAACAAAACAAAATACAGCGCCAACTTCCTAACATACACTGAACTACAAAGTAACTATCCGCGACTAATCTTCTAATACTATATCGTGATATAGAAATTTTAGCGCCGATTAACATAGCATTAAACAACTTCCCAACTTCAATCGTAAAGCCACGGCCCGCCAGGCATTATCACTTCGACGTATGGTCAGATTCTCCCTTTGTATTGGAGGGATACGACACCCGTTCTACCAAAACATAATATCTTGTATCGTACAGGAACCAAACCCACAATAGTAGAAAGTGGTAAGGTAACCGCGTAAATACTCGGTGCCCTCTTCATTATTACATGTTAGAATTTTCTAAATGCATTAGGGGATCACACCAGGAGAGTATGAACACAAAATCTCGTAAACTTCATCAAAGCCCATTAAACCTTTCAAAACTATAACTACCGGTTTAACATCAACTAACCACTCTCTCCCAAACCCACGCCACTCTATGTTACACACATACATTGAATGGAATTCATTTAATTTTATGGGAAACAGGAGCATTTTAGTTGAGAAACAATATTTAACTACGAAGTTAGAAATTGTTTAGCTGAAGCTATAAATTTGATTTTGTTTAGACCAACATAATTATTTTCAAAGTTCTACTTCATTATTATATTGAAATTAAGAAGTTGGGAGAATACAACTGGAAGTAGGAAAAACAGTATGTAAAGCAAATAAATATATTCGTATGAAAATATAAATTGCTGTGTAACTTTAGAACACTGACACGTTGAAGACGATAATTTAATTCAAAGGAAAATACTTTAATTGAACGAAAATTAGGTAAATACATGTGATTTATGGTTTTTATTTTGTATATGAAGTTACGTATATAATGTTGTTTAATGCACACTTTAATTGTTTTCAGGATTCCATAATACCCAAAGCATAAAACGGGACCTTATTGCTAAAACTCCGCTGTCCGTCCATCTGTCTGCCCGTTTCTTTATACGCCTGTCTCCAGGTTGTATCTCCTGAATCATGATAGACAGTTGAAATTTTCACTGATAATAATTTTCAACAAATAGGAAACAATAAAATAAATATTTAAGGGGGCTCTTAAGCAACGACAATGGTATGGAACTCTTCATGCGCGAGTCCGGCTCGCCCTTGTCGGTTCTATTGTACAAACTACGTAGGTTACCTTACAAAATTTCTACACCAACCAAAGGCTAGTAGAAAATGCCCTCGGCATTAAGTCCGCAAATATTTAAAGTGCATAAAGTTATTAATAAATAAATAAATAATTTGACTTTGATGTGAAACAAGTCAAAATCTCCTCCCATAATTATTGTTTGATTAAACTTTTGAATTGTGTTACTATTATTATTATTTTCCATCAACTATTCTTTTATGATCACCATTTCTAAAAATAATTTCGAGGCTCTGCAATGGCTCAATTTGTAAAGTACTGTCAAAAACAAGGTTTTTAGCATCCTATTTGTTCCAATACTAAAAAACATATCTCAAACTACACATCGCAGTATCAATCACGTATATACCATTGAAACTACACTACACTAACGAACAGAGTTATTGATTCAGGCAAGCTTCTATTTGCAGACAAACATAGCACTTCGAAAATTTCACATTCCGCATTCGCTTTGAGAGCTCTTCGAAAAAGTTCCTCCATTTCAGTGCATCAAGAGTTAAATTAACACTTAATATGTTATTTGAAGACAATGTGTATATTCTTATCGTCATAAAAACTTGTAACAAGTTTATAATAAAAGATTTTCGCAATATAAATATTCTTCAGTATTTAAGAATTAAATAATCATGTTCTTCCAGACCCTCATGCATTTTAGGTATACGCTTTAAGAAAAGAAAATGGTTTTCTAACTTTTTCAACTAAAGTGTGTAAAATAATTTTAAATAAGTATAAAAAGAAAATCACTTCATCGTAAAAATTCGTGGTAGTGTAAGATATATTTGTGTTGTAAATACTGTAATGATAGACATTGGTTAAATCCAACTATTATATTGAACTTGCCTGGACATGCTGCTTCGTGTTGAAAACACTTTTAAAAAAATATTCTTGATTCTTACAAAAAGTAGTACTAAAATGTTGAATATTTCGCAATTGGATATTTGACTCGATCGACAATAAGTCTTTATATCTAAACACCTGGCTCTTTGTAAAACTAACAGTAAGTATCTAAGCCACTAATGAACGGACGGAAAAACAGGCATGCCATACTAAGAAATAAATTTAAAAAAATAATCGACCTGTTCACGTATATCATTTTAACATAGAAAATAAGAGATTTTCTTTTGAAACCGTTTTCAGAAAGCCCCTTGAGAAGAAAAACATTTTCGACAAAATATTTCTTTGATCTCCAGTAAAGTAAAAATAGATTAAATTGTCTCAAAATGCTGTCGTGTACAGAGCACATTTCGTGAATATATATAACCACAAAGTATAGAATTTTTTCATAGTAATTTCTTGTGGTTTTTTTATACTGTTGCTGTCTAATTTTAGTGACTTTATAACTCCCACACACGTCTTAAATTACTTCCCTTGCCAACTGCTTCAATTAAATATAAATAGATTATATATATTTTTACTATTTTAAATAAAAAAATTATAGTAACTAATAGGTACATTATTTACAATGTTTGTATGAAATTTTTGCTTTGCATTATTTTCGTCATGAATTTCTTTCTTTTGAATTTTATTTGTTGTTAATTCTAATGTTAAGCAGTATCTCGAGTAGCAAACTTCTCATACGACCGAATACTCGTATACCTATGCCACTTGTCACATAGAAAGCCATATATCGAAAAGTACTTCGAGATATAATCGAGAATCAAAATATAGTATAGACCATTTTAGAATTAAATTGTAGTTTCTACAACAGTCTCTCTTAACAAGTTGTCAAAAGAGACAAGTAACTGTTTATATTTCATGTAATATTTGTATTATATTACATTGAGATTTATGTATTATTTAGTTTTATGTAAGACCATTGAATTCGTTTGGATCTATCCAATGATGCACAAATCAATGAAAAGAAACATTACGGTATTAATTACCACGATGTGTAATTCCTACCTCGAAAAGAGTTAACTCTTTTTTCACATGTTTATTTTTTTTAAAGAACCATGTGTATATGTCACACCATATAGTTCATGTTTTACACATTAAATTATATATTAGATTAGAAACAAATGTATGTATAAGCTGTCAATAAAATATACAAGGCCATGAGCAGCCTATAGAATTACAAAAACAGATGTTTTAAACAAACATTGTAGTTAACTATATAACAATTGACTTCTGTAATGACTATAGTATTAAAAGTTATTACAGAAGTAACCATTTAGATTTTTAATATCAAGGAAGCCTTCTCAGATATCGCATATTTTGTCTACACTATTATGACGAGGAAGGATTTGATTGTTTGTTTGAATTCAAGAGGCGTCAATACTACTGGACCGATTTGTTAATTTTTTTGCGCTATCCCTAATGAACATAGACTATAGAATATTTTAAAAAAAGTCAGGGATCTGTATGAAAACTTGAATAATATGGGTTACATCATCGAACTTTTCATTTTTCTCTATGGTCAATGGTGGCCGCAGTGCACGCGATATAGGGTTCTTTAGGTAATTATTTTTTCACCTTGGAATACATTATTTAAGTTTTTATGTAAATGCCTAACGGTATTGAAAATATTCTGTAGCCTATGTTTTTTAGGGATAACGTAAAACTCCAATGGTAAAAAAATATTTAAATTGGTTTAGTAGTTTTGGAGCTAATGTAATTCAAACACTTTAATCTTTCATTTTAATACGTAAGTTCTTACTTTGTATTACTATTATTAAAATACAAAACAACAAAAGTAAACGTTAAATTTGTGCATTTGTGCTGTAGTGCTTCGTTGGTGAGTGTGAGACCGGAGGCCCAATGATGCAGTAATATCACTAAGCCGCCGCGGTGCATGTCACCATCCTGCATTGTTACAATGTCTGCTTTCGCAATGAGTATAATGACCACCACTCTTAGATTCCACTCATGCTTACCATCAGGCAGAGTTTAGTCATTTTGACAGGCCTATTTATAAAAAAATAAAAGAATTACTTAACTTTATGTAGAGTTTTCTTTTTTTAACAGCGAAAACTTCTGCACCTTTTTATATTGTAGCTGTTTTATATAAATAATAGAAATACGAAACTATTATTTGTAATAAGCAGTCATTGTTATATACAACATCAAGAAAACTTGATAATTTTCCAACAATAGAGCTAGTTGAGATATTAAAACAACATAGAGAGAAAATGTGCGAATTGCGCAGACGCCGGTACAACGAGAATATACGTTTCATACCACTGTGGTTGATAAAGTACTTGGCAGGTGGGCCAGTAATGTTAGAGTGATGTATGTAAATATATTTTATAAATACCTATTATATGTCTCTGATTTATGCTTACTATAATCTATTTTGTTTAATTACGTACAATGTTCAGTAAATTATCTGTGGTCGTGTTTGAGTGACATGAATGAGGTTCTAAATTTATAAGTGCATAAATAAATGTGATGGCCACTAGGAAAATATTAGGTGAGTCATGTGTTTGTATAAGAATTGTTATTGACATGTGTAGAAAAGCTAAATGCTAATGTTACTAGTGATTTCTCGGTAAAGTATAGTTAGAGTTCGAACTAGTAATCCTAAGTCGTACATATTATATTTTAACTTACATATCTAGTTAGCATCAAAGTTTGAAGGTTTTCTTTGATTCAATGTGCAATCAGCATTTCCAAAAGCACAGAAAAAAATTATCGACTAGGATGTCTCTGTTCAATTAACATCGCATACTCTTGGCTCCTGCATCACCTGCTTTACCTTGAGGAGGTGGACAAAAGTAGAAGTGTGGGAAAAATTGTTAATAAGAAGTATAGTTAAACCAAAAAATAATTAATTTAAGATTACACTACATTTGGACTGTTATGGGATTGTACCCGTTAAGTTTGTATCTTGGAACTGAGGATTGAATACAAAAACATGGATACAACGACTATAATTATCTGGAACATAAAATCTACACTGCCATACTAATATAATAAATGCCAAAGTAACTCTGTCTATCTGTCACGCTTCATACTAAACCGATTGCAATGAAATATGGCATAAAGATAATTTGATTCTTGAGGAAGAATATAAGCTACTTTTTGCCGCAATAACTGACATAAAAGCAGGCGGAGACGCGGGAAAGTGCTATTGCTATTACAAATCAACTTCTATTACCTTATTTATTTGACAAAAGCAATTGCTCGGTCAGTGAATTATATACAGTTTTACCTATTATAAAATCACAATTTTACATTGTAAATACATCGAGAAAAACATGACATAATACGATGTTAAGTCATAAAACTGCCGTAAATGTTACGCTTAATAAGATAATAGTACTTTGTTGCTGAAGTCAACAAAGGAAATATGATTTATTTTAAGATTCGATTTGCTTCGACCATTACACTAATGTATAAAAGTATGGTAAAGTATAAAAATGTATGTATATTCTAGACATACATTGTCTACACTTTTTTGGTTTCATTTTTGTCACAAGACGTGCAATAAAAGGTTAATTCTTGATCACATGAAAAGTGTTAACGTAATAAGAGTATATGATGCCACCATCCCACGGGTGCCGTAAAATGCGACTAAGAGCGCAAAATATGTAGAACAACATCACCGCAAAGAAAAGAAAAACCTGGAACAAGACCTTTACCAAGCCATCTGGGCAGCGTGATATAGTAGGCCAAGACCCCATGTCTAAGGAAAGTAGGAGACCTATGATAAGCAGTAAACTGTTAAAGGCTGTTGACGTGATGTTACGATGAATAATAATATTTTTTTTTTCGGACATTTTAACACAACGCCGTCTTGTTCCAAATTAATCAGAGCTTGTACTATGGGTACTAGACAACTCCGGATGGTGTAAGAAAGCGGTTCCCGGATTCCTCCCTTCTCAGGTGCAGAGTGGCACACCGTGTGATTTTAGTCGGTTCGATTCCGATCGCCCCGCCACAAACCCCGGTGGGGTGAAGGCCCGAGGGGGTTTCCAAACGTAAAAAAAAATGCGTACTAGACAACTGATATTAATACATATATAATTTTTTTGTAAATACATACATATGATACAAAGGAAACACCCAAACTCTAAAACAAATATTTGCAGATCATACAAACATTTGGTCTGACTCAGGAATCTAACCCGAGACCTCAAGCACAGCAGTTGCATACGCTACCACTGCGCCACCGAGGCAGTCACTAGAATTGTATTTAGATGTGAAAAGTTTTAGCTAACTGAAAGAATGATTAGATGCGGAAGGCATCAGAAGACATGGGATATTGTTTGTACCGAATAGCGGAGGCTTACTCATCGTTTTGAAAAAAATGACCGTCGCTTATGGACAATTAAGGCATAAACCTGTATCTAGCTGTGGACTGCAATTGCTTGATGATGATTGACACTACCATATAACTTATGAATTACAATTGCGTGATACATAAAGGAGTATACCTTCATGGTATGGTATCAATGTGTCCGTCAGCAGATAATAGAACCTCACACACTCGATGAAAATTTTTCACAAAATTTCAGTCACAATTCGAGTTATTTAGTTACCAAATAAATCATCGAAACAAGCTTACTAATTTAGAGGTCAGGGTTCAGAACTCCACTTAATAAACGACTGACATGAATCCACTTCAGATGGAAGGGTTAACAAGTGCTCTGATAACGATTTCTCTCATTAGCAGTATGCACATATATTGAAGTCTACATATGTCTGTAAATTGTTCATGTAGTGACGTATCAAAAACATGAAGTCTCAACAACCCTAACATCCCATGAGTATCACAAAAGTCGACTAAGAGAACAAACTACAAAGTACTACTAAACACATTGCAAGTATAAGGAAGCTTTTTTATGGAACAAGTGGCAAACGAGCAGACGTATCGCCTGATAGTAAGCAATTACCGCCACCCATGGACGTCCGTAACACCAGAAGCATCACAAGTGCGTCGCTGGCCTTGGGGGATGGAAAGGGGGATGAGGGGAAGGGAATGATTATGGGACTTCGGTATTCTCACTCACTCGGAGAAACACAGCGCAGGCGCTGTTTCACACCGGTTTTCTGTGCGGCCGTGGTATCACTCCGGTCGAGCCGGCCCATGCACGTCGAAGCATGGCTCTCCCACGATACATACCTTAAACTACCCGCCTGGCCAGCCTGACCGACAAAACCTTCTCATTAAAGGGAGTTATATGTCCAACTGCAGACTGTTAAAAACTATTAATGATGCTGTTTGATAAGCTATTGTTCGTCGAGTATTCATATACCGTTAATGACCACATTACTAAAATTCTTGTACAAGAGTTTGGTTATGTTTGTTGTTAGTTACAGGGTAAATATACTTCATTTAGTAGTAATTGTGGTTGCGGAAATCTTGGAACAACCTGAGAATAATTAGATGACTACACTGTACAGAACAGTATAGTACATAAATATAGAACAATTTACAGCCAACCAGATCTACAAAAAAGTCCGCAATGGCACAAATCCTCGAAGAATAACTCATTGTGCCCACTATATGTTTCAAAAAACGGTCGCGTGTGATGCGGTAATTACAACTTTAATTAGACGAATACGGTTTTAACCCTTATAACTTTAAATATCTCAGAGGCCTTAAGCATTTCATGAATAACATTACACTCTGAAACACTATATAATTTAATTAAAAATCTTAGGAGTTATCGCAACAAAATTACGACGCGAGCGAAAATTCAAGGGCCCTACTTCTTTCATTAGTCTACGTATTTTACAAGGTAACAACTATGAAATATTTTAAGGAGTTTATACAGCAATGGGTTTTTGAAATACGATTCTCACTGGAAATGTACCCTTTCTAAATCTGGGTTATCCTGTTCAGCTAAATCATTTAGATATT
Organism: Hyphantria cunea; assembly: GCA_003709505.1. Taxonomy (NCBI): domain Eukaryota; kingdom Metazoa; phylum Arthropoda; class Insecta; order Lepidoptera; family Erebidae; genus Hyphantria; species Hyphantria cunea. The sequence goes on along the minus strand of PKRV01000832.1, from coordinate 893,229 downwards.
TATTTGTCACCGTTATATTCTTCTATCCTGTGTACCCTGGCCCGTATCATGTATGTTCTTCGGCAAATTTAACGTGAAATAAAGTTCACCTTAACATAATAGACGTCAAAAATTTTTATTCTAATAATTTAGATTTCGTCAAACTATATTTGATAAATCATTTTTGGAATTTTATTAAGAATTGAAATATCTGTCAGGAAAATCTATTAAAGGTATTTTATTCACCTTGCCATTCGATTTCAATTTAAATGCAATAATCAATACAGGGTATTTACAAGAAATAAACTACAATCATACGACTATTGCGCTGCATATAAGAAGAATATTGTTTGAATCCTGAACAAAAAAATGTTTATGATGTAATATTGTCGTATTTTAGAATGAAAAATGTTTTTTACAGATGCCTTCTAATAAATTTACTAAGAGCCAAATTAGGATTTGACAGAAAAGTTGTCCTTGCTGTGGCATCGTTCGGCACAGCAGTCACACTTTGGAAGGTAGGAACTGCCCGTTCCACATTCAAAATTCCATCAAAATTTGTTGTAATATTTTTAAATGAAGTAACGCTGGAAAATTAAAGAAAGAATGGAGTACGAGTATTGAGGCATTAGACAAAACAATACGAGATTTGAGCACAATATCTGCCGATGCCAATAAATGAATTAATTATTTTAAAATTCGAAGCATCATCACAAGCCTGCTGCTCAGTTGACATAATCGTGAATTTTTGCATTCTTGGCATGCTTCCTGGAATTTGTACGTGCAAAAATAATGTTAAAAGTAGGTAGGTATTACATTACTAGAAAATAAAGTCCATCAAAACTGAGTCTGTGCAACGGTGCAAGACTCAAAGCAGTAATTTTTTTTATTTGATCGAATGTATCATCTTCACTGGCAACGAATTGTGAAACTATTTTTTTAAATAAAACTCTCATGCTACCCTTAAAATTGTCTTTCAATTTCAAACGGCTACAATCTCCTATAAATCTAGCGTTTGGAATAACAATCAATAAAACGCAGGGATAAACCTTAAAAGTTGAGGAGGAAGACTTAAGCAACAATGCTTTTCGCACGGAGAATTGTATCTTACTCATTTTTACACGAGATCGAGCTAAACTTATTGTCACATGTAAACAAAAATTAAAATTTATTTTTAAGTTTCAAAAGTATAAATATAACTAATCTAAACTAAAATTCTTGAGAGGAAAGATTTGATGTTTTGTTAGATTTAACTCCAACTCAAACGATTTTATAAATTCTTTCACTATTAAATAGCCACAAGTACCTGGAGTAACATGGGCTGTACAATATTTTCGGTTTAAAAATTTACTAAAATAAATTGTGCGAAGCCGGGGTGGCTTGCTAATTTGTTATAAAAATCTGTACCACGTACAGTTATTGGCCCTAACTGATCCACCAGTGCAATCTTAATCACTCCGGCTAAAAATCTTAAGTTTTGGTAGCTCATGCTTACTAAGTTGTAAGAACTCAAAGGATATTAACGACAAGAAAGGATGTTTGGAAATAATATCCTGAGGGGTCAAATTGGGAATGAACAGAAAGTAACAAAATAGTGTATAATAAGTGAAACGGATTAAGAAGGGAACAAAAAGTTCCTGTACATGAACAAAGGATTACTTCAAGTATGTTTTGGCAGTCTCCGTGGTTCTGATTACTGAGTCGTTAACTTGCACTGAAGCAAGAAATGAATGTTTTGAACTATTTCATTCTTACAATACAGTGCTTTGTAAGCAGTCATGGACAACTTTGTATGATCTATATAACTTTGAGAAGTAACAGCTATGTACAATTCTCAGTTACAATAGTTAATAAAACAATATGACAATGATATATTTTTAGTACTTACTTTTTCAATATTTGGTAATAAATAATATATTATTGTTATACAATTTTTTTTTACAGGGAGGTGATATGTTAAAATCACGTTTAAATTGAAGAATAGCTTTCTTTTCTTCTTTTGGAAGGAAAAATGAATATTATCCGGTTTTATTACACAAAAGGTATAAAATGAATGAGTTTACATTTTGAAGACATATGCAAAATACTTTAGAGATGGTTCTTAGCTATTTTGACTTTACTTATCACAACAAAGTAAGGCAGCATACAGCCAGTTTTATATGAATTTGAATACTAGTAACGTGTACCTATTAACTCCAGCTGAATTAAATTTTTGCAATAAGGCTAGGATGTAGCCTGCTTCGATAACACACTAAGCGGGGCTTGGATTCGTGATTAAATAACCGGTATCATAATTTGATTAAGTTTAGTAAGTAATGTACAATATATTAGTCCCATAAATAAAAGAAAACAGATTAGTATAATGAAATGTTATGAATTTATATTATAATCGGACGGTGATCAACATTCCTGTGGGAAAACTGATTAAGTTAATCGTTGGTAATCTACTTTTAGCCGAATTCATTCTATATTTATTGCTAACATTTAATCAGAAACAATTCAATATCATATCACTTAACGTTTTGGTGTAAATATAATTACACACATTCATTCTACAGAGTGTGTACGGGGAATACCCTTTAGTAACGGAATTAACATTTAAATTGTCCATTATTCTTTAATACCGACTAACGCCTTTGCATATATCCCTATTTAACTTTTACGTTACTGTGAAACACTTTATTAACAACTAGCTGCGGCAGCCATGCTACCCGTCGTTTTGTTGCTTTTGAATATTGTTCGTTGTTTCATTGGATTTAAATTGTGTTCGCAAAACCTTATTTTCAAAATAACACTAATCTAACTTATTCCTTTAAACATCAGGTCTCTGCTTGTGGAATTCTCGTCTAAATCGATTCTTCAATGTAACTGCTGTGACTATACTATGACTTTTAAACGCATTACTCTAAAGCTAAGAATCTGAAATGACAAACAGACACTTCTATATTAATTTATCTGTATAAATATGGGGGCAGATTAACCGTTGAGTCACCGGAAATTACCTACATGGTTTATGCCAAAGTATTGCTCTTTCATGGTATAGGAAGGGTAGTCACATTGCTAAAAGAGCAAACTGCTCAGGATAACTTGACTCCAAAGAGAAGAAAAACTTGATACCAACAATCCATCTAGCGTTATACAGTAGGCCAAAACCTAATTTTTCCTTACAAGGTAGTAAGACCCACGCTGATTTCAGCACGAACAGGCTGTCTCGATCGTTGCGGCACTAAGCTCAAACAGAATACCCGGAAGCCCTATAATGCAGAAGTATTTTAATAGGTCGCCATAGTGTGGGTCACCATGCTGACTCGTAGCATGTAGATTCGCAGTAAGTACGGTGACCACTACTTTTGGATTCTGCTCATGCTTTCCATCAGGCAGAGCGAAGTTACTTTGGCTCATATTTATAAGAAATGATGTGATAGTTATTTCACGGTTGTATTTTTTCCAACCTAACATAAAACGTATATTTATATATATAAAAACGTTTGTAGTCCAATCATTCCTACGTTACCCTCAGATTTTTTACGGTTCTATTGTTTTAACACATTTTTACGTTATTGTATTTCCTAAGGAAAACGTCTTGTTTAATGTCCTATTTGTTATTCGTATCACTCTGATCGTATTATTCGTGCAATATCTATAAGCTCAGAAAAATTGAATTTGTTTTATTTGAAATATAATGTAATTAAATATGTTAGCTTGAATGCGCGTGAAGTGGAACGCGTATTTTTAAATACCTATAGGATATGCGTAGAATATGCGTGAAATAATAACTTTGTATAAGTTCCAGGGGTTGTTTGTAGGATAAACTTATGAATATATTTCACGGGCTGTAAGTAGAAGAGAGTGCTAGATTAAGGAATTCGGGGATTGCTTTTGGGACAGTCATTTAAAAAGGTATCAATTTTCATTAGATTAGATGTTCTATTTTTATAGAATGAAGATGAAGTAGAGAAACAAAGTATAAGTAAGAAGCTAGCAAGAGCTAAGAAGTAAAATTATTTAGTTAATAAATCGAATTAAAAATGTCAATATTGGTACAGTTTAAAAGATTCCATAGATATTCATTTATCTTTTATACTCATATTATATCATAGTGAAGTAAGATTGTTTTAATGTAAATTATGAGCCAATATGAGATCACACCTTATTGCAAATTTCATATTTTATTACAAACATAACATTCATGTTTCTTTATGACAATTGACAATCGCACTAGGGTATTCTATTATCACAACATATATGATACGAACACTAAAGACAGACTCAGACCCAAAACAATAATTTTTGGATGACGCATAGTATTGTCCTATGTGGGATTTGGACCCACGACCCTCAGTGCAAGCGTAGGTAAAGAAACGGCTTACATCACTGCGCCATATGTCTAGTCGAAAATGATTAAGACAAAACAGTTTTCTGCATAAACTTTAAAAGTGTGTGAGAAACCAGAGATGTTGTCTTGAGATCGTTTTATTGTCATTCTTTTACATAATTACTACGAACATTTGCCATAAACTACAAACAAACTTCAAAAACAACGGCGCAAAACACAAGTACTCACAAAAGTTGTAAGTTACGTAATACACGTTAAATGTATAATTACAGAAATACAAACTCTCAAGTTGAAGTCAAGCTATTAAAATAAATTACGAGAATATTCAAGATCTATCTCAAGTTATTAAACGAACAAAAAACAAAAGTGTACATAATTTGAACTGGCCGAAACTTTAATTAGCGACTTTATATTAAGAAACTTATACTATGACTATGGTTTTATATTTATTATTAACACAATTTCTACCTAATAGGCGCTCATAGCCCAGTTGCACTTGATAATTAGAAACAATCACCGATAAGCAATGAAGGTGCGGTCAAGGGCTGGATGGGCGATCGCTAGTGGCATGCTACCACGAGTGTGATTCGGAGGTTACGCTAAGCAGTCGATCCCTTTCGGATGGCGTAAGAAAGTGGTTCCCGGATCTCTCCCGTCTCAGGCGCAGAGTGGCACACCGTGTGGTTTTAGTCGGTTCGATTCCGACACACCGCGCCGCCGCAAACCCCGGTAGGGCGAAGGCCCGAGGGGGATTCCACACGTAAAAAAAATCAGTCGATCCCGGTTGTTATCATAGGATAACAGCCGTGAAGCTTAGTTGGAGGCCTTTGGGTGGCTTAGAAACATCCAACGGTAAGATTATGTAGACACAACGTAGTCTTGCCAGTCCCCAACCCGCACTAGGCCAGCGTGGGGACGTATGGCCTTAACCCTCTCCTGAGAGGAAACTCGAGTCCAGCAGTGGGACATTATAGGTCGTTGATTTGATTTGAACCTTAGAATCTGTAGTATATAGGCTTCTCCTTTAAAAGGAGGTTTTGGTCTTCTATGCCACGTAGGCCAGTCGTATTGTTACAGGGTTCATTTCAAGTTTTTCATCTATGTGTCCTTTTTTGCAACATAAGTCAGCAGCCCCTCAGTCGGTTTTTGGGACCTAACACTTGTACGTTGAATATAAAATACTTCTAGAAAAGAAACATATAATGAGCCTAGCCAAGCTGACATTTTATAAACGTAAACGATAATAAAAAACTAATAGATGTGTTTGAGTGCCGTCTGTCAATGCTAAGTCACGTGGCCAAATCAAAATATTGGAAAATAATAGACGAGAATAGAGGCTTTACAGATTTTTACCTTTGACAATCTCTAAAGTCTCTATTCTCGTCTATTATTGGCATATTTGACTCGAAACAGTTGCATCTTGGCTAAGGAGAAAGGCAGAAATTAATCTGACAAAAATATTCTGATTCTGAACATAACTGCGGTGGCTTAGTGGCTTAAGCGGTCCCCATGCCGTTTTTACTTCGCTGTATTCAAACCCCACACGGGACAACATTTTCTGTAATCTACAAATTGTTGTTCTGAATCTGGATGTTATTTGTATCCATTTCATGTATGTTTGTAAAGTGCCCCGATACGGGATATATTTCTATTGAAGGAGTTGTTTTGAAAATAAATAATATACAAATAATAAATCTTAGTCAAAGAAATATGGTAACACTAAATCATCGCCTTGAACCGGATATATCGAAGTATATTTCATCACTGTAGTATATTAGTCCAGTTCAATTCTGTCACTCGTTCTCGTTTACTATTTCGTAGACAACGTGGCGGGGTAGATAAGGTTAAATATTTTATTTCTCTCGGCCATAAATCTGACGAAGAAAATACCACATTATATTTCCTTGTGATCAAACTAATTTTATTGTATTTGTTATTGTTGAAAGTATTGTAGGTCAGCAATTCAGTGAAATAATATTTCTTGTTTGCTTTGCAACATTCAAATAGAGAATAACAATGAAATAAAAAATTAAGGGGCAACAGTGGTGTGACTATCGCATTCTAAACATTATTCTGTTAGAAGACTTTTTGCACACTTTTACTCACATTTATGAAAACTACACGATATCAACTAAAAACCTTTTTTAGAAAATAGTTGAACTGACTAATAAAATATAAAGTGATTGCATAAAAATGCATATTAATGAAGTAGTAGTAATTATACGTTCTCTGTCTCGGCAATTCATCATTAGCTCTCACGAAATTTAAATGGGCCTATTTCGGCATAAATTCCTTTTAGACAAAAATACTTGCTTAGCCGTCTGTAAATTCTTGTGATGTCTCTGGTGTTGCAAGTCTGAGTGAGAAAAGACATCTGCTCGTTTGCCCCTTACATCATAAAAAAATGACGGAGTTACGCCCGAACCTGTATAAAAATCCAAACATCCAAATTGGTATTCGCCTCCTTTTTGAAGTTGGGTCAAAAACATACTCACTGTAGGCTCGGTCAGCTGTTACATGGTCATAAACACTGAAAAACTGCCGATTTCGCACATACGATAAGCATACGCTTCATGCTTAAGATTAGTAAGTTACTGCAGTTACTATGAATACTACGTTTACTTTGGTACTGTATTTAATTTCAATATTTTAGCAACATATATGCATATATCATTCTTAAATGTAGTTAGGATACATATAATAGTAGATAGTTGTTCACACATATGCTCCTTGCTTACTTTGAGGCCAAGTGTACCATGCAATATAATAACTACCATCTTGCGGCTCTTCGTCCTAGACTATGTTTGTTGAGGTACGGTCTCAAACCGAAAACTGCTTTATATCATTGTCATTTCTGCGGCTAATAGGACCATTCGAATACTACGTCTTACTTACTAATCTAGTGGGCTATATAGATATCCCTAATCCTCTGTTGGATCATTTCATTCTTAATACGATTCCTTAGCGAAACACCAAGAACAGCCCTATCTAAATAAAATTTAATGACCTAAAGATTAATAGTTTCCTGAACATTTTTTAGGTTCAGTCGTTGGGCTTTAGGAAAGAAAACCATGGTCCTGAATGCTTTTAATGTAGTTAGTTTTGAATGGTATTTTAGGACCACAGATATAAAATGAAATTACTGTCAAAGAAAAATTTGGGTCAAAAAAGTTTAGTTATAAAAAGTTAACCTGAGAGCGCCAAAATTCATGTTATATGAGTAGACTCAATATTTTAGATATTCATGGCTCTTTCCTTATTTTTTTTTGAAAACCGTTTGTAAAGTTTTACTGTTTGTTTTGTTTGATAATATTTGTGTTCAACAATTGTTCAATAATTCTTTTGAAGTAAATCCAGTTTTTGTTAAAACAGCGCCATTTTTGACGTCATAATTGTTGACACAGTTGTGCCTAACAGTAATAACATTCCATACTTGGCATGTATTTATTTTAGTTGAAATTGTCTAAGTCGACCACCTACATATTTTTTTAAATTTGTTTTCAATGATCGTTTTTCAAAATTGATTTTAGTTTTCAATCACAATTTCTTGTTCCAAAATGTGCGAATAAATTTTAATTTGACGTCTTGATAACATCAGATCAGCGAAAAAGATTATCATTTTTTACAGAACCGCTTTTAAATTTAATTTTGACGTGGTGTCGAGGGAATTCCAGCTACTATAAATATATTGTTGAGGATATCTTGTGCAGAAGCAAAATGTGTCAATATATTTTTTGACATAAGTAGGAGCTTGAGCAACCATAGGCTTTAGTAGCCTAGGTTCTAGTTGAAGATATTTCAATAAAAAAAGTCAAATTAAAAGAGAATCGCAGTAAATCATTTCATTCATTGTACTATTAAGATTTATGCATTATTCAAACAGATAAAATATACTATTCGTAAAATAATGTTTGTTGTTAATAGACATCTTTATTTAAAGTATCAGCTTATGTGTGTAAAACGAAAGGCCAGTGACCCATTTCTATGTAGAACTTTTAAATGAGTTCCCTTCACTGATTTTATATATCACATGCCATAGTAATATTAATATTATCCGTGACGAATTGCTTGAAGAATGTTTGAAATGAAATTAACTGCCTCGGTGGCGTAGTGGTAGCGTATGCGACTGCTGTGCTTGAGGTATCGGATTCGATTCCCGGGTCGGACCAAATGTTTGTATGATCTGCAAGTATTTGTTTCGAAGTTTGGATGTTTTCTATGTATAATATGCATGTATTTACAAAACAAAAGTATATATGTATTTATATCAGTTGTCTAGTACCCATAACACAAGCTCTGCTTAGCTTGGGACTAGATGGCGTTGTGTGTTAGATGTCCCAAATATTTATTTATTTATTATAAATATTTTTAGTGGTATAGATTATAGTGTGATATTATTTGCTAAGAGTTCTATGAAATTTTAAGAGTTTTATTTGATATTAGATTACCCGGCAGAGAATAAATGTAACAGAGGTGGCTCAAAAAATATGCATGGCTGTAGAATCAAAGGAGTTTTACCTAGATTGAGTAAGATTAATATTAATTATACGATAATCTAAAGCTTTGATTCATTTCTGTTCTATTATCCAAACAGAAAGAAAACAAATCATTCTAGAATTTGATTCTATTATATATTGCAACCAGAGCCACCAAGTGCCGTCAATGGAAAGTATAAACTACATAAAATAAATTATCGTAGTGCACATCTATTAACAGAATTAACGGACATACTGAAGACTGAACGAAAAATAGCTGAATTGTTGTTATTGTTAAACAATGTTATTAAAAAAATCAAATGCTTAAAAATGACAAACTTAATGTTCGCAAAAGCTTCTCGTTGTAAAGGTTGCCAACAAAACTATTATATTGCACTTTTTTGTACCCATAACACTCCCATGTGCCAAAAACAATTTTAAACAAACAAACCAGCTGAAGCTTTCTAATGTTATAGGTTTACAATTTACTACTCTATACTTGTAAAAGATTTGAAATAAGACACTAAAAAATATTTTGATCCTTTGGTTTCTCCTACAATCAGCCTGTGGAACAAATTGTTGACATTAGTATTTCAGAATTACTTCAAATTTCAAACAAGCGTACACTCAATACGTGTACCTCAATTGTATGTGTATTCTGGTAATGTGCTTGAGACTTTTGAGTACTTGAGTGTTAGTCTTAGCAAGTAGTGTGTGGTGTTAGTCACTTCTAATCATATGATCCGTCTGCTTGTTTGCTGCTATTTAATGCTATACTGATAATTCTAGCCGATTTCGGTCACGGCGGCAAGTCTTAACGGAGACCAGCCAACTACGCAGATGATGTCATAAGATGCAAAAACTAACTTGCACCATAGGGTGCAACTTAGTTTCTTAGTGGCGGGTGATGAGAGTCATATCATCATATCATCGCCGACACGATCAGGGAGCGATCAGGCCCAAGAATGAACCGAAATCAAACCTGAGACCTTTTGATCGGCAGTCACATATGCTACCGTTAGATCAATGATGCAAATAACCGATGTTATACTAGTTTCAGCACGAACAAGTCCGCTCAATAGGGTCGGTACTACGTTCTTACAAATGACATTGGTGAGTGCGAGACCGGAAGTTCAATGATGCAGAAGCCTCTCAATGACCACTATCCTTAAATTCCGCTCATGCTTTCCTTTATGAAGTGTACATTTATATTTATCATGCAGACTTTTCATAAAGAATATATGTAATTTCTTGTTTGGAAAGGAGAACATATTATTTAATCCTTGTGGCTGATTTCAGATCATTATTCTATTGATACATGATTGATTTATTTCCAGTAATTATCAAAACTACAACTGTAGATGTTGATTTTAATCTATGTTGTTAATTGGATTCCCCGATTTCATTCACGAAATCATCTTCTGTGTCGTTTTTTCAAACGCAATGTATTGTTAGTGATATTTTTACGACGTCGTATTTCAATAGACATGATATGCGCCAAATTGTCGATCTCTCATTAATGACGATTTATTTACGGATATTTATTTATACATCACCTTAATTAATAAAAAAGTTTGTACTTGTTAGACATCTGCCTGTCCGTGTTAAAGTCTTTCAGTGAGAGTATAAGTTATGTTTTACATTCAATCATATAGTAAATACTTTGTATAAGTTATTATAGCAGTTATAAATAAGACGAATATACCTTTCAAGAACATACAACAATTGTAAGATTGAATGAATTATGTCATTGAAAACTCAATACTGTACGGAATAACTTTAAATAGAGACACGTCCTACGGCTAAGATCCAATCTAAATTTAATCCACTTCATAGTGTTAATATTATACTTTTTAAGGTTTTCATTTTAAATTCCACTTGTACATTTTCCTTAACTGTATTTTATTAATGCTACATTTGCATAGTATTAAAGGTTAAAAAACGAACATCTATCGTCACATCAAACCACTTCGTTGCACGTAGGCAGATAATTGCAGTTCTGCCAATAATCGATGCGTATTATTCAGATTGCTACGAGTATCAGTGAATTCCAGTTCCAGTACTCGTGCCAAAATCTGGAAACTCCATTAGTGTTAAATGCATATCTATCTTTAATTAATGACAACTTTTAATAGCATTAATTTATTTGAATATAACTTGGATATTTAGGTTTATTAGATGCCTACGGCGAACAGTGTAAGACTATTTGTATGTCATTACTCTAGTATCAATCGAGTAATCTTTGAAAATATTAGACTGATTCTGATTTTTTTTTTATTAAAATATAATAGTATTACCTGAAAGATCTTATACACGTCCTTTGCATTAAGAAGACAACGGGAATATTTCTTGTGTCACTGACGACTTAACAAAAATACAATAAACGGACACAAGGAACACCCAGACTCAGAACAACAATTTAATATAAAAAACTAACCTTAGTTAGTAGACAAATAAAATTTTGAAACATACTATTGTTATAATCTTAGTCATCATCAGTCTTATTTTTTAAAGTTTTATAATACAAATTTATTTAATCTCATAGCTCAAAGCAATAATCATAAATCCTTTTCTCTCTATTCGCGGTTTAATCTGCTTTCTGAGCATCGGTCTCGCAGACCCTACTCACCTAACATAAATGAGTTTTTCCCAATCAGCCCAATATAACTCGTTAAACTGTACCGAGATTATACGGGAGGAAAACTTCATTACCAACAATAAGCCTTTGGCATGTCATCAACGTTAGAGATCGGATTAGCTGTCTTGATGCCTATTGCTTATCCTCCGTCTTCGGATTTAGATAGCTTAATCCAGTCCCTTCATAGATATTATCTATTTGAAACTGACTTTCTCGACAATTTTTCGGGGCGCTGCGCCCTTAACTTCATTAAGTTGGGTCCGCAAAAATCAATACCGGTCCTTTAGCAAAATATATATTGTAAAAGTTTAAGTGACTCCGAAACTCCGTCCGAAACCGTAGATTTGATTGGCGTTCAATTTGTTTTACTTAAGATGTTAAGTGATTTCATTAAATTATCTGTCCCTTTTTTAACGTTGCAGTACCTATGTTACATTAACAACGTTTTTTTTTATAATTATTACCACTAACTCACTAAATGTTTTATGTATGTAAAAATAATATAACAAGAAATAAAATGTTTAACTGGACCAATCATTCAACTTCGTTTTATGTATCATTTTATTCATGTTACTGAAACCTAAAACCGGCTTAACCCGCGCACTTTTGTACTTACTTTAATGGTGATATACTAAAAATATTACACATTAAATAAAGCTTAAAGTTCTTCACGGACCAAGTTTCAGAAATCAAAACTAAGAGCACTTTATGGTAATAATAGAACACAACCCCTGACATCATTGACAAGTTAATGAGTGAAAGGAAGTTCCAACATAATTAGTTAGTTCCTGATTTTCTGAGGTCGCGCGAGGGTTCGAGTTAAAGAGTTCTTCTGAGCCATGCAATCATCATAAACGGCCTCTAATAGGTCACCGCTTTAAATAGAGCTCTTCTTGTGCTTCAAATAATAATAATAGAATAGAAAATTAAGTTCTGTATTTAAGTAATAATTTTCAATTTTGTGTATCATAATTTACTTTAAATAAATCATTTGGCTTAAGAGGTAATGAAGAGAAACAAAGACAATAGGCAATATTTGTAATTCCATTATGTAGTTTCGCTATATAATAATATAAGTTTATTATTTGTACATTAAGAACGTTGTATTAAGAAGAATATGTATATTTTTACGAGTTTTTGGTCATTATGCATTCATTATGTATAATATAAAATAATGGATTTGAATTTTTTTAGGTTGTATGTGATTATATTGAATGCCACAATACGTATACGTAATATTTTTTGTGATTTATAACCACTAAATGGATTAGTTTTATGTATATGTTAATGTCCATATGAGTCATTACTTATTTGTAATAGTTATTATGCTGTCATGGCTATTTTTAGTTTCATTAGCTTTACTAATGACTCCATATTTTGTAGTACATTAGTTAAATTCATTCATGGTGAGACGCTCGAGGTCTATGGAAATCATTTAACTGCTGTCACTGTATGCTAAAGAACAGAGAATGATGCTGATGATTTTAAACTAAACGCTAACTAAACCTCCTTCAAAATTATTTCTTAATACTTAATTTCTTATTTCAAAATAGCAAAGTGATTTCCGAAATTATATTTCTGTGTATATTTATACAGAAAACGTCTAGTTTTAGTGTTATAAATCTTACATTAAACAGTATTTGATATTAAGAACGCTTTTTTTGTTTTTTTTGCTTTTCGAAGGTCTACATTTCATCTCGTCCACTTTTTTTATTACTATTTTCATCACTTCTTGAAGACTCGAAGACTTAAAATTTGAAGATTTTAAATACTTGTCATTGGCAGAAATAGCTGATTAGCAGGTTCCCATATCATCAAAAGAAGAAGAAGACATTTGGAACGTGTTTTAAAAAACTCATACTCAATGGTTTTTAGTTTAGTTTGAGAGAGAGTTTGAGTATAATGTTTTTGATGCACGTATACCAAGAATTATAGAAGTAACATGTTTGTTTTAACAAAATGCTGAAAATGTAACATAGTTATTAACATAAATGTAACATATTTATTATAAATGTAACATGTTCATAAATGTAACATATTTACTATACTTTTATGTACATTTATTTAATAAAATTGCTCACGAAGGCTTTTAGTCTTAATGCAATGAAGATTGTTTAATTTCTGTTGAGTCTAAAGTACACTCATTTGGTCTTTATTAAACTTTAGAGGATTAGTTTTCATGGAAATTTATTTCAAGTATATTGACCGCCGACCTTAGGGATGATGAGGACATTGAACGGGACCGGATGGCGCTGTCGGTTAGAGCTAACACGTTGGCTTCCAAGTTTGCACGTTGTGCCTTACCGATTACAATAACCTTGTTCCGTGCATACTGCATTTTTTTTGCACGTGCAGCCTTTGGGCTAACTATACTCAAAGCGTTTCGGGTCTTAGTGGGATAATCCCAGTATTGCAGCGCATTCCGGATGGCGTAAGATCCGGATGGCGTAAGAAAGCGGTTCCCGGATCCTCCTGTCTCAGACTTAGAGTGGCACACCGTATGGTTTTAGTCGGTTCGACACACCGCCCCGCCGTAAACCCCGGAGGGGTGAAGGCCCGAGTGGGTTTGCACACTTGAAAAAAAAGTATTGCAGCGCATCAGGTATGTTTGTGGATGCCAAAGTGAACTGTTTCTACGCCACAATGTGCGAAAGATGTGCGTCCTTGGTGCGTCGTATGCGGTCCATCCCCAACAAAATTTTAAAGTAAAGTGTGTAGCCGAGAGACTTCACTGCGTGTATGTGAGTCGTTGCTGCAGATTTTCACTTCGGAGGTAGTCTGTAGCGGTGACTGGTATGCACAGGTCAAATCGTTCTTGTTTTATTTCATTTTAATTTTGTGTGTAGAACTAGAGTAGATAAACTAACATAGTTTTAAGAATAATTGTTACTAACAATATGAGGCGCTTATGGCTCAGTTGCACTAGGTGATTAAAAAAACAGGGAGTGCCAGCAACGACAGCGTGGTCAGTACCTGGATAGGTGACCAATGATGGCATGTTACCATGAGTGTGTCCGTGATTCCGAGGTGATCTCTGAATCACGGACACACTCATGTTAAGCAGTCGGCCCCGGTTGTTATCGTAGGATAACAATCGTGAAGTTTAGTTGGAGGCTTTTGGGTGACTTAAAAACATCCAACGGCAAGATTACGTAGCTATAACATTGTATTGCCAGTCTCCAACCCGCACTTGGCCAGCGTAGGGGCGTATGTCCTTAATCCTCTCCTGAGAGCAGACCCGATCTATTAGCTATTAGTAGTGGGACATTATCGGTTGTTGATGAACAATATGAGGCATGTTGCTTGGTTCGTCATCATCATCGTTATCAGCCTGATCATCATCATCGCAGTTCACTGTTGTCCTCTCCAATTACACGCCACTTAGTTCGATGTTCGGCTAAATAAATAATATTATTATTATTATAAGCCTAACGTTACACTCTATTTGTCATATCATTTATCGATTTTAAAAAAAATCAACTTGAAACAAACCCTGTACTAGGATGTCTGGCCTAAGTGTGATAGTAGACCAAAACCACCTTCCTAACGGGACATGTTTCCAGCAGTAGATTATTAAGAGCTGCAAATTTGATACATCAATTTATTATCTGTCGTGAACATTTGTGAAAAATGCTAACTATAAATTTATTATTTTTCTGCCATTTCCACAAAATTAATTTAGGACCAACATGTTTTTTACACGCCTTTGTAATTTGTTAGTTCCCTATAATAATCCACGTCTTATCCATCTTATTCTCACTTCTATTCTTCATTTCTCATAGTCATCAACTTACACACTTAAAACAAAAATCTATAGAAATTGGATTTTAAATATAGGCATATACCCTATAAAAATTTCGTCTACAAAAATATTAAACAGTATGTCTTTAGATAACCATATTTTGCTGCTTAATAATGCGGTAGAAATTATTTTTAAATGCACAAAGTGCAAGGTGATTGACTGACACTATTGTTTGTACGGACTTGTGATTTAAATACAGTTTTTGGCAACGATCTCAAACTACGGATGTATGTAATAATATCAAATCTTGTTGTTTTTGTAATAATAATTACTGCGTATGCAAGTCAGTGTTTAAATCTTTGAAGCTACTTAAATTATTGGAAGACCTTACTGAATATTTTTAGGCAACCCATAATAACACAGAGGCAAACAAACAGATGGTATCTCAAGCAACCGGCGACACAAGTCTTCCCGGGATTTGGGGTTCCTTCAACCTCTCTCACTCGATTAAAACCAGTGAAAAAATAGCTTAACATCAGTTATCTGTGAGGCCGTGGATAGCCAAAGAATCATTCTTCCGTTAATGGTAACGGAAGAATGATTCTTTTGGTGTATTCTGAAAGTGTTCCTAAGAGTGCTATTTATGCCAATGTAACTTGTATTATGCTTCCAGCATGCAAAAGATATTAAAGATATATCACTTAAATATATCTTGGTACCAATTCTATGTAATATATCAATCTTAATTCACTGAAAACTAAAATCAACCTATAGCTACGCTACCAAATTGTGTTATTTAACTTTAACCTTCGTAAAAGTCAGCAATATTTACATCTGATTGCTTTTTGTATCTTGTTCGAAACTAGATTATGAAGACGCTTCTCCATTAGGTTTGATCTTCGCAATAAAGATAAAACGGCTTTACTTTCAGATATTGTAATACTGAAAGTTGAATAATTTTTGTAACATAATGTGATATTATTTTCTCGATAAAACCAGCGACCTACCTATAATTTCACGTTTCGTTATCTACATAAATAAAAATGAATCGCCATATGTGTTGCTAAGCGCAAAACTCGAAAACTGGTCGACCGATTAGGTTATTTATTTTTAAATATTTTCGCTAATGCACTAGGAGGGTTCTTATGGAGAGAAAAAGCACAAAAATTATGTTATGATATACAAACAAAGACTGCACAGGCCAATAATTTTTGACAGAAAGACGTCTTTCGGGGCTGCTAGTTATTATAATTAATTGTAAAAAACCTCATACATCATTTTCAGCTCATACTCTGCCATCTATTTGAAACTACAGTCTGTACTATAGTGTTGTTAAAAGATATACTTATGGTTGTGTAAAAACATAAATGTCAGAAATAAATTACAGCCAGATATAGTATTAACGAACATGCTTATAACACAAATATTTATCCTGGGTGTGTAAGAAACCCAGTCTAGTCAGCATGTCTGTCAGGATCTAACCACTCACTCAACCGTCGGTTAAAAATCGTACATGTGGATTGTATAATTCCAGGTGCTACCTAAAGTAGATTTATTGACCATCTCGTTGTTCTATCAATTCTCATATGTGACTGCCAATCAAGAGATCACAAGTTCTGTTTCTTGGTCGGGCTAAAAAATGTTGTTCTTTTTTTATAAAATCTTTATAACAACTTAGGATAAAGGTAGAGTAGAGTAGTTAAGCGGTATTTTATGCTCGTGCCTTAGATAATACATTAAGCTGTCGGTCCCGATTGTCACAATTGTCATGAACATCTATGGCAATCGTTATTGGAACAAAATACTGACAGCTAGTTCAACATACGAATTCAGTTTACCCTCAGGGTTGCGGAGCTTCGATGCCAGTCGCTTTGTGGTAAAACCGACATTCAGGTAAAGCTGGTCAACTCCAAATAATCTTGGGAATAATAAAGGCTAGGAAGAAGATCTTAAAGATAATTATTGTGACTTACTGCTTTTATTTTATTACAGTGATAATGGAATTAGGTACTTACGGACCGCCGTTAAGAAATAAAATTGAACAAACTTTTCTAATTTTAAATTTCAAGTTGTGTAATGCTTTTTATTCACTTCTTGAATTACTGACGGAAAAGGATTTTGAATGGACCTTTTATTCTCACTTCAACAGTTCTTTCCAAGGTTTTCTTTACGAGTTATTTTTATGAATTTGAAAACTAACGATGCTAAATTTGAAATATTCAGAAGATCTTCTTAAAGAACTATATGATCACTTCTTTAAAACAAAATTAAACTTTTTAGTTCTAACGCTAGTTCTAACATTGTATTAGGCAAGGAAAAGACTGATTTATTAACGAATTGTAACCAAACAGCACTTATAATGGCTAAAACATTTCTCTGAAATGGCATTCATAGTTCTACAAAAAACCAGTTTACTGATATTGTGAATAATTATGTGGGTTTGATTTTCGCCCAACACAAAGGGAGGATTCTTTATCGCGATTCAGGATTAGTATGAATTCCGTAGTTCATTATTTCATATTTTTATATTTGTATTTTTTCTTTATTCTACACACTCAACATAAAAATATAAAAGAAATACAAGGAAGTGTCATGTACAAAGGCGTATTTAACCCAAAATTGAGTTTTTTCCAGCAAACCTTGAGTGAATAGAGGATAGAAGAGAAATGTAAGGGCACAGTGATGCGTACTTAAGAATCAGAAGAGAAACGAATATAATAAAAAATGAAAATATGATTTATACCGTAGAATATATGGTACATATCAATACACACATACGATATATATGAGTACCTGTATACATATGATACATTAAGTATCTGATTGTTGTAGGGACAGAACAGATCCCCGCTTCTCGATTCTCTTCCTGAACACAGAGAAGGGTTGGCTTTACGACTCAAAATTACGTATACTAACATTAGTTTAAGAATTAGTTATTAAGGTTAAATATTTTTTTTCTTAAGATTTTTCGGCAGCTTAACTTTTTTGTTAAAAAATTTATATATATATTTATGTTTACGTCCAATGACCTGGTGAGCTGTCCAATAACAGAAAGCTATTGGATACAGGCAGCAAATAAACAGATATTGTGGATTTTTCGACTGAGGTGATGGTGATGATCTTTATTCTAAATCATTAGTGACAGAAAGGTGTATCATAATTAAAATCAGTCAAGTCAAACAAATAAAATTTAATCTTTTACGGATACTTTAGTCTTCATTATTGATTTACGGAAATTGACCAAAGAATATACTTTTGCCAAGCATACATCTCCTTTTGTTGTATTCTTAGTATATATTTCCATACAAAACGAAAGCAATATACGTACTTATAATATTTTACTCAAACAGGAACGGAAAATACGGTACTGTCTTGATATAAAATATTTTTTTTGTCCTTCAGGTTTCAAAGTGTACTGCATGCCGCAAGCTTACTCAATGATAGGACTTGGAACATGAAACGTTTTTATTAGCACTAGCTTTTCCCTGCGGCTACGCCTGTATAGCTACGCCTAAGTGTATGTCGCGATTGCAATAAAGAGTAGCCTATTCAAGAACCAAAATATTTCCATGCATAATTTCATTGCAATCGGTGCACCCGTGAAAGCGTAGGAGGCAGACATAGTTTTTTTATGATATAGGTGGCAAACGAGCTCACTTATAAGTTTCTTTCGAATATGATATATTATCAGTAATTTTATTAGGTGGTATAAGCTATTGCAAATTTTTCTTTCAAAATAACGATCAGAAATGATCGAAAAAAAAGGTGATGCAAGATAATTTTAACGAGTGGCATTTGTTTTGGTTATTAAGAATGATGAATTGAGAATTATTTTAAAAAGGAACGAAAATGTTTTCAACGAGAAAAATACTATTCGTCATTTTCATAACAAGATTAACGATCAAGAGTGAGTCTGTTGCAGTGAGGTTCAACGATTTCAAACAAGTTGAGGACGAAACAATGACATTTCGTTATTCTTTCTATAAGAAAAATACTTTGTTATTGGAAAAAAATATCTTGATAGATATTCTGTATATATCAGATCATATGAAATACACACGTGTTGCTTTTAAGGTACGTATATATAGTATAAGTATATAGTAAATAAGTTTTATATTTATACCACACACTTATATACATATATATGTTGATAAAAAGGCTGAAAGTTTTGCGCTCCAACGCTGTGCTTAAAAACTTTAGTTTTGACGCAACCAAATTATGGAACAAATCGTCAATAATCGGTAAAATATATGAATAATCGAACTTATTAATAAGTAGTCGTTTTTAATAGAAATATTTTTAGTACATTAACTTCAACTGACGTCTAACTCTCAATGAAAATTCACACTCAAAATAAGTTTTTTTTCCATTATTAATCATACATAAACTGTAAAGATTTTTAAATTTGTATGTTTACATACTTAGTATTTGTAAAGTTCAAATTGATTTATAAATATAAGCAAATTATATCGAGAATCGGATATTGCAGTAATCGATTTCTTTAACAAAGCTCCTATTCTTATATCTCTTAAAACGAATATGGTATCTTTTAGATTTCGACAGTAAAAAGTGATATTACCATCCAAGATCTAATAGAACACAGTAGAATATACGTGGATTACTCATCACAATACCGGTTAAACTGTATAATATATGCATATGAATGTATAGTTAATGGTTCTAGTCAAACCGACAAAATCACTTGGCCTCTGTTACGAGTATCCATTAGAACATCCACTACGCAATCTATTCTCAGACGAAATGACACACTGTATTAGTTATTCTTTATACTGAGATATTATTCTTTATGGTTACAGGACTAGTACGGTTGGTGTCCACACACGCAAAGGTAAATTATTTGACGATTTTAAAATTTATCTTAATATGGAACGAAGGTATTTTATTTTGTATTAAGGACTCAATTATCTTATTTTTTACTTAGGGGATCAGTGTAATTGAATTACATAAATTACGTTGTTCAAATGTTCGTCTCAAAAATGCACTCAAGAGGACTAAAATAATGGTTAAAATAAATTAAAAATAATGTGTCTAACTAGGCGCTCATAGCCCAGTTGAACTCGGTGATTAGAAACAATCACCGAGGGAAAGCAACGACGGCGCGGTCAGTACCTGGATGGGTGACCGCTGGTGGCATGTTACCATGAGCATCTCCGTGATTTGGAGGTCGCGTTAAGCAGTCGGTCCCGGTTGTTATCATACGATAACAGTCGTGAAGCGAGCGGTTTAAAAAACATCCAACGGCAAGATTTACGTAGCCACAACGTATTCTTGCCAATCCCCAAACCGCACTTGGCCAGCGTGGGGACGTATGGCCTTAACCTTCTCCTGAAAGGAGACCCGATCCCAGCAGTGGGACATTATAGGTTGTTGATTGAATGTGTCTAACTCCAGAAGTTTACTACGGATTTAAAGAAAGTAATTAAAAAAAATATATTTGAAAGTTTCGAGATTATTCTTCAAAACGTAAATGTGTAGAACAGTTTTAACTGTTTGGTTATTCAATCAATCAACAACCCATAATGTCCCACTGCTGGGCTCGGGTCTCCTCTCAGGAGAAGGTTAAGGCCATACGTTTGGTTATTTATTGTTTTTATTTTATTTAACATGTTTAATGTAATGAAAAATATCTTCTATTAAACATTTTGTCTACATATCTATGTTAATCATATTCTTGGTGTAAGAAACCAATATTTAAGTTCATTTAATTAACAATAAAATCAAGGGCTAGATACTGTGAATATTTAGTTAATTACTCGTTTAGAACTAAAGTGGATTGCCTTTTTTTGCTATCATATAAAATAACTATTTGATGACTTAATATATTTTTACTGGAATAGGCGCTTTTTTATGTATGAGCTTGCCAACATGTTTCTTCTATGCCTGACGGAAAGCATGTGCATAATCCACGGGTAATTGGTCACCATACCTATTGCAAAAGCAGACACTACAAGAACTTTACTTTCATTCGACTTATCCCGAGTTAGGCTTTTCACCAAAATTATGTTATTCTGCCTAATATAGCTAACAGATGTACCTAATATATTAAACAAAGAAGTAATTTAAAATTAAAATTTTGTGTATATATAATTAAAAAAAATTGATTTTAAAGTTTGAGTGTCTTAAAGAAACGAGTTCAATTGCGAAATAAATTATAAAAGTATCAAATAATAACCAATAATAAACAAAATTAAAGTTAAGTTGCTAATTGCTTTTAAATAATTGCTATTAAAGTTTACTCAACATGTTAATAAATCAAAATTTTAGATTTATTGAATAAACTCCACCTGGCAGCAGTCAAAGACTGTTTGTTTATTTTAGACTTTACCTGAATCTTATTTAATATTATTTTCAATTAGTAAAATATTTATTTTGGATTAAATATTTATCTATATTTAGTATCTAAATAAATAAATTCAGATACAGAATAAATAAGATTTTTCGTGTTTATCGCAACTATTAAAAAAATGACATGTTATATTTAGATAAGCATCTCATTTTACCATTTCAGTTTAAATTAATACCTAAAGCATTTTTTCATCCGGATAGTTCAAGATGATTGGGTGGATTCAAGACTATCCGTTTAGTGACAGATTCAAAATGTGGAGTGTAAGCCAACTATTCGTCCCATAAGTATCTTAAGAGCTAAGGGCGCAATCTGTGCAGGTAAACATCGCTGCTCAGAGAAAAAAAGAGCTGGAAACGAAGTCTTATTTTTTATGTGTGGAAAATACGGGCGTCGGAACGGGAGGACGGGCCGTCTCCCCACCTGGGTTTGCGACGGAGCGGCGTGTCGGAATCGGACCGACTAAAACCACAAGTGTGCCACTCTGAGCCTGAGATGGGAGGGATACGCGAACTGCTGTTATTAACACATGCCGACCCTTCCTAGAATCCGGACCCCTTCCAGACTTGAAACAAACCCTATACCTAATCGAAAAAATACAAAAAAACGAAAACTAGCAAAGCAAATACATGAAATTGCAGTCAAGTCATACTTCGGCACAAACAATACTAAAGTAACACTAAAAAACTGGTGTTTTTTTT
Organism: Hyphantria cunea; assembly: GCA_003709505.1. NCBI lineage: Eukaryota > Metazoa > Arthropoda > Insecta > Lepidoptera > Erebidae > Hyphantria > Hyphantria cunea. The sequence continues at coordinate 870,994 of PKRV01000832.1, read as the reverse complement.
TAAATTATATTTCACTGAGGCGGTTTGCCGAAAGCCCAATTTTCATTTTCCAAAAGCTTAAACCCTAATATAACTTACTTCTTGGAAGAAATTAATTTTGTTGTTGACCCAGTTACCCAGAATGACATCTTGGAAGAGAAAAGAGCACCATTTTAAATCGTGTTAGGGTTAAAATTTATTGTAATTACATCACTTATGGTGAACTTACTACATACGTATGGCCATAACCCTCTCCTGAGAGGAGACTCGAGCCCAGCAGTGGGACATTATGGGTTGTTGATGACATCACTTTGACAACCCTGTTTTAGTCCGCTGCTCTGGACATAGGTCTTACTTAGAAAGGAGATTTAGGTCAACTATTAGTTTTCCTATCTTTTGCAGTAATATTGTCCTACGTTATTTGTTCCTTTAGTCGCCTCTTACGATTCCCATGGAATGTATTGTGATGGGGACAATGTTATATTTGTATTCATAAGTTGTATTGAAAAAATATTGCAATTTACGATAAACAGATAATAAAATCGTAAGACATAAACAAAGTTATAAAAAGCTACCGAGAACATTGCTGCGATGACAATTCTACTAACACTAATCGTTGAGCCGAGAACTCGAAATAAACAATATCAAACTACATCTTAATATTGTGAGTATTCTTGGTCCCGGCAATAGTAAAATAATAACTCTGAGACTGTATTTGCACAATAAAGAATAACTTTAATGATGCAAAATCAATTCTAGCGATGAGTATTAAGAAAAGCAACTCATCGTTAGAATTGATTTTGCATCATTAAAGTTATGCTCTATATCTCATTGACTCTATTTCATGACTCAAACTAATTATTTTGCAAGAAAATATTCTGTATTCATTCCACACTAAAAGATTTAGAAAAAAAGAACAGATTGTTCAGATTACCTGCCAAAGTCACTCTACTTCACCTGATGGAAAGTGTGAGTAAAGCCACCATACTCATTGCGAATACAGATAATGTAGCATTATGACCCACACCATGATGGCCTGGTAGGATACTAAGTACAGTAAATTTGCTGAAACCGCTTTATCTGTGTATTGTATTGACTTTACAAGTAAGGGTTCTTACTTGTAAAGTCTGCTAAGTTTGAGATTAGATTGCAATTTCTAGTGAACTCTATTTCATTATACTGATGTTCGTTAATACAAAAGAGACATAACTGACAATTTGAATACCAACTCTTATTACCACAACAGTAATTAGACCCATACCTACGATCTTGTAGCTGTTTTGGGAACTCGTTAGTCATAAAGCATCGTTTATTCAAACAAATGGGTATTTTATACTAAATTTAAACAATCTTGCCAAGATAATATCATCCAAAATAAGCTATTTTGATTTAGATAAACATCTCATTATACCATTCCGGTCAAAAGCTTTGACTTAAATTAAGTTCAAAATTGTTTTGAGCTAGAAGGCTTTGTTACTAATACTCTTTGTGATATGAAAAATGTGTTTTTTAGACAAACCATTTTAGTGCGAAAAATTCAGGATATTGCTAAGGATACTTTAAATTGTTTACCGCTTCGTTATATTGCAGTGATTCTATTTCATTTCATTGGAAAGCTATAATGCGATTACGTAAAAACTTTTGGTAAAATTTATATGGTCAGTAATTTTATAACTAAAAATGTGAAATCGTAATTCGCGTTAGATTTTTAGTAATAAAAACTATATATAGTATTAACATCAGTAATTATTAATACACATCTATTTCATGTTGTAGTGCCCAATGTTCACCAATATCTAACATATTAGACTTCTTCAAAAGTCATTGTTTAATGGGGTAGATATGTCAATATATAAACAACTAGCTGAGCCTCGCGATATAACAACAACCGCAGGCAAAGCTGGTTGTACCAAATCAGGAACCTTTGTGAGATCATGCACAACATTTTGCTGAAGATCATGACATGACCCAATGCATAGTTTAAGATCCTGTAAAGGAAATACAGACAAATATTCATTTTTTTATGTATAGATTTCGAAACGGAGCTGTCTTGTCGGCTATTGCTCACGCCATTTACATGGGGAGATCGTTTTTTGTTTTTGCAAAAGACGGTCCCCATTTCATGTCATCTACATTTTTTATATTTTTTATCATTAATTCCATCACGACGAAGACTTGAAGACTCGAAGACTTAGAATTGAAGACTTGAAATACTTGACATTGGCAGAAATAGCTGATCCCGCTGATCGCCATATCATCAAAAGAAGAAGAGGCCATTTGCATGAAGTGTCACTAAAATGACATCATATGGAAATTTATTAATATATGGTGCTTGGAATAGATACAGCTAAATTAACATGCCACTATGGTTTAAAAATTTGACATGTAGATGTAAGTATCGGCAACTTGTTTTACGCAAAAAAAAAAAAGAATCTTTAATAGAAGAACCAACAACAATTAAATAATTCTCCAAGTCATCAGAGACATAATTTGGAATAATTAAACAGATTAATAATATTCCTGTTTATTTCCATATTTAAAAAGAATATTTTAAAGATATTAAAAAAGAGAAGAGAAGAAGAAAAAGTCAATCAAATGTGACTCGAAAATAGCAACAGCTAATTTTGAGTCACATTTGACCGATCTAGCTTGTAGTCTCACGATAGCATAAGCTATCGTGAGACTACAAGCTAGATCTATAAAGTCCCTCATCTATTCCTACAAACAATGCCTTTCTTAGTCTTTCTTTCCGACATTTCTAACTTTTATATCTTTAGTACGCCTCTGCTTACTGCTTAATGCAGAAAATGATTTAGTGGGTTGTTTTAGTATATGAGTAAGAAATACTTACAGATTGAACGAATTATGTTTTTAGGACAACAAAAACTATTGTTTACGTCTATTCTTATCTACATGAAAACAAGCGATTAAGCCGTTTTATAGTTTGTGAGTCACGATCGCTAATGTTGAATTTCCGAGTTCGTTATTATGTTGTTTCGCAAAACACTAGCTAAACACTTTACCGTTTTAAATTATCATATCCTGTGGATCAGAACATTTCCTTTCCAGTATTTTTAGTGTTTTGACTGACTTTAATAGTAATAATGTATTCAATTATTCATTTTGCGAAAACTTTTGGTGATTAAAAAAAAAAAAAATTTTAGACATCTTACACACAACGCCATCTAGTCCCAAGCTAAGCCGAGCTTGCGTTATGACTACTAAACAACTGATATAAATACATATATACTTTTTTTGTAAATACGTACATATTATACATAGAAAACATAAACAAACACGAATGACTTTTTTCTTAATTTTTTAAATATTGTAAATGCAATATAGCGCCTATGGAATATATTTACCTGTGAATTTTGAAATCACAGTATCATATTAGGCTAAGCAAGATGGGAGGTATTCTTGCCTAGAGACATATATTTTCATCACTTTTCAAGTACAAAGACAAATAAAGGATTAGGTAATTTTTGTCTTTTTTAAGAATAAGTATTTTTTATTTGTATTAAAACATCAAATTGAAACAAATGTAGTGGAAACTTTACAATTGAAATTCCTATAACAATTGGTTCTAGTAATAAACATAATGTGCTGGCTGCACAATATTAATAGCTACCTAAATTCTGAAAGTTAAATTCTTACCCAACTATTCGTGTTAGAGATAGCAATATAACATTTCTACTCCCACATTTTACCTTTAACAATGATAATTTTTTTAATAGAAATAATTGTAACTAGGAAAATTTTGTTAAATTTAGACAGTGTTCAACAAAATTTTCTTAGACTTAATCAAACCAACTAAAACCACGCCATGTTCTATATTTGAGACAAAAACGAGAAAGGGATCTATTATAATATACAGTTGCTTCCAAAAACACCACCATTTTAAATTAATATAACAGTTTGACTGACATAACTTAATGCCAAGACACTACTTGCAGATGTGCTGTGCGATACAAGGTACCCCAGGGACCTCGGTTGAGAAATATCAACAGTCAGCCAACAAACCGAAAGGCAAAGCAAAGGGACAAAAAGCCACTGACCTCAACTCCTCTAGCTTATAGTATTTTAGTTCTCATCTACTTGATTTTATTGATTAAATTAGATTCCAACCCAAAAATAGTTGCAATGTTAAAAGCAGACGTTGACATATACAATGTATCGGGGCAGATCAATAGACTCCATACAAAACCATCTGTAACCATAATAATGCGTTATCTTTGCGTTTGTCAGTTACCCTTCATTCAAAACGATAGTTGTATTGAAATCTCCTTTAACAGAGTTTAATCAATAGACATGATTCGATAGATGTACAATATTACATAGACGATGTAATCATTTTAAAACGAAAGAAACTAATAGCTGTCATCTACTTACTAAACACCATTTGACGGATTGTAATGCTGATAAGTATATTTCTTTTAATTTTCTTCTTTTTGAAAGACAACCTAGTAGTTAAAATAGACCTCGGTTCCCCCGAAAAAAATGCGAAAGCAAAATTGCAGCTATCCGGCACGTTCCAAGTAGTCTATTAGGGACTTAAAAGTATAGTACAGTAAATGGTGCAAACTGACCCTTAAAGTATATCATTGGTGTTTTAATTTTCAAGTATTTCTGTTTCTTTTCACATCATTTTAAATTTAAGTGTCTGTTTCAGAATACTGTTATTGAATATTAATTTCTAACACAAACACACTTGATTTATCGAGCTTGGTTAGAAGTGGCTAAGTGACAAGTTGGGCTTTAAATCAATAGTTTAGCTAGTTAATAATTCTACAGTGATGAGTCGTATTGAAATGTTGAACTGTCATCACCTCAATTTATAGATCAAGTTTACAAGAGAAATAAAATGAAACGATAAGATTTATTACATTACTTTTATCAATGATTGCTGATATAAATAAATTCACACTACGTGCATAATATTGTAATATATTGTATCTATATTTGTTCATCATTAATACGTGACCGCGACGCATAATGTAGTGGTCAGTGTTTATGTCTCGTTAATAACAAGATGTAGTATTGATTAATTATTATTACTAAAACACCTAAATTTATTTGACGAAAATTAAAATAATAAAACCTTAGGTGTAATATTAGGAAGAAAAAGAATAAGATGAAATCACAAGGAAATAAGTTAGGTAATACTTAAGTGCTTCATAAAAAAAAAGAAAGGTAGAAGAAGTAATGTATGCATAGAGAAGTGTTAAAGTTGCGGATTCTTCAAACAAGATTGAAGTTTTCTCAAATTAACTTCATTTTTGTGAGTTTTCAGTATGATTGAAAGCTTCCAGATTGAAATATCTTCATAATAAAACAGCATTACTATTTAATATATAACTTTTACTCATAAAACAACAGTCAGCTAATAATCTGTTTTATTTTAAAACTGAGAATAATTTAATTATATTTTAAAGATCATTTTTAATCCTAATAATTGCACTCTCACTCACTCACTCACTGCTTTATTTCTGTCCAGATATTTACTTTTCATTGTAAAGTTAAAATACTCAGATAATTTTAACATTTTCAAATATCATTTCTTTTTCTGCCATCGAATGTCTTTCTAAGACTTTCACTTTGTAAGTTTATTAGATTAAGAAATCTTAGTTACAATTAAAAAACTCTATTTGAAGTGAAAACTGCTTTAGGCGCATTGAGCAGTTTTTGGGTGAACGAAAATCATGGAACTCGCGTTATCATCACCGAATGCTTTCCGTGAGTTTTTTTTTATCACGCATTTCATTTAATGAGCAATGAGGATCATTTCAGACGAGCTTAAACAACTGTTAAATTATATATTTGAGTTGTCACTTCTGTCGGCTGTCCTCATGACTGATTTGTGATTTTTTTAAACGGTATCCTTCCAGTTTGGGCCTTTTTAAATGGCTGAATGAAAAGCACCATTTATTGCTGTATTGTTTTTTGTATAATCATTATCTTTAGCAGTTTTTTAGTTAGTCTACTGCTGAGCATAAGCATCTATTAAAAAGAAAATTTGGTCCGAGTATACCACGCCATTAAACGGGCTGATAACTTTGTTAGTCATGTAATGACTGGCTATTAGTTTAAATGCTTGCGTTATTTATAGATGATCATCACTATCAAGCGAATGTCGGTATATCTCAACAGCTTAATTAATATGTACTGTAAGAATTCAACAATATAACAATAGTACATTACTATGCACGTGTCAAACGTTAATAATACCTGTGGAGGTTACGTTATTGCAAAGACTATTTTGCAATAGTTATTCAATGAATTCATTCATATTTTTAGTAGTTTCTTTTTTGATTACTTATTATTTCAATTGTTTGAGTAAAACTCCTTAAATAACTTGTCTCTATGGAGCAGACTTTTCGTGTTAGATTTGCGGTCCGAACCAAAATGTTTGCGTTATCTGCAAATATTTGTTTCGGTGTTTTGGGTGTTTTCAACATATAATATGTATGTATTTACGAAAAAAAGACTGTGCAGTGTGTTGTTGTGTTGTGTTCAAATTTGCAGATGATAAATGACTATCACCGTCAATGGTTACAAATACGTTGCCGACCTTTGAGACCGCCTTCCCCAGAACCAGAGGGATCAGAAATTAGACTTCAGTAAACTCTAGCAAAATTCCAGTAAAATGAGTAAGCGATCGCTGCCTGCAAAGACCTGGCTTTCCGACAATATGTCTGTTTTTTCTCCTCTTAGGTTTTTTCTCTCCTTTTTTCCCTGTATAAAATGAGTAAGTAACACTGTAAGTAGAAAGTCAAACATTATTGAAGGTATTTAAATTGTACTACATGATTAGTTAATGATTTATTGCTTAGTGAAACAACTTATGAGTGAACAGTAGCATGCGTTACAATAATAGATCTTATTACATTAACGCGTTCAGAATTCAACTTTGCATTAAAAGTTAATGGTATTGATCTCAAATTATTCCATTCATTAAGGTTGTGGTAATCATATTTATCATCTCTCCGTGTTGTAAGGAATTAAGAATTTGAATGTCACCACTTCTGTTCATCCATTTAGTATCATAATAGCCGATTAATGGAGCACCACATAACTGGCTCCACAGTTCCCGAGAAGTTGGAGATCCAAAGAGAGTTTTCACCCGACAGGCGATACTATCGAAACGACTGTTGTATCATGTCCTACAAATGAATACTTCATTTAAAACTCGTTCATAGCATAGGTGTCATTTTTAAAACTACACGGTATTAATTAATATTCAAAAGTTTCCATAAGTATTATTATGAATGCGTTTGTAAAGACCGTTTTGGCTGCCTGCGCCTTTCGTTACGCTTCAGACAGGTAGGTAAGTCAAATTTACATAACTATTCTTTGCTACGTTAACAACTATTCGAGTTTTTGTAGCAGTATTTAACTTCTTAGATGATATGTTTGCCTTACCTAAGATATAAAATTCTCGTGTTACGGTGTATATTACCAAACTTTTCTGAAACGGCTTCTTTATATTTTGGGGGCAAACGAGCATACGTATCGCCTGATGGCAAACGATTACCACCACCCGTGAACACCAGCAACACCAGAGGCGTCACAAGTGCGTTGCCCGCCTTTAGGGAATGGGGAAAAGAATGAGGGGAGGGGTCCCCAGCCCCTCCCTTCATTCTTCTGTATCCTTATTCACTCTGAAATATAGCGCAAGCCCTGTTTCACACCGATTTTCTGTCAGGCCGTGACGCTGGACCTGTTTTAATGAAATTTTGTGTGCATATTAAGTAGGTATAAAAATCGGCCAACATCTATTTTACATACTATAAACAAAGTTTGCCGGGTCAGCTAGTAATGTATAAAAATATTTAGTTTGTTTATGTACACTACAAACCTCAAAATGTTCTGCACCGTACAAGCTCAAATTTTTAATTGCCCGATACAGGAAAACCCGCTTCAAAAATGGTTTCAATCCATTTTTCACGTCAGTTTTGTTCTTGACTTCTGATCAATGCAACCACAATATTTATAAGATTCCCAAATACACATTGTGATAATAAAACACGCCACAAGCGGAAGACCACTGTTGAACATAAGCCTGTCCTTAGAAATGAAGTCTTAGCCAATGCCAGGCTGACTAAACGGGTCAGTACAGGGTTTATATGAGTTTTACCTTCTATTTACAATGCTGTTACTCTACATGATTTACTCCCTAAGTCGTAATTACTTACTTTTTGGTGTTTCAAAAAGTAAGTAATTACGACTACACAAGAAACATGGAGGTGGAGAATCTCCGTATTCTCAATCCGTCACCACACAGAAAAAAATATACTACCTACACAATAAAATACAGGAAGAGGTAATTTATTTGATTTGAATACGATAAAAACGTGTAGTTATCATATAAAAATATATCACGGGTAATTAGTCTTTGAATGAACACAATTTGAAACTGGTTTTGTGTGAGTATTTTGAACACAAAATATAAAAACAGATAAGTGTGAAAATGGCCAGGGGATTGTGCAGAATTATAAATTGAAATAATAAATCGTTGACAAATGTTGAAATACTGCTGTAACAAAAATACAAGTTATATTTATTTGTGAGCCATGTTTATTTGGGAGTTGGCCCTTTTAACTATTAACCTGTTTTTATAATATTCTAGAAATATGTTATTTAATTGATTAGATCATTTTTACAGAAATTATCATCCATTGGTGGTTTATTGGTAGTAAATGTCGGTAAATTCGTAACTCCATTCTTTTTTACTTTCCTTCTTTATCTCGTAAAATAAAAATTAAGAACATTCACATCGAAAAGATGAATCAAAGTAGACGCTATTTCAAGAGAATTATTTCAGACATGACCTTTGATATATGGAGCTCTAAGCCCTGTAAAAAGAGTACTAAAGGTAAACTAATAAACTAAAGAGCCCCGTGACACAGAAATGTATATTCCTAATGGGAGTTGTCAAAAAAAGAAGAAGCACGATAGCTACGAAATTAAATCATGCTAAACCAAGGTTATGAATCATAATTAACACTGTAATTATTATTGATAACTTATGTAAAAAATAATATATTACGTCACAGTATTTTTTAATTGATTCATTGATTTTTTAGTGTAGGTCAGGTACGTCATCGTTATGTATACTTATCTATTTTGAATTGTTGATGAAAAATATCGGGGGCAAAATGCCTTTTTATTTAATTAGCTAATTTATTACAATAAATATATATTATACATAAAATAATATTTTTATTTACTAATCAAAATACAGAATTGAAAATGATAAAGTAGGCAACGTGCCTTATCCTGTCAAGCTTGTCTTTGAGAACGACTTAAAAATATCGACCTGCAAAGAAAAAATTCTGTCGCCAAAATTGCAAACTCATATTTTTACCTAATGATAATAAATTATATTTAAGGACATTTTATAATGTTCAACATTTCCATTTTTTAAATAAATTTTATTCTTTTTTGCAGGCTTTAAGAAAAGAAAAATCGTGCATGTATGTGACTTACCCTGATTATTATTTTGGTTAGTCTAAAAGTTACTTTTAATTACTTATTTAATACACTGGATTATTAACTTACTTATGCAGTATATCGACCTAGAACTTGAATCAGAAATTACGATGTTTTTCGGTTTTCATTATATTATTCCTTAATTGTGTAAGTGGTGACGCCGGTCTCACGGGCCAAGTGAGGCCAAAGCTCTGGAATATGAGTCCGTCTGAGATAACATAAAATGACGCAGCTACTCCAAATGGCAACACCCATCGACGGCAGGTCAAAAAGATATTCGATTTTTTCGAATCACCCGGTTTCACAGACATACACGTCACCAACGGCGGATTAGTAGCTTTGAGATAAGAACGTTACGCCGGTACATTTTTCTGGATATTTATTGTAATTCAGATCGATTTTTAGATTGTCTACTAACCGAGTTTTACACTCTGATTAAGTTTCAAAGTATCTAGATGAATTCATTTTTTTTAATGCCAATTGCTATTTTGTCTAAAATGTAATCTTAAAATGCTTGGATATTTCAACCATCATACGGGTGGTTACCGATGAACCGAAATGTTGAAATAGTTTTAGAGGATAAAAAAAATGATGTCAAATTTCATACAAGTGCAAACTGTGATAAGTCAATCATCAACATCATTTCTTTGAAGATGAATGAGCTAGAAGAGTTCCAGACGGTTTGTCTATATTTTATGACTTCGTCTTTTGAAGGTATGTATCAGTTTACAAAAATTTTTTACCATGAAGTTTTTCAACAATGATGACGTATTTGAAAATTGCGAAAATATGCATTTTCTAATATTGACTAATTTTTAACTATAACATTCAGATGACCATCCAGATATAGGTTAACTGACATTGATTTTGTCCGAAAAAAAGAAAATAAACACATTCGATTTGAGAGCCTTCTCCTTTTTGAAGTCTGCTAATAAACAAGAATAACCTTGAATTACTTAACAACTACAAAATATGGTGTCCCTACAAACGCTTAAATGGTGACAGAGGTAGAAAACACCATTGGTCTCATAACAATGATCGGAGACAAAAGTCTGCCCGACACATTACACAATGTGTCAGAAACGTGCCACTGACAGCCATGGTGATAAATAATTTGGACGACGTGTGGTGTAAGTCAAAAGCAGCTTAAATAGGTAGAACTTATTTATAGGGAATCATCAGTACAAACTTATTTTCTGAGCGACGTCTAATACGAGTGTCACGTCAGATATCGACGATACCGTTGGTAAAGGGCCTTCAATCCTTAATAGGCTCAAAACTAGTTGGGTTTTACGGAAATAATAGAATGGTGTTAGGACCCAAGGTATTAGAACATATAGAACGTGTGGCAACTGTAATCGCTTAGAAATTTAAAGAGTAGTGCTTTGTTAGTTAAAACTTCTGTATTAAATAGAAAATAACAAAATATTATTTAAAAGTAAAAAGCATTTTTAAAAAGGTATCAAACACTGGAAGGACTTTTTCAATGTATATCTTGAAACATTCTAAATCATTGTAATATGAGCATCAAAACTAGAAAAAACTGTCGAATTAATACACAAAATCGACATTAATGCAAGCGAAGCCAATGGTAGAACAATATATACGATACAATTTTACATTAGAGCTAATTAAAAACCTTGTACTGAAATGTAGACATAACTTCATTTATCATCTACAATATTAAAATTCAAATGATAAATGGATCTTTTATTGCAAAACTAAATTATGGATATCAAAAATATGAATATATTAGGTACATTGAAGGGGAATATGAAACCAATTTTCAGTATTGGTTATTTTATATTACTAATACTATTTGACTTTTGTAAAAAAAAAACACTGTAATAGAATGGACAATTCCCCATGACGATTTTAGGCCACGCTTCGTCATGACTAGACCGGCTCGACCGGAGTGTTACCACGGCCTAACAGAAAACCGATGTGAAACAGCGCTTGCGCTGTGTTTCACAGCGCAAGCGCTGTTTCACTCAGTGAGTGAGGATACCGGAGACTCATACCCCAACGCCTCTCGCATCCCCATCCTCCTCCCCATACCCCAAAGGCCGGCAACGCACTTTTGACGCCTCTGGTGTCGGTAATCGCTTACCATCAGGCGATACGTAAGCTCGTTTGCCCGTGACTTCATAAATTTTTTTGGAAAAACCATACTTCTGCACAAAAACGTCGGCTCTACAGGAGTGACACACCGCCTCACAGAAAATCCGTGTAAAGAAACCACAGAGAATTCGTTGCCTTTTACCAGGCGTGCATCCTACTTGAATTAGGGGTTTCCTTAACTAACTAACTGCGACTAGTTTAGGACATTTATAAATAATGAACACTTAATTAGTATTTGAAATTGTTTCATGTGTCTTTTTAATTTACTATTTATACGCTATTGTATTCTACTTTGAAATAGCCTGGTATGTATATTTTACATGAATAGTAACAAACACATTTTGGTTATATATTTAAAGCCTTAATGTTATTCAGATGTATACGTTATATGCTATAAATAATACATCAACAGTTCACTACTGGACACATAGTCCACTCCTAAGAAAGGAGGTTTTAGCACTAGCAATTTCTGCCAAGTTTTCTTCTCTTCTCTTCTTCTTGCAGTGTTGTGGTCTTGCGTATTATGCTCCCTCAGTCGTTTCTTACAACCCCCATGGGCTGAAAGGGAATAGTGACACTCCATATTTTTAATCCGTCACCACACAGATAAAACACCATAAAAAACATATTATGTACAAAATAAGACAGCATTTTTTTTTAAATACAAGTAACTCATCTCTTAACTCACACCACACGCTGCCACACATTGTCTAACAATTTTTGTCATTACGTCACTCGAGCGGAACGCAATACATTTGTTTCTGTAATTTTTTTTCCTAACATTACAATTTTTGTACGTCATTTGAGATTTTGTTACTCTCTGCAAAACAATCGCACTTTAACACAAGCAGGTAAAAACCGCTATGTAAAGTAAAAATCGGTCTTTATTTTGTATTGTTTATGTTTTTGAAATGAGATAATGTTTGATGTTAAATGTTTAGTCGTCAGCTAACGAAGTAACTTGAAACACTACAAATTTGTATTCTATACAACATCTTAATCTATGGTTTAAGTTCACGTTGCATGTTTATGTTATAGGTTTTACTCATTTTTTTTATGTTTTTGGGTACCGTACCTCAATAGGATAAAATGTAACCCTTAATGGATCACTTTGTTATCCATCTATCTGACTGCCAAGATCCTTTGCAAGGAAAATTTGCGAAAATCCAGGTTTATACGGATCCCTCGGTGCGTGAGTCCGGCTTGCACTTGGCTAGTTTTTTAGAAGTTAAATTGCCTGTGATCGTATGATAAAGTCTATTAGTTGAACGCCAATGAGTTTTCTTTCAATTTATGCCTATTACTAGATCATATTGATTCATGCAACACACATCGTTGACTGCCTCTGTGGCTCAGTGGTAGCGAATGCGACTGCTGTGCTAGAGGTCTCGGATTCGATTCCTGAGTCGTACCAAATGTTTGTATGATCTGCAAATATTTCTTTCGGAATTTGGGTGTTTTCTATGTATAATATGTATGTACTTACAAAAAAGTATATAAGTATTTATATCAGTTGTCTAGTACCCATAGTACAAGCTCTGCTTAGTTTGGGACTAGAAGGCGTTGCGTGTTAAAATGTCTAAACATATTTATTTATTTATTTATCATCAAATATTACGTAATCTATTCTTATCATCAATAAAATTTTATGAGAATGGGTTTATGGATGTTTGTTACCTTATCATGTTAAATTTGTTACAGAGATAGATCATTGTGTGTAGTCTGTCAAAGAAAAGTGACTTATACAATCTATATTAATGTTGGTAAAGGCGCGTATAAAACCTTATTAGTTAAAACGTAAATAAAAATTTCTTACATGTCACAGAATTGAACCTATCAGACAATTTATTAGAATTAAAATAAAATCTGTTTAAACACTATGTCTAAATATGCTTAACTTGTTTGAAATTTAAAAATAAAACAAAAATAACACACGAAAATTATCGAGCATACGAAAGTGTAATATTAGAAATTCCCTGTTGTCAAGTTGGATTCTGACAACAGATCCGCGGTATATGACCTGTCAGTGTGACGTGGGTTTTAGGAAATATCGTACAATTATATTCACAAACGAAACTAAAGCTGTGTTTGTAGCGATTAGAGATATTTATGTTTCTATCTGTTTTATTTAGACATCTAGCGACTGTCAAGTAATTTATTTCTTATCATTTTATTTTTATATTTTTTCTTCGCTTTAACTCGCATCGCCGTCCGCATATATATTATTAGTAAACGCGGACTTTTATTTAAAATTATTACTTTATGATAAATAATCCCTCGGAATATTATTGTTGTGCAACTCCAACGGTTTTAGGCAGTGCACGTCAAGATAGATCTCAAACAGTAGGAATTTTTCAGATTTACTTGATATGTTTCGTTATACTCTGGCCTAGTTACACAACATCTTAATATATTGCAACCTATGTATTATTCTAATGCATACGCTATGTTAGTGTAAAGTTTTATCTGAATCTGAATGAATAAAATTCAGTACTTTTGGCTTGAAGGAGTTACAGACATCTATATATTTTACGTCCTTACAAACTTTCGCTTTTCGGTTATTTAACAGGAACCAATACAATAACGAGTCCTATCTATATTAATAATTTCGTCAAAGGGTACGGTAGACTCGATCGTAACCTTACCTGAAGTACAAAACATAAAAAAATTAAGATTTCAAGTCGACAACATATATCCGCAGAAATCGGATTGTCGAGTATTGATATCAGTCGACATATTGTCCTCTCTATCGAAACGTCACTGACGTCTGACTATACTACGTAAGTAGTCCATATGAACGATATTAATAATTTCATCAAGGCGTGCGGTAGACTCGATTAAAACCTTACCTGAATAATATAAAAATAGATATTTCGAGTCCACATCATATTTATATATCCGCAAACTACGGATTGTCGAGTATTTTCTTAAAAAATATAAAATATATTTTTCAGTGCTTTCGCAAAGGTATTGTTTTGGACACTTTTTTATAGGGTAGAGGTACATTTAGTATAGGTACTCTGTATTGTGTGTTTTTTCTTAAACCTGAGATTGGCCCACTACCATATTATAACCGTAGAAAAAACAATACTGGCCATAACCTCAATTATTGAAATAGAAATTCTCTTCGTAATAGTAATTTTAATGTACATTTTTCAGTATTCATTTAGTTTTGCATAATGATTTTCATTGTTTCGATTATTCATTTATTTAGAAACTTTTACAATAGTATAACATAAAGGTAAGGTGGTATAGATAACAATATTTTCTTTTTTTATTTTCAAAAGTATTAAATACATACCTACCACAGTAAAGAAAAAGACTGAGTGCTTAAAACAAAGAGGTTTACACAGAATAAACTTTAAAAGTTTTTTGTTTTGTCAATCCGTTAGTTTATTTGAAAATAGATTTAAAATAAAAGTTATTGTAAAAACCTATGCCTTGTTTTGCCTTAAATATTTCTAAAGAACCGATAACTGCAAAAATGTCTACCTACATTTGTACCTACATGAGTACCATTTCACCCCAGCGAAGCCCATTCTTATCTAGTAAGGAATTAATAATAAAGAATGGGCGGTCTCATTTAGAGTGATTATACTACGACATGATGGACAACCGATGTTATACAAAAACAAAAGAATTGACTGCACTATTTGCCTTGTGGTTTAAGAAGTCGCCACGCCACTTTCTACTGCGCTGAGTGTTATGGGTTCAAACCTCATATGGGAAAACACTTATTGTGATTCAAAAATTTTTATTCTGAATCTGATTGTTCTTTGTATTCGTTTCGTTTATGTTTGTAAAATTCTCCCGCGACACAGGATACGTATATTCCAAGGGCGAGAATCGTTTTTTAAATAATGTAATAATATATTTATATCAAATTTTATGTTTAAACTTTATTCTCGATAGTCCTGAAGTATTACTTTTATATGTAGTCCGGCTTAAGCCCTCATGCTGTTAAAAGCCAAAAATCTATTAAACGGTCTAATAGATGTAGTAATATGCCAGTTTGTCGCCCAATTACCGGATAAAAGATGGCGGTCTGGTCGTATTTTGCTCCTTAAGACGGAAAACGGTACGTTCTTTAAATGAAAAATCCGTACAAAATGCTTAGACGACATAAATGAAGCTCTTCAGCTATACTATTGAACTACTCATTGTAAGGACTAGAAATGTCCAGATAAAGAAGTTTATATATATTATTATGCTTCTGGTCAATTATTAAACGTGTTCCGTACTAGTGTAGTAGTATTATTTGAATGCCTAGGTGGCACAGTGATAGTGTTTGCGACTGCTGTGAATAAGGTCTCGGATAGATTCCCGATCGGACCAAATCATTTTATGATCTGCAATTATTTGTTTCGGGGTTGGTGTGTTTTCCATATATAATATGTATGTATTTACAAAAAAGTATAAATGTATATATGAGTTGTCTAGTACCCATAATACAAGATCTATACCATATAACTAGATATACCCATAAACCTAGATGATGTTGTGTGTCCGATAATAAAACTTTTTATGTAATTTAATTACGATTTTTATTCTCTGTGGTGGTTTTAGATAATTTCATTCTTAATTGTACCATGTGATTTTTTACACTATACTGCCACTATTACATACAAATAAATTATAATTAAAATAGAAACATGAGATCTTCGTTCAGCAGTAAATGTTCAATTGGCTGAAGTAGTTGATAGTTCACATAAAAAGTGTCGTTAAAAAGCTATAGGTTCACATTATATTTTTATAGACGGCTACACTTAGGGCCTGGTGATTTAAGCGGTCGTCACGCCTCTTCCTACTTTGCCAAGTGAGTTCAAACTTCAAATGGACACTTCCTATGATCCACGAATTGTTGTTCTGAGTATGATTATTGTGTCCGAATTATGTATGTTTGTAATATCCCAAGAGTATTAAAGAGGCGCTCATAGCCCAGTTGCACTCGGTGATTAGAAACAATCAGCGAGGGCAAGCAACGACGGCGCGGTCAGTACCTGGATGGGTGACCGCTGGTGGCATGTTACCATGAGCGTCTCCGTGATTCGGAGGTCACGTTAAGCAGTAGGTCCCGGTTGTTATCATAGGATAACAGTCGTGAAGCTTAGTTGGAGGCCTTCGGGCGGCTTAAAAACATCCAACGGTAAGATTACGTAGCCACAACGTTGTCTTGCCAGTCCCCAATCCGCACTTGGCCAGCGTGGGGACGTATGGCCTTAACCCTCTCCTGAGAGGAGACCCGAGCCCAGCAGTGGGACATCATGGGTTGTTGATTGAAGAGTATTAAAAAAAGAAATATAGTAAAAGATCGGTGTACAATACCGGCACAAGATACCCCATAGCTCAGTGACACCTCTTTAAATAAAACTTCAGTATATCAGAACGAGTAAAATTTAATAATTAATAATAAAGTTTAATATACGCTTCCAACGCCATCTATTGATAATAATACAAAACTAATATAAAACTAACTAACTGCGCAAGTTGAACAGATATGAACAGCCGGAATAACCGAATTACTTGCGTATGTAATCTTTATAGAGGAGCAATATTGTTGAAGTGTTAAAGGATCTGTCAAGTACTACACAATAGAGGATATGAATGTATTACTAAAGTATTTGGGCCGGTAAAGCCGGGTTTTCGGACCATTGTTTAGTAAATGTCCGACTATTTCTGGTTATTTGTTAGCTGATGTTTGAGTGATTTGTGTGAAAATAGGTCCAATTATGTTGAATTATTTAAAATTGGTTGATTTATTTGTTCTCAACTTAATTACCGATTAGTGTGTTTTAAGTTGCTTGTAGTTCTCGTGAAATTTTACCTGTCTTGGCGTATATCATTTTTTCGTGAATTTAACTAGCAATAAACTGTTGTAATTATTCAGAATTGTAAAATATACTATTCATTTTCAATGACTCGTTTAACGCCTATGGTTAGCTAGCTATAGCTGCTAGCTAGCTAGCAAATAGCTGCTTTAAAAGTATTTTCTTGATTAAAGTGAGAAAACCCACACAAATTATACATAATAGAAGTAAATAAAACTGAAGTGTCTATTTTTAATTTCAAACTAACAGCTTTTCACTAAATTCATGTGAATGTAAATAGGACACTTACAAAAAAATCATTTTTTAATTTTACGTCTGTCTGTTTATTCCGGATAATTTCTGGAAACGTTTAACCAATTTTGACGGGACTTTCAGTGGCAGACAGCTGGTGATATAATGAGTAAGTTAGGCTGCTTTTGTAGATAGCTTTGTCCCGCGGCATTACCCGCTGTTGTTCTTGTAAAGGTACGAGTAGCCGCTGGAAATATCGCTCAGCTAGTATAGAAATAAATAGGGGATTACAAATTTTTATAAACTGATAGAGTTGCAATTTCAGTTTTATTCTCACTTATTGAGTTTATTATAAACTTATTTCTTTATGTAATAGCTGTATTTCGTAATTTTGCTTGGGCAAACGAGCAGACGTGGCATCTGCAACACCAGAAGCCTTACAGGTGCGTTGCGCGTCTTCTAAGAAGGATTACGCTCTTTTCATAAAGATCATATGGGTGTGGGAATGCTGCAGGTGACAGTTCATTCCACAGTTTTGTTGTACGAGGCAGAAAGATTCTGGAAAAGTGCACAGTTGTGTTCTACCTACCATCTAAATGATGGGGATGAAACGATATCGCGTAGTACGATGGTGGAAAGAAGTGGCATAGATAATTTAAAAAAAAATCCTTGCAGCACTCCCCATAGTCAATCTGAGCTCCAGAAAAGTTTCTTGCAGCTTTATATATAGAGTTGATTTTTCAGTGCAGTGCAGTGAAGAATGCAATACACAAATAATTCCATTGGGGATATTTTCAATGATTTTTATTTTAAAAACAAAAAACAATCTAGCGATTAGCTTCTGTCAATCACAGAGTTCTACATACGGGAAGCGTAAATTAGGCCAGAGCGACGAGGTCTGCAGTTGTTGACCGACGACTGTGATGGACCAATTTGATTGATAGATTAATCCGGGGTACGCACTGTCTCACTTGACGGTAATCAAATTCAATCACATCAATCAAATATAAAACGAAGTACTGAAGCACATGTATTTAGGTAAAACACTATAGGGTATTAAAGAAAGCTGGCGATATAAAGTAACCGCAGAAATAAGAAAATGATATCGCAATCGTTATATTCCATCACTGTTTTCATCATCATCATCATCATCATCAGCCTATCGCAGTCCACTGCTGGACATAGGCCTCTCCAATTTCACGCCACTTAGTTCGATCTATGGCTTCTCGCATCATCATCATCACTGTTTTGTACATAAAAAATTGCTTTATAAGGAGATTCCTACGTTCAGAAGTGGAAAGACTGTTGATAACATCCTAATAATGAGTTTAAAATGAAAATAATTATTCTAACTTAAAATAAATATCTAGGATATTTGCTATTTGGGGACCATTCACAGATTCCCACCGATTGTGATAATGGTTGGAGCAATCACTTTTCCCGTTTTGGATTAATAAGTAAAAAGAAAGATCACCGTTGTCTTAGAGTGATGTCCTCTCTAATGCATTCTTTTATTAATCACGAAATGCTTAACTTTTTGCATTCAGAAAAAGATACCTTGCTTTTTAAATGAAACTGTGCATAAATTTCCACTTACTTTAAATTTATTTGGAACATAGAAATCACAAAATCTATAAATTGTACAGTCCATTTTTTTTAAGATTTACCCTCACTAATATCTAGGCATCTAACAATGACTAGACATTCGCTCGCATGTTAGTTTTACAATAACACACTAACAATACGAATATAATACACGGATCCCAACATTAGGTAACATAATGTCCATTTGCAATTGTGTCAGTAATAAGCGCTCAATGACTCCGACCCTGAATGTGCAAACGCAGATTACCTACGTTTAGCATTCAAACACTTTACTAGCATTTTTTTCAATGTTTAATATAGATATACTGCTTTTAGAGTTCCGTTTGGTGTTCTATAGCGCTTAGTTCATGTCTCGGAGGAAACAGGAAAAATATAACGGCTTCGATAACTTTCTTACTTCAGGAGTTAAAGGGGCCTAACTTGTAACATACGCTTACTTGGAAAACTTCGTAAAGCAACGAAATAATAAATAAACATTATTCATAGTAATAAACAGCAACCCCGCCTTCTAAATCTAAATGCCGTTATGGGTGACTACGGAACCCTATTCTATGCGAGGCGTGACACACACTAGGTCAGTATTCTTGTGTAAATCTAATTGATACACTAACTTTGCAAATATATCGTTAAAAACATAACAATGTTATATTTTTTGCGGGAATTAATGGGCTTCCGATAGGCTTTGAATTGCCTGATGCTTTAACCAGGTTGTACTGACCATTATTAGAAATGAAATCTTTTATACTATATATATTGGGAACGTTAAAAGAGTTTTGGAAATCTTTCACAGTCGAGGTGAGTGAGAAACTGTGATGTTCTTGTTTTGATCATAAAATATGTTTACGATCATAATAAATTGTCTAATGGTCATGGTTATTATGACGTCATCAATGTTTTAAAATAATTTTATCGATTTTTATCTGTTGTAAATTTAAAATCATTTCTCCTATCGTACTTATCCACTGTGTTTTATAGACCTACAAACATCTTTTTACTTTGTTGTGCGTGTGTGTGAAGTATATTTGTACATATCACATCTATACCTATATATATATATATATATATTTATATACATTATATATATATATATATATATAAAAGGCAGATGACTGACTGACTAGATACCCCGAGATCAACACACAGCCCAAACCGCTAAAGTTTAGGTTTAGTTTATCCTGAAATTTTGCATGTAGGGTCTTTCAATAACGTAAGTGAGCACTAAGGAATTTTTGAAATACCACTCTCAACTGGGTAGAATAAGGGATGAAAATAACTATGTATACGTGAGCGAAGCCGCGGGCAAAAGCTAGTAAGAAATAATTGTGAACTCAAGGAGAATTTGCTCTTGTTTACATACATTTATTTTCGTAACCTTACCTTCAACATTCACGTCAATTACATATTCATAAGGAACTTCATCATCTCTTTATTGCTGCCCACTGCCGACGGAATCATTCCGGTCTTGGGTGGTTAGCATCCATCTGTTGTCAGCGATTTTTCTCAAGTCTTTCATTAGGAACTTATTATAGCGAGCAAATGAGCCCTCATTGTGTCCTTTTTCCGTGTGGTCGTGGAAGAGCCGACTAAGGGATCAAACTCTACAGGACAATGTTGTCCTCTCCGCGTCAAAGAAAAGGAAAACTTAAAATAAACCCTATACCATCCGTCTGGTGAGAGTGGTATGAAGGCCGATTTCCCCTTTCTAAGGAGAGGCTTATATCCAGCAGTTGACTGTTAAAAACACTGTTGATGATAATGATGATGGGTAAAGAGCAGATAGACTTTTTCATAGTAAGTAATCAAGGATGAAACCTCACAAAATTCAAAGTTCTTCCCTCCTTTAGTGTTATTAAAAGAGATACTTAACTATACGTTGAAGTTTAATGAACCTAGGGATTGTTACTAAATCATCATCATCATCATCATCATCAGCCTATCGCAGTCCACTGCTGGACATAGGCCTCTCCAATTTCACGCCACTTAGTTCGATCTATGGCTTCTCGCATCCAGCTCCTGCCAGCCGTCCTGCGCAAATCATCGCTCCACCTGGCTTGTGGACGTCCTACACTACGTTTGTTACTAAATGTTAGATATTATTGTGACGACTTCTTTTAAGATTAAAAATATATTTTAGAGAGTACAGTTGGTAATAAGACAAGAGAAAAACTCATTTTGTACTTTATTTTCATTTCACGAACTTTCAAAGCGTGAAATCCTCCCAAGCCTACGGTTTCTATATTAAAAGCCTATCTCATTAAATGATTACATTTACTTTGCGCTGTCGCGTGTGTTTACTGCAAATATTTGTATATTGTACGCTGTTGAGCCAACGTGCCTCCCATATCGGTAGCGGTTGTTAAATAAACTTTAATGTTTTCGTGTTTCATGTTTGTTTATAGACAAATTGTTTTATGTTATTTTGTATCAATTATCAGTATTAATTTAAATGATAAATTAAAACAAGGAAGATCAATTTAACTTAGCTGAAAGTTATTTATTTGTTTATGAATAAATATTTTGGGTAAGTTTTCGTTACTTTATTAAGTGAACTTTCCATAACTTATAGAACTGATAAGGTTTCAATTTTAATAACATGATTTTAGAAAATGACATATTCTTATATACATGTAGAGTTTCAGGACCCAAATCAGTTCAAAGTAGGTTTTCCAATTAAAATACTAGTGGTCGCCCAAAGGTCGAAATTCGACAACAATACTTTTTTTTAGAACTTTATACGGTGTTTTTTTGTCTAGAGCTATTACACCTCTTTAATCAAAGATTTCATCTTAGCTACTTTTAATAGTTAGTATGATAGTATGATAGTATATAGACAAGAAATAATCATCTTTTTAGTTTGACTTTGAGATCGTTTTTTGTTTTTTCGAAAGACGGCGTATGCATATACACACAAACATTTACATGATAGTATGTGAAATGCTATTTTTATTAATTTAATGCACTTTTAAACATCATATTAAAACAGTCATAGTTTTCTGCACTCCTCCTCCATATTTACTTGTATAATATCCGAAAAAAGTGCTACAAAGTTTTTGCTTCACACATTAACATAAAGATGTTTTCATGGAATCCGAGAAACTTAAAAATGTATGAAAGATTTTTAAGCTACACATGTGTTATGCATAGTTTCTATTATATTCTATAGTTATACTCTCATTAAGTGCGCCATGATTTTCCCAGTAGGCTATGAACACGGGCACAGTAAACCTAAATAAACAACATTTTGACTCCATGGTGTTCTCGAAATATTTATCTTATGCTTACCTGTAGATAAATACGCAAAACCGTTGCCCATTAACTGTAGCTGTCTCTTCATTTAATTGATATTATTTCCAAGTTGTGTTTGTTTCTTATATTTGTGTTTTAATTATAGCTCAAAAGGTAATCGTGATTTAGTACACAGGAAATTAATTGCGAAAACTTTACGAAATTCTATTTAATTATAAAATTTGTGAATTAATACTTGTATAGTGGAGTTATGTAAAATAATCTGAATTGATTGAAGAACCATAATCAAAATAAACAGAAACGAGTTTTAAAGGTTCTCAAAATTTTAAATTCAGTTATATTCGTAATAAATGTCAATCAACAATCCATAATGTCCCACTGCTGGGCGCGGGTCTCCTCTCAGGAGAGGGTTAAGGCCATACGTCCCCACGCTGGCCAAGCGGATTGGGGACTGGCAATACAACGTTGTGGCTACGTAATCTTACCGTTGGATGTTTTTAAGCCGCCCAAAGGCCTCTAACTCGGCTTCACGACTGTTATCCTGTGATAACATCCGAGACCGAGTGCTTAACGTGACCTCCAAATCACGGAGACGCTCATGGTAACATGCAATCAGCGGCCACCCGTCCGGGTACTGACCGCGCCATCGTTGCTTTCTTTGGTGATTGTTTTCAATCATCGAGTGCAACTGAGCTATGAGTGCCGAAAATTAGTGAATTAACACTTGTTTAGTGGAGCTATGAAATTAATCTGAATTGATGGAAGAATCATAATCAAAATAAACTGACATGCGTTTTAAAGGTTCTCTCTATATTCAATTAAATTCATAATAAATATTGATCTATAAATTTGCATTTTATTCGTCTTATCTTCAATTTAAATAATAAAATATGTTATTCGGCCTTACCATAGAGTACCACAGATTAAATCAATAAAGTGGCAGATACATAAATCTTTACCAAATACCGCTACTGCATTAATCGTAAATATTATTTCACTGTCATCTTCTGTTTCACGTTTTCTCTTGCTGTTAGCATTAAGCTGGGCAATGGGACATTCCTTTTGCATAATGACTATAATTGCCTTTGGCAAATAGACCTATAGCCTGTAGCCGTATTAAGCATAGCCAAACTACAAAGTTTTACTTTACTTTTTTCTTTCTTTTTTTACTTTTTTCTTCAATCAGGTTTTTAATAATCCTTGGTATAAAAACAATTAGAAAATAAACTGATAAATCCCTGTTAAAAGAAACTGTATTATTCTCACCGAATAGTATTTTAGAAGATTGAAGGTACTTATGAATATTTGGATAAAGAAATGATGTAGGTTTAAAAATTACTGAACAAGTTTTGGCCTCTAGAGTAACTTTATTCATTTGTCAGTATAACGCTCTTCAACGATCGTTAAGAAAGGAGTCATCCAACATTTGCACTAACACAAATACAATGAGTATTTATAACACTCTAGTGAATGTAAGGTTTAATAAAGCGCTCGAGTTATTCATAGTATGTGGGACATTCCGTTCATAAAGCCCCGCATGACAGTATACGGTATGGCGTCCCAAGAGAACTATTATTCACTTAATACAACGCTTTTATTACTGTACTGTGATAATTACGCCTTAGGAATTATATGACGGGGTCATATCCGATTTTAAAGTGGAACTAATATGTTTAATAGCTTCTCAAGTTGTCATATCAACTTTTGTATTTTCTTTTAGATGGAACAATGATGGAATTCTAAGAATTTCTGCCACGATGGTTAATCTCAACGGAGACCGAGGAGATACTTTACTAGGCACTAGTGTGTGCGTAAACCTAAAAACAAATACTTTATTAGGAAATTTTTGTTGTGTTTGTTGTTGTGTTTTCAATGTTTTCAACGGTACAGTACAGTTGTGATACCAAATGCATTTATTAAAACAGTATATTTACTGGTTTTAATTTTCCATCAAGAAATTAGAGTTTACATTGCAGGGTAAAACGAAGCGTTCGTGGCTCATTGTCTGAGTGTAGCAGTTTTTCAGTTCAACTTCATTCAGTATATTCCACATACGCAGCAATTTATGTTGAAAGGCTTTTGTATGTGTAACTATATTTAAAAGCAAAAAAATAGAACATGTTTATGTACTGTACTTAGAATACTAGTAAAATACATTTTAGACTTCTTTTTTTAGGGAATTTTACCCTATTAGGGTATGCCAGTCCAATAAGGCCTTAACTTTAAGAAATATCAATTTAAATATTATATGCTAGACTGTACAATTTCATAGCATTTTTAGATGTCGGTATAACCAAAATACAAAGAATTATAGTGACATTCAAACAATTCAGGTAACTGTTTTATTACTACATTTCTTTTAGGTTAATTTTAATAATAATAAAAAATAAAAAATATTTCGGACATCTAACACACAACGCCATCTAGTCCCAAACTAAGCAGAGCTTGTATTATGGGTACTAGATAACTGATATTAATACATAAATAATTTTTTTTTGTAAATACATACATATTATACATAGAAAATACCCAAACTCCATTTTGGACACATTTCATTTCTATTTATTTTATTTATTTATAAAGCTTTATTGAACACTACTAAGTATAAAAAAGAGCTTCATCTACAAATATTGAACACATATTGAAAATTCAATCTATTGCAGTATCACGATAAAAAATCAACATCACTACTTCCTACAAAACTTAACTCTCAATTTGGCTGTTTCGAATGAGTCTCAACTTTAAATTATGAATGAATCATTTAATAAAAAGATAAGTACTTTACGAAACAAGTCCGTTCTACTTTTTCAATAAAATAATTCTTAAAAATTTAAGAAGCGAGGCACATACAACCACTTGATTTGTCATACAATTACGTCCTAAGTCAATGAATCATGATAAGCAGAGCATTTCAATTCACAGTAAATAAATATACAATTATCTCAATAGACATGTGTAAATTCAGCTTGATCTATTAGGCAAACGTTTCTAGTATCAATATACACAAATACATACTCAGTATTCTCACAGTGATACTGGTTATAAATCGAGACCAAAAGCCTCCAGACAGCTTTATTCATTCATAATCTTAACACGTCAGTTTGAGTATTTTGGCTTCAATATATAAACACGTTCGACGTTCAAGAAGTATGACATAACTTAGGTAAAGTAATTTATCAAATATTGCTCAATCGTTTATCGTGAAGTTATTCTAACAGTAATAATGTTGTATTGGTCTAAACTGTAACTTATACAAGCTTTTAATGTCAGGGATGTGTCTCTGCTCTCATGAGGAGTAAGATTTGTTTGATTTATGAACTTAGTATCTAACATTTGTAATGTAAATGTGCACATTTATTTTAATAGCCGATTATATACAGTTTATTCTTTGTACTCCACCTTAGGTGCAAGCCTGAGGGCTCAGATGGCAGCGCGAACGTTGCGGAGTGCTCGTGCCCTCTTTTGGGGACAGTAAAGGGAACATCGGAGTTCCCACTTAGGAGCCATCTACAAACTGAAGATGGCCCGAGGTACATTGAGGTTCCAGGGTTTTCCTTTCAATATGGTAGAGCAGGTAGTCTGAGGGTATTTATTTTCTATTGCGAGAGAACAATAATGTCGCTCAAAAGTAGAAAAGCTATAACTACTTTAAGGTTTACTTCTATGTCCTGCTTTAACAAAGAACCAGGAATCCAAAGACATATTGCATGTCTTTATAAAAAGTTTACTGCTGGATATATGTTTCCCCATAAAATTTGTTTATTTCGTTTCAGTTGCTGATGCAAAAATAAATACACAAGTCAAGTAAAAAATAAATATACTGTTCAAGTTCAAGCACACATTAATTTACGCTCAAATTATCAGAATTGAAAGACCAAAGTTTCACAATAAATTCCTTATATTCTCTAACCCAAGATACCAATCCTAATTTTTAAACACACGTAAATCAAAATAGTTTAAGCGTCACTAAGGACGTTTCATCTATTCTGTTTTCCCCGATCCCACATTAGATTAAAATACACCAAGGTGTGTGTTTGACCTTTGTCTTCATTTAACATTCCTACGATTTGAATATTTCTATCTTCAAGGGAACATAATTAAGAAAAAAATTTCTTGAAAGTTGTATTTAATTAATAATTATATCTGTTTATAATAATTAGTTGTCGGTACTCACCAAATGTAAAAATATATCGTCGAACATTTTAGATTTGAACCTATTTGATAATCTTTTATAAATTCTTAGTCATAGATTATGCGATTACTATGAAGATATGCGGAAGTTCTAAATATGATATCTATAACTTAAGGAGAACAGGTTATATAATTCGGTTATTATATGTGCGTTTTTTATACCATAACAAAGTAATCTATTATGGTTCATTATAGTTTTTGATAGCAAATTCGTATGTCTTTTTAGATTATCACTTCGTACACTGCTTTAATATTTACATATTTTAAACGTAAACAAAAAATAAAATATAAATTTATTCAATATGCTTCTTAAAACATTAGTAATAATAATTGGATGGATAATTAATTCACGTCCTTTAACAATAACATCTCTTTGTATATATAAAATACATATATTAAGTTGGTGTGTATACGCTAGTTACATATTGCTACAGCCGAAGAAGTTAAAAGAAATGAAATGTAAATTTACTTAATTTAATTAAAGAATAACAATTACATTTAAGCTGTGAATTAATTATTCTAGTGTGCTAAGCGCGATACTAGCGTAAATGTGGGCGATTACATGAAAATTTACTACACTGCCGTTGTGCTGACGTTGCGTCCATGGGGCTGGGAACGAAGCGCGGCTGCAGTTCGCTAATGGTGCAACAAGACGATCGAGGTTAATTTATACTATAGAATCCTGTGGTTTTGCTCTCCGTATTTGCTTCAAATACCCAAAAAACTCCGCACTGATTTCGCTGCAGCCCGCTTCATAGGTCGTCCGTATCCATTTCGTTCCTGCTGCCTTAGCCAAGTTGCTAGGTAAGTACTTAGGATTGAGAGACGTCATTCCCATAATTTTTTTTTGTAACATTTGTGTTTTTAGTATGTAAATTGGCTACGGTCACTGAATCTCTATCGAAATAATGACAATATGCCACGGAAAGGTTTGGCAGAACTTTTTTTTATACATTAAAAAATTTATGAGATTCCTATTTTGCATTACGGTACAACTAAACATAGTACTCTGCAAGTATCAAATCAAGAACCTCACGTTTGTCTGCATTTATAAGCAGACATTAATAATATCAACATGTTAACATTAGGATGAAAGTAACAGAAACGATGTCAGGACCTAAAAAATCGCAACATCCTCTATCAGAGCTCTCTCTCTCAGAACTCTCAGAACTCAGAGCAAACATCAAAATTAATGTGAAATACAAAGTGTTCTACTTTTTACTCTCCAACGACAACGGCTCATTTTAATTCATTTGAAACTTTATATGTCATAAATACATCCTTTGTGTTTTGATGAAGCATGTGCGGGATTTAATATCTGTTCCCATTTCTCATGTGGTATATGTTTTTTCGTTTCATAGATGCAAATCAGATGTAGATAATTAATGATTTTTGACGAAGGGAATAAAAGCTTTGTTTTGCTGTTTGCTTCTTAGATTCAATGTTGGATGTACTAGATTACATTATTTCGTGTATAAAACTATTATATAAAGTAATAATGGAGTGATTTGTAAGAACATTCAACACGTTTCCGTCACCAACGATTGTCCATCTTCCTTGCTTGTAAGTGTATTAATGACTCATATTAGATTTCTCGATTCAATATACTGAATTAAAAAACCGTGAATAATTAAGAATAATTACAAAGATTTCCTTATAAAAAGTGACGCCGTCGGTTAGATGTAATGACGTAATTGGACACGGCAAATACACTCAACACCTATTTTCAATCCCTCCTTCCCTCATCCCCCTCCCCATCCCCCAAAGGCCAGCAACGCACTTGTGACGCCTCTGGTGTTGCGAGTGTTCATGGGTGGCTATAATCGCTTACCATCAGAAGATACGTCTGCTCGTTTACCACTATTCCATTAAAAATAACACCATAAGCCTTTTTTATGGAAATAAATCACAGTTGGCCTAGTGGTTTAAGTAGTCGCCACACCGCTTCCTACTGCGCCAAGTCTTGTGGGGTCAAATCCTACACGGGACAACACTTTGTGTGATTCATAAATTGTTGTTCTGAGTGTACTTTCTGTCCGTTTCATGTATGTTTATAAAGTCCCCCGTGACACAGGATGTATGTATAATTATACCTATATATTTCGTATATTCCTAATACGGAAGTTGTCTTTTTAAGAAAAAAAAATAAGCCATTTCATCCGTGTGGTAACGGATTAGAAATACAAATGTTAGGACAACCATTCATTTCATGCGTCATCACAACATCACTCACGCAAACCCGTCTGCCCAGCATAGTATACTAGTCCAAAACTTCTTATCTAATTTCTTTGTCAAGCAGTGGTCCGTTTAAGACGGTTTATGTAATGGAAAGGCATTTCATAGACAGTACTTATTTAACATGATTTAAAACTTTGAAATTTCCCCTTAGCTTAGTATAAAATAAAAACAATGGAAAACAGGAGCAATCAGTTAGGATCACATTCTTATCAATCAAGTTTTTACATCTACTGATATACACAACAGGGAAAAAGTAGTCCAAAAATAATAAGTTGCAGCAGTTCGTTCCTGTTTTAGAATACACTCTCCAGATTGTTCGAGAGTTACAAGACAGTATGAGATTACATTACATTACACTCTCCTTTACAGTCGGACGTTCTGAGAATAGGATTAACCACGCAGTATCAAATTTCTCACAACTGAAACTAAGATTACACTCACTGAGAAAAAGCCACACTTAGTTAGTAAATATGCTACGGTCATACTATAAAACACGCGTTAATTCGCGACAGTCAATTTTTAAAGTGGTAATGGTAAACAATTTTACGTTTACTTACAATTATTTTACGCCCTTATGCTTAAGGAACTTTTATATTTACTAATAGCTTTATCCCGCGGCTCCATCCGCTTGTATATCGGCTATCGTGGTAAATAGTAGCCAGTGTCCTTCCCCCAGAATCAAAAAATATTTTAGCCGTGAAAGGGTAACAAGGAGACCCTTTCAAATCTATAGTATTAGTATGAATTTAAGACTGAAAACTTGTTACTTCCCCGAGCCATATTAAAGTTAGATTTACTGAAATCCCCTAAAGGAATGTGCCGAGCTTTTCCTCAACAAATTTATTATTAGTTTTGGACAAAACCGCATTGCCTGTGAAGCTCAGTTTATTGGATAATTTCACAAAAGGGATCGCAATTATAATTTTAGGATTCTTGTGGTATGAAGTTAAGGAGTTTTGAAATATTTTAACTGAAATTGCACTTGGTTTTAAATGTGTTAATAGACAACCTATATTATCTAAATAATATCATACATTGTTCTGATTAAAACTGCCTCATTGACAAAAACGTTATGGACAATATAGCATCAGATTTTAAGCCTTTATTATTCTCAATATTATTTGGGGTCAGCTACTACTTCAATCGGATTTACCTAAACATTATTTTTACCACGGAGTGACTGGTCCTATACCTCTGCAACCCAGAAGCTGAACGAAATTCGAACGTTGAACCAGTTGTCAGTAGGTTCGAGGACACTGACTTCCCAGTAACGATTGCCACAGATGTTAATGACAACCGGGCCCGACAGCTTAACGTGCTCTTCGAGACAGGCGCGCTTAACACGGCTATCTGCCATACTCCGGGCTGCTATTAAGAATTTCTTGTAAGAAAAACTCTTCAGCAGTCAGGCCTGGGCATCTAGTCTGAGATCTCTTGACCTGCAGTCGTTTACGCTAAGCACTAGACCAACGAGACAGTCTATACAGCATAAACTGTTATTTAAAAATATAGCTTGTTTCCTTCTGATAAAGAGGAATAATGTAAGCATCTATTCAAAACTGTTCAGTCATTTTGGAGTTATTGTGGTGTAAAGCCTCAGCAATGCAAGAATTGTGTAGATATAAGCCATATATACCATACTCTTCTTTTTTGACTTATTCTTCCTTTTTTCAAAAGTTTGGTCTCACTTCGGTCCCTACCGATTTTCGATCTCAAGAGTGTCATAAAAAGCATTGTCAAGGGAAATGCTTTTTGTCTGTTAACAAACATTTAGTAAATTTGTCAATCCTACGTTATGTATTTAGTAATTTTACCAAACGGCTCGAGACTTTCTTGCAAAGGCGTAATCCAATATGTTACTAACATAAATAAAAGTCACGTCGGTTATTACAAGCTCATACTTACAAAAATTAATTTTATAGTTCTCCTTTGAAATTTAGGCACGATCAACCTTGAATATGATTACTTCCTCTTTTTGATGCAATTGGCTAAATGGTAATAAAATATTACTTAGAAAAAAATTATTAATAGACTAACGTCTATCGATATGAACAATCTAATATTTTATTCACAAATTAAAAATCTATTCATAAATATTATTTAACCGTTACTTAGCGTTGGTTAAAGTTTATAAATAAAGTAAAAAATGAGTCGATTCGTAGTAAACTACACTACACTAGAGCCGTTATCTAGCTTACTATAATTTCTATATTAACTTCAATTACAATATCTCTTTCTAAATGATATGCTAGAATCATCAAATTATGTAAGTACATTATATTTTATATCTATATTTATGTATGTTGCTTATTTATGTATTTTAAATCAGAAGTTGTATAACCTATGCGCGCCTGCCTCACAACATTTCTAAACCACCCTAAGGTTGACTGGTAGAGAATGGCTTGGGCATAAAGTTATAAATAAACAAATCACCATATTATTAAAAGACCATGATATGAAATTATTAAGATAGTTACTAATTGCTAGCAATTAATCACAAAAATTATATTATTTCAGTTCACATATATGAGTATAATTATTTTTTTAACAATTAACGCCTTACTACCTATTTACTTTTGCAATAATTTTGCCTACTTTCGTATTTTTTAAATAAATAACCTGTCCTTCTTTTGGAATAATTATATTATTATTAAACTAATTGGGATACAGAATTGATGATGTCACTAACCTGGACCTAATCTAAAGTATTTTTCATAAAGTTCTTCAAATATAGCACTTATTTTAAACTTTATATTGTATCATAAGAATCCTATCAAAGTTTGACATTGCTGTTAATAGGATTCATCATTACCATCGTTAATTATTCCATTGGAGATACTTTAGCAATTGAGTTTACTGGCTTTGAATATTAAAAAGCAGAATTTGGTTATACTGGTTGATTTAATGAATTTCGATCAAATCTTTTTTTGATTTATTGACATTGAATGTCTAAATGTTACTGTGGTAGGGTTATCATCATCATCATCATCATTATCAGCCTATCGCAGTCCGCTTCTGAACATAGGCCTCTCCAATTGCGCGCTACTTAGTCCGATCCAGGGCTTCTCGCATCCAGCTTCTGCCAGCTGTCTTGCGGAAATCATCACACCACCTGGCCTGTGGACGTCCTACACTACGTTTGCCGAGACAAGGTCTCAACTCAAGAACTTGTTTGTGGTTATCGATTATATGGAAAATGTGGCCAGCCCACTGCTCCTTCAGCTTGCTAATACGGTGGGCTATGTCGATGAACCCGCTTTAATAACATAAATTAGCCTGAAAGTATTAATATTCGCACAAAAGAATCGAAAATATAAAAAAAAACTAAACTTTTATAGATCACGAAAAATTCAATTTTAAGTGTTTGATTTTCTCTTGAATACCATCGATAAATATAAATACAACATTCTGTTATCATGGGGATTTTGTACGCAGCACGTACTTGTGATACAAACTTGACTTAAACCTTTAGATAAATAATAAAATCAGATAATTCCATCGAATGTTTTTCCTTTTTTAAATGAATATTTCACGTGAATGATATAATTCATCCTCATTTTATTTAGTTACTAATATCCAAAATGTAATTTTGTTTGTAATATTATTCCTTTCTCATATTTTACAAAGAGGCGCAATATCATATACACGTGGCAAGTAAATGGAAGTCCTGAATTTATGCCTCAAAGAATTCAGAGTTAGAATATTCTCCATTTCATTTTAGCTGTGTTGTACCACTTTGAGTATTAATCACAAGAGTTTCGTATTTATGAGTATTATAATAACTTTTTTAATGGCTGTCGTTATAATGTATATTTAGTTTTATTTTATGTTGAATTGGGGCTTGTCACGGGATTGGAAAAGTTGTAGTACATTTGTTGATAGAAAATTGTTGCTGAATATTTTATGTGTTGAATAAAGACTGACGTTTTCGAAGAAACCCAAAGCAAAACTCAATACTGGTGTAGCGATTTACACAACGAAACATAAGGAAGTTTATTTTTCTTTTGTTTTTATTTTTTCTCTTGAAATTTGTAAATATGTTAGTTCGAAAAAGTAAGAAATAGCAATTGATAAATTCTAGAAAATATGAAACATACAAAAAATTTCATGAACCCAAAAAAGTTGGCCGGTAAAATTATTTAATTTTTTTTATCCTATTCAATCCTCGGTAACCCTTGATTGCGTGGTTGGCCTCGTCACGTCGCTTTTTTTATGGCATCAAGTGTTATGAGCTTAAATAATACAACATTTTGTGGGATCCACAAATTGTTGTTCTGAGTGAGAACGGGTGTTCTTTGCATACGTTTCATGTATGTCGTGTGTTCAATTTCAAAATAATACAGAAGTTACCAATAGTAATCCAAAAGTAGTCCAATGAAATTATGTGGACCTGTCTTGATACACAAAGTCTACACAACGGTATTATCAAAATGTCAAGACTGCAAAAACTGTGTGTGTGACTGTGTAAAAATATAAAATATAATCATCGAAACAATGAACACGTATAGCCCAGTACGTTTATAAATATACTAGCTGGCCTACGCAACTTCGTCTGTGTACTTTTCTGCTTGGTCTAAGCCTGATATTAGCTATCCTACCTTAGGCACACCAGCAAAACACATAATTTAAGTTAAAAAAATTAAAATCAGTTACAATTTTAGAGTTCATCTTAAATCTAATTCCAATACGTTCCATGAAAAATCCAACATACTACAAACAATATTAACAGTGTCAGATTGCATTCATTAGTTTTTGAATTATTATTGAAGAGCATTTCTCCAATACTTAAAAGACATTACAGTTCTGAGTGGCCTATATAAACTGGGTACAGACGACATCCGAAAGATTCAACTAATAAAGAGCACGCGGCGTCTCCTGGCCTAATGTACATAAATCTGAGATTATTAATTTCTTCGGCGCAGGCAAACTTTGGCGTTGGAAGTTATTGCTCGGATCTTCTTTTCTTGTTTAATTTGTTCAAGCAAAGATTATATTTATACAGAAGCATATTTATAACAAATTCATCTTTAGAATTCGGTCTTTTTTGTATACTGGGTAAGACGGATTGTTCTGTTACGTTTTGTTCGTTTATTAATGAAAGAATGAAATCTTTGTTAAAATTAATTATAATATGAAAAGCGATATAATGAAAAAAACAATGAAAAATTCATAAACAGGTTTTTATTACATTATAATGATACAAAAAAGAAACAAAACTATTAAATTTATTGAAATTTTATTGTCTTTTTTTCAAATGTCTTCTGATGCTTCCATGCAATAAGTAAAGTTTCATTGCATCTGCTATAGTGAATGCTTGTTCAGTGTAGTAACTACAGTTTTTTCCCTGTTGGTTATAGTAAAAAGCATCTGCAAAATTTTTTATTAATATTGAATTCTTATATATTATATCTAGATAATTTAATCTCAGCATATATTTAGATTACTAATAAGTTTTTTATCCTTGGATTGACAGATTTCAAGAACAGCTTCAAGTATTTAAAATTCAATTATCTGAACCTCATTGCATTTTACACAAAGTGTTACTAATACTCTATATTAGAGTACAGTTCTTAGCTACTGTCTATACACAATCACATATACACGTCATACAGATGATTAATGCTGTATAAAAAAACAGTAAAGGTTGAAATATGTAGTGATAAGAATTGAGAGACGGAAGGTTGAAGGACGATTGCTTGGGAATGTTGAAAACATGAGTGAAGAGCGTATTGCTAACAGGCTTTAAGAGACTGTAGGTACCGAAGAAAAGTCTGAGAATGTATATCATCAAGACATTGAGAAAGAAAGAAAAAAGATGCAAAACTGTATGTCAGGATCATGGATGGGCTTAAGGCGCAAATTTAGGACATATATTTTTTATAGAACATAAGATAGTGAATTTAGAAAGACCTATAGAACTTCAATGATTGCATTAAGAAACAATTGATTGAGATGGCGAAAAATTCTGTGAGTAAATGAATACAGTTCATTTTTTTTATGGGATAGGCGGCAAGCGAGCTTTCGAATCCATGTAAACCATGTGTTTAAATTTTAATAATTAGGTGATGAAGATAGGCGAGACAGAGCACTGCATCCTTTCTCTCTGACTTAAAGCTTTCCGACTTATAGTCTGGAGTGATCAGAGGTACTGAGAGTTGAGCATTATGGATGACTACCATCAACTCACTATGTTCACTAATGAGAATGGAATCGTCGTGGAAAGATTAGCCTCAAGAGTAACAACATAATATTAAGTGCCTATAAGGAGTATAAAATTCCATACCATCACTTCTGATATTTTCAAGGTTTCTGTTGTGTACTTTTGCCAAACAGTTTTCAAGATTTATATCACAGTCAACAAGAAAGCTGATCAAGCCAAAATTCTTGTGGTAACCACAAACAGGACCGTGGTAAATTTTATCTTTCCTGGAAATTTAATCTTTATTAAAGAAATGTCGTTTTACTGATTTGCATTTTGCATATAAACAACTAGATGTTATTGACTCTAATGCCAAGTACGTCACACTAATGCGGAATGATGTTACACTTGACAAAGATTTCAGATTCTGTTAGCCAGAATTACAAATGTTAAAAAACCTTTATGATTTTTTAAATTAAATCTTAAATGATTTTTAAAGGTCAGTAACTTATCTGTTGGTCTACTGGTTAGAGCTCTGGTTTAAGAAGACACAGATGAAGTTAAGACTATCAGTAAATATTTAATAAAATAATTTCTTACTCAGACATACACTTTTGGTGGTATGCAAAACATTTCACTTGATGTTCACTGATATTTTGTTTATCAAAAGTAAATGATGGCTCTCTGTTATTAAAATTTCCGTGAAGATCTTTTAACTCTCCTAGGCTCCAAACACGTAAATCGACATTTGCAGTAGTTGTTTCGACGTTATGCGCTGTAGATATACAAACTGCAAAATACCATGTACTTACTCAAAAACTGATCTGTTGTAAAAATGATCACTATTCTATTATGTACCTCAGATAAATATCCTTTTTAATCAAGTTTTTTTCATCATAGTTAATACTACAATTAAATGGAATCAACTGTCTCCTGTTTCTAAGGAATTTTAAATCTAATATTATATAACAAGTAGTAAAATATTGAAACTATACTATTTCATATATACAAAAAAACTGTATTATATTTATATTAAAGGTACCTTTAAGTATATAAACAAGTAAAATGTACATTATCACCATTCTATGACTGCTGCACTGATCACCACAATTTGTACTTAATATTCCTAACAAGGAAGTCTATCTGATTAGTGATGTCAATCTATTTCAGATTACATTTCAGTTGAGATTACTTCACGCTAATATTAACATCCACAGACTATGACAGAAATAGTGGGTGTGACAGTACCTTTAGCGTGATATTTGAAGAGGTTTACGATAAATGGCATGGTTCTACTAGAGAATAAATCTAACAACTGATGCAAAAACATCTGACTGCCTCTTTGTCACTTAACTAAAACAGTGCCAAGCAGAAGAAGAATTAATTGAATCATATTTTACAGTACAGGTAGAAAAACCACCAAAATAGTGGTGTGCCTAAGTATTTATAATGCATTCGATATAGCAAAATTGTAGGTGTCGATGATATTGGTTTGTGTTTTCTTAAGTTGAAAGAGTTGATTTGTTTTATATTATAACTTTTAATCGACTGCAAAATAATTTGTACTTTGAACTTTTTTTGGATACCTTTTTGATGAAATGGAATAGGAATGTTTAAAACTTAAGACTTATTTCGAATTTTAACATTTTCGGTCCGTCCGACATTATAGTCCAACTAATCGAAAAAGTAGCGTATGACACTTCTGACAGATTTAAAAATATGAGACATCTAAATAAAACATCTGTTGTATTTATTTTGGAACCTGCATTTAAATTTAGATTTATAAAATTGTGCATCTTATAATAAAATAAAAATAATTTCAAAATTACATGATTCTACAGAAAAGTAATTAAGTTTATGTGTGTTACGTCTATAGAGTTGTGACGTGTTGAAAGCATAAAACGTCAAACTCTTAGAATAGATGTATAACCCTTATATTTTGACAAAACAAATATCTGATTTTTAAATTGACAAGAAACTAATAAGTACCATTTACTGAATCTATTTCTGAGACAGTGACTTTGATATAAAAAATAGGATAGCGGTATTTAAAAGTAAGAGCTATTCCTTATGGAAATTTAGTAAATTAAATTATTGTTATCGACAGGACTACATCCCTAGGGTATTTTGAAGACCCGCCTCTAAACACGAATTGCAAGTAAAACGCTACCTAATGCCATAAGTATAAGGTTGTAGTTTAAGATTTATATTAATTAAATCTATTGGGGGAATTAAAATAGACTTCGTTATGTGTAATATTATTTGACGTTTATGTGTGCGTCTCGACGACAAAGGATTATTTACGAAATTACGTCGAAGGCATTTCTATTTGTACTGTGGCAGAGAGCCTGTGAGCATAGCGCATGTTTGTAAATAAATAAATACAAAAAAATATTTTTTTGTCCTTCTGTTTTTCCGTATGTCTGGCTGTTCTTTGGAACAGCTGTTCAGATTTTGACGAGACTTTTACTGATAGATGGCATAAGGAGTAACTTAGATACTCTTTTTTTAATGGTATAAGGGGCAAACGAGCAGACGTATCGCCTGATGGTAAGTGATTACCGCCGCCCATGGACACCCGTAACACCAGAGGTGTCACAACTGCATTGCCGGCCTTTGAGGGATGGGGAGGGGGATGGGAAGGGGTGGTTGGATTGGGGTATGGGCCTCCGGTATCCTCACTCACTCGATGAAACACAGCGTAAGCGCTGCTTCATATCAGTTTTCTGTGAGGCCGTGGTATCACTCCGGTTGAGCCAGCCCATTCATGCCGAAGCGTGGCTCTCCCACGGTAAAATCAGCTTTAGACCAGCTTAGCCCCGCGGTGCTACCGGCGATTGTTGTTAAGGCACAACAACAAACGCGGGTAAAACCGCGGGGCTTAGCTAGTAAATACTATAATTCCAATCACATTTGCGCAATGGGAGTAGGCCTTATTGCATTTTACTATGTACATCAGCAATAACATTGAAATACCAGGAATGCGTATTGCCTACGGAAGGTCTAGTTGGGTCCTATTGCTTTGGTATGTAAATGAAATATAATGGACTACATAGATTAGAATTTTATTAAGGATTGCACAAGGTCTTGTTGGCACGAGTGTCGCCTTCTAATGTGTTGCGCGGAGTGATGTCGCACCGAAAGGATTGCCTCCTCGTGCCGCAGTTCTCCCGTCCTCCGCCGCTGCTCAGGGCTCTTCCGCCGACACATACCTTGTAACTTATACAAGCTTTTATCAGAAAATTCAGCTCATGAGCATCCGAAATTTCAATTGATGTACACGAAAAATGATGATTTTAAAAAGTAGGTGTTATTCGGACATTAAAATGTATAATAAATTTATATAAATCTTTACATATATTTGTATAAATTTTGTATTTTGTACCGTGGGAGAGCCACGCTTCGGCATGAATGGGCCGGCTCGACCGGAGTGATACCACGGCCTCACAGAAAACCGGTGTGAAACAGCGCTTACGCTGTGTTTCATCGAGTGAGTGAGGATACCGGAGGCCCATACCCTAATCCAACGCCCCCTATCCCCCTAACCATCCCCTTTCCCCCCAGGCCGCCATAGTGTGGGTCGCCATGCTGCATTGTTCTTTTTCGCATTGAGGATGGTGACCACCACTCTTGGATTCTGCTCATGCTTTCCATCAGGCAAGGCAGAGTCATTTTGGCAGCTTAAATATAAAAAAACGATTACTGACTTCCAAATAACGATTACCATAGATGTTCATGACAATCAGGAGCGACGGTTTAACGTGCTCTCCGAGGCACGGGCGAAAAACACCGCCACCTTCTATACTCCGGGCTGATTTCTTGTGAGAAAAAACCCAACAGCAGCACGTCACGAGAATCAAATCCGAGACCTCTTATCTGCAGTCTCTTACGCAAACCACTAGACCAACGAGGCAGTCTAGGATTAAATAATATATACATAAATTACATTTTTGTGTTCAGTAAATCTGTTTCGCAAATTTTACTCATCAGTTTGTGTTACAACCCTCCGTGATACATTATCAGGTGGGATTAACGAACAAATTAAAACGTATCGCAAATTAAGTACTCCGGCAAATCAATTTACGATATTAATTAACGCCAAATCTTATTACCTTGATAGGGGGTTTAATAATAGTTGATAATCGTTACTGAGTTCACAATGTCGTATATTTTATATTTTATGCTTGTCACGGCATTGAACGGTATGGTTTTATAATTGCACAAAGTTTAGTATTATTAAACGTTATTAAGGAACATGGTAGATGAAAAATTCAATTCTTTTCACTTTCAACTGATTTAAGAGCGTTGTGCACTTGAAAATGTTTCAAAAATAAATGTGTTGTCTTTGACCGGTGTAAATGTCATACGTCATAAGATTTCCAGTAATATGAGATTGGATATGATTAAAAAAAAAAATGTTTTATCTATTTTTAAAAGCTGCAAAACAAGGACGTCCTACGACTAACGGGTTGTAGTATGTCCTCGTTTTGAAGATACTTCCTTGTTTGCTCCTTTGATCGAGACACTATTTAACGCCGGCCCACCGCCTTCTGCTTTCGACATTCGGCCTCATACGGGATACTATTCTGGTCATAGGCCTCTTTATTTGCATGCCATTTGGTTCGATCCTCAGCTTCTCGCATCTCGGCTCCTGGCAGCTGTTTTGCCTTATCCTCAAAAGTAATCCCACCAATTCCTATTTTTATACCAAAATTTTAGTTTAAAAATATTATTTTACAGTTGATGGTTTTGTGACAGAAAATATAAAATCTAATCTTGTGGACCATGACGAAAAAATACAGACAAATATACCAGCAACAGACCAATCGCAACTAACACTCAAATCAAAAAAAGGATTCTCACTTAACGAAAATTCGTGTTACGTCGGATATTCTATGTGCTTCACTTATCACGGGTTTGTTACTACCAATTAGTCCTAAGTACAGTCTTGCATAAACGGGGAAGCGACACATAAATGCTACATGATTTATATTGAGCTATCGCCATATTTTCTTTCCCTAATTCCGTCTATGTAATTAGATTAAAACTTACAGGTAAAATCTGATTTATGGAACGTACAGGCTAGAATTAAGACTCGACTCAATTTGACGACGATTTTTATTCGATTATAAAAAAAAATACGTTCAGTATGGTTTTGCATCAATACATATTACGGAGTGCTATTCAAAACCATAAAAAAAGTACAAATAATCTAATAAATATGGCCTTTCTTTAATGAGATTCTGCAAGAGCGATCCGGTTACATTTACCAGATGGTTGCGTAATGAATTCAGTCTATCCTTTCTGCTATAATTATCTTTCCTTAAGGTAATTAATTTACCGAAGTATAGGAAAGGTCTTAACAAATATATGAGTTAGTGTATAAGTGACAGCGAAACTAAACTTCTTGTCCCCGAACTTGTACCGTTGCCAAAGTGCGCATGAAAGGCACTTAACATCGCCATTTCTAGGCCATTGCTGATCTAGAAATGTTATGCTTTCATTTTATGGATATTCTATTTGTCGGTATAATGATGAATTAAAAATACACAGTGTCACTAGTCTCATTCATTCCGTAGTTGTCATAAGAGCTAACTAGCGGTCAAACTCTAAGGAAAGGCCTTTGTTCAAAATCGTAATGTCATTAATATTTCATTTCAGAGATAAATTAAAAATGGAAGTCTGTGCTCACCACACCATTTTCAAACTAGTTGACTTTGATAATTTATGCGAAATTCATCTTCAAAACTGTTTATATAAAGTTGAAAAGGAAGCAAAGAAACGAAATGTTCCTGGTAGGTTAATACTAACTACATGTTTTATTATATAGGAAAATGATTCCCTAACGTATTAAAAAACCTATGCAAACCTAATATTAATAGTTTAATAACCTTTATATCGAATCTAAACAAAAATGTTTTGACCTTGAATTTGAAAAATCTGGTAAAAAGGAAACATCTTATCCCCACATCTTATCCTGATACAGGCAACGGTAAATGGCCACCACCGTCTATATCTGGAGTTCATTCTATATTACTGTTAGATGTTTTTATCATTAAAAATCTTGGTAAGTTATATAGACTGATTTTCATAAATCATTGTCTTTTAACTTAATTGTCACTGTTTGGCCATATCTTCTAGCTTGACTGGTTTAGTTTAGACGGGAGAGACGAAATATGAAACAAACAAACAAACAAAAAACAACAACCCATAACGTTCCGCTGCTGGGCTCGGGTCTCCTCTCAGGAGAGGGTTAAGGCCATACATCCCCACGCTGGCCAAGTGCGGGTTGGGGACTGGCAAGAATACGTTGTGGCTACGTAAATCTTGCCATTGGATGTTTTTAAGCCGCCCGAAGGCCTCCAACTAAGCTTCACGACTCTTATCGTATGATAACAACCGGGACCGACTGCTTAACGTGACCTCCGAATCACGGAGACGCTCATGGTAACATGCCACTAGCGGTCACCCATCCAGGTACTGACCGCGCCATCGTTGCTTACCCTCGGTGATTGTTTCTAATCACCGAGTGCAACTGGGCTATGAGCGCCTCAGAAACGAAACGGGAAATAAAAAATTGAGTGTTAAACCACTTTTGAATATCATTTTAACAGTCGCAGTCGTCATTGTAGATGAAATGTGTGTGCCTTCTTATCATTAAGTGTATGCATCTGCCACACAAAGAAAGTGTTGGTTCATAAATAGTCCTATGTATCTATGTGAATGCCGCTTCAAGATTCTTTTGAGTTATCCCATACGAGTACAAGATCCTGATAGACACTTGCGATTCAAGAATCACACTTCTCTTGTCGTCCTTTGAGAAACTCTTACTCCTGGGTGATGGGCGTTACTAACCAGTAGGTGACCAGTCTGCTTTCATCATTATTAATGCATGCATCATTATTAACCCCTATAGCATGAAAGACATCTTTGTTGTTTTGTATGTTTTCAGATTTTTTTATACTTAATAAAGTGATAATGGTTTTTCCAGACTTGTTTCACTACAACCATCAAGAAAAAAAGTGCCAATACTATCTGGATAAAGGGAAAACATTTGAAGAAGCTGTGAGGTTCTATCATCTCGAAGGTTTAAAGAAAAATTCACCCAATAATCAATAAATTTGATGGCTGTATTTTTAAACGGTTTTATTTAGCCTGCCCTGTTTCTTTGTTTGTTTGGGTTAAAAAATCTAGTAATTGAAATTTGATCCCCTTCCTGTTGACAGATTGATCTGAAATTTAGTACGCACCTTTAGTTTTGGTGACAATACAATTAAATAAATCCTGTATCATTGTAAATTCAAGATGGCCGCCATTACAAAATGGTGGTTTACGCATTTTGTCACGTCTATCACTAAAACATGGGTATCAAATAAATGGGACTAGCAGAACACAGTTCACAATCAAAAATTAAATTAATCTAAAGCATTGATCGGACAAAGAAATAAAATTGTTGTGCCCGTGTTTCCATCGAATGAACCCAGTTTACGCTTCGCCCAACGATTTTATTTTGTTGTCTTATCAATACCTTAGATTGATAATGGAGAGGGGTTAGATGACTGGAACCTGGGACCTTCCGATTTATTTTTTTAGCTTTTAGTACATTATTTTCAATAAAATCGTTTAAATAAAAAAACAAAAATACATTTTTTTTTCGTTTTATTATTTCTTGTATTATGATATTAGACTTTTTTTGTAACGTGTTAAAACTATGTTTAATTTTCGTGCATTATCATTATCCACACTTTTTCTTGTAAAGATGCCAACAAAAATTAAAATTATATTTCATTTCAGTTTAATAACTTAATAGGATTTTTAATTCATCAAGAGCCAAGTCATGTCATGATAATTATAAATAGTAAACTACCTTATTATTTATTTAAATTAATCATAAATAAGCTATCAAAATCAATCACTTTACGTATGCCTACGCAGCACATCCTCAAGTTACGAGTCAAGAAGTAAATCAAGTCAAAAATATTATAATTTCAGTAAATGATGAGCATTGTATTTTTAACAATAGTTTATTCTGATGTTTGTACAGCCAAGGCTTGCCTAGACTATCATAAATGTGAGTACAGCCTAGGTTTGTAATATAAGTTTATATTTGGTAATATTCTAGTGATTTTGAAATTTTCTACGGCCTACTCAAAT
Organism: Hyphantria cunea; assembly: GCA_003709505.1. NCBI lineage: Eukaryota > Metazoa > Arthropoda > Insecta > Lepidoptera > Erebidae > Hyphantria > Hyphantria cunea. The sequence goes on along the minus strand of PKRV01000832.1, from coordinate 827,770 downwards.
GTCCGTAGTGTCGTTCTTCGGGTCGTTGACCTTGACAAATATCGGTTAGGTAACACGATGGTTAAGGTTACCATCAGACACAACGGATCAACTCAAAACTATAGTTCTATCTTCAAAAGGCCATCCCAGACTTTATGCTGTAGTCGCATAATTTCAATTCAATCAATGCACGAACCAAAAAAAATACCACTATGTGGTGTATTTCGGCATTTCATCCCAGAATTGTCTTAGGTAATGAAATTAAAAATATTTGTTTAAGATTTACACTCATAATATACATTACACATTATTATTATGTTTAGTCACCAGAAAAAAAAAACACTTTTGCTGTAGGTATTTAAAAACACTAGTAACAGATGAGAACCCTTGAATCCTTTGAATTAATGTAATTTTTATTCCCAATTCTTTATTTTTAGAGAATCAATGTTTACATACTATTTTTTAATTTACAGATAAATCACAATTAAAACGAGAGAAGGATCAACAAATCCAAACGTAAGTAAGAGACAATAAAGAAAAGTTACAATTGGCCTTACGAGTTAATTATTATTACATAACATTCACACACAATGCACATATTTTTGTTGTAAATGATAATTATATTACTAATTAGCAATTTATGCAACTGTTGTATAATAAGGGGTATTAAAATATGAATTTGGGTTACATATACATACATGACTTTATCTACTCCCGTGATATGAATCCTCTATAAAAAGTTCTGAAACCATAGGGTGGTATACAGTGTTGTAAGAACTCTATGTAAATTCATGCAAAGTTAAATTGCCGAATATCTAATACAAACAAACTATGTATATGTAATAATAGACTGTACTTTGCTACATTAGAGATATCTGTGTTATCAAAGCTTGTATCACTCATTTTTGTAAACAACAAAGTAATAAATGGTTGCCATACTAATATAAAAAAAAAATGGCGGGATACAATTTTTTTTAATATGGCGCTTTAGTAGTAAAATGCGCGAGCCTGATAATGTACTTTTTTTGAAAAAAGAGTTGCATTATGAAATTTTCCTAGGTTTTTCCAAAAATTGAAAGCCGAAGAATAAATACAATCTCTTCTTTCATGAAACTATTTGGGATTGACCGCTAATTTCAACATAAGCCACCTTGCCCGCTTACACAGCTGTTAAAACTATGGATTATTTGACAACTTCGGGGGCATAAATGTTACCCCATCCTCCGTACACTCAGATTTAGCTCCATGCGCAATTTTTTTTTATTTCTTACGGTAAAAAAATTGCTTCAGGGACGAAAGTTTAGCACTGCAGACGAGACCGTCGAAGAGCAAGGCAACTTTTTTAAATGGGTCGAAACCTGGTTCACTCGAATGCAGAATTGCAGTGGGGTCGGAAGGGGGATATTTCGAAAATAACTACAATAAACTTTTTTATATTCTAGCTATTTTTCATTTCACTAACTATTTTTGGAGGAATATCGCACGTAGTACAACATTATAACACTCGTTTGGATTATATTATGGTTACTATGATACAGGGTATTTTAATGTTGGCAATAAACTAGCTGTTTCAGAAACTTTTACAGAGAATTTATAACAAGGTGTAGAAAAAAAAAAATGTATTTAAAATACATATTTATTGTGTGCAGCAGCGTAGATCAGTAACATCGTTAGCGTTAATACTCATTCCCACTTTGTGATTGCTGTAGTAGAATTAAATAAAGTAATTTTAGTTTTATTTTAAATTCCGACTCTATATTTTTTGTTTACACCAAGCACGTAAGATTTAAGACTTTATAATTTTTAACTTAGAACATAATTTACTATTACATCTTATATAATGTAATCAGCTGTATATAAATGGTAGAAAATTCACGTACTGAATTTAATTTCTCAAACAAGATTTAGCATTCTTCAAACTAATATCCAGGTATTATATCCACTCACGTTGTAACGATAGGCCGCTGAAAAGATACAAATAAACTTTATTTTTTCTAATTTTGTGTATTGCATTTTTTCACGTATTTCTCTCCCACTATGATCCTGGGTCCTTTAAGCGGACAATGATAATGCGTCTCCCTAGACAACCATGGTGTGGGTCACCATGCTGTATTATCTGCATTTGCAATGATTTGAGTATCGTGACCATTTTCTACACGTGTAGCCTCTGGACAAATTGTACGCAGAAGACCATTAGTGCTTTTCGGGTTCAATATAACAATGCATTTAGGATGCTGTGGAGGGCTGTCACGGTGTTGTAGCGCCTCTGGCATGTTTGTCGATGCTCATATAGATGATTTGCAGCTATAAGGCGCAACATAACAGCTTCACTACTGCAGAGAATACGTGGTAGTCATAACCGTCTCCTCAATGTCATTGCAAACAGAAATGACTGCCTATTAATAAATTATTTATGTAAATTACATGTACCAACATAGTTCTTAAGGTATATTGTATACTAACACATTATGGATATATAAACAAAATAAAGATATTATTATTATTACTAATCTTAGATTCAAGTCATGATTTCCATCAGGTACAGTAAATTTGGCAGGTTCTTTATTTTTAAAAAAACTCACTTTTATCGAGTATACATTTGGAATTTTTGATTTCACATATGGTGTGAAACTTCCATTTTGAATTGAATATGTCCCATGCGCCAATCCATACGAATTTTTCTCTGAAAATTTTATTTCAGTGGAAATAGAATAAGATGAGTCAGTAGGTACTGCTAGGCTAGTAAAAAGTTCACAGATCCCTGAATAACAGATAATGATCTAAGAGTCAGCGAACGTCGATTAACACTCACGTGATAAGCAGATGAGATATATATTATTTTAATAATATTAAGGTGTAAATAAATATTAAGAAGAATATTGCGGACACGGACAGACAAGCAGAGCTTGTGTTACGGGTACTAGACAGCTAATATAAATTTTATGCTTCTTTTGTAAATATATAAAATAAATATTATATACAGAAAACACCCAAACTCCGAAACAAAGATTTAGAGATCATACAAAGATTTGGTTCGATCCGGGAATCGAATCCGAGACCATAAGCGCAGCAGTGGTATACACTACAACTGCACCACCAAGGCAGTCGGAATACGCCTTTGAAAGCTTGCCTAACGCAAAACAGTTTTGACCATTTTTATTAAATTTTAACCAGTTCATTTTGCAGGTAAACCTATACCATCATTTTTCTTGTTCAATAATAATAATCTTTAATTTGATGATCATTTATTAGTTCATTGTAGTTGCCTATATTGGCTTATCTGGTCATACCTATGCCCAAGTAGCTATTTAATAAGGTTACCTGGGTCTATTCTGTTTGTAAAACAAAAAATTTGGGAAAATTTAGTTGTTTACCACTATAATGAAGAGGATGAAAGAAAAATAACATGATACTCCTCAAAAATTGAATAATGAAATGAAAAAAATATGGGTATAACTGAACATACAGTTGATCCTAAATTTGGTTGAGCTATTACTATGACAACCAGACTGCTGAAAAAAATACTTGTATATTTTTAAATACAAAAATACTAACTTGAATAAAAACCAAACAAAGAAAATACGATATTGCTCATCAATATTTGTTCCGGATGAAAATCCACAATCACGACATAGCAGCTAGGGTCATTGATCACTAGATCACCAAAAACAAAAACGGTTCAGAAATGGATCCAACTATTATCATCATCAACTATAGAAATATTTACAGATAATACAAAGATTTAGTTCGATTTGGGAATCGAACTCGGATTCGATCACAAGCACAGCAGGCGTACACACTACAACTGCGCCACTGCCTATAATAGTCTACTGTTAGACATACGATTCTCTATAAAAAGGAAGTTTTGGCCAACTATAACACATTAACCAACAATTATACTCACGCATTAATATCTATACACTTCATGTGCTCTCGTATGCAAGAAACTTCTGAATATTTATCACTTATTAGTCCACGGGGTAGCATGCTTCGGCCAGGGATGTCTGTTGTAGTTAACATATAATTCTTATCCGAACTAAATAGTTCACAGCAAATATGGTCTGAAATATTATATACAACACTGTTATTTGTATAACAGAAATGTCTCTTATGATTAATCACTAAATCGTTAAAAGTAATCGTGGATTATTCGTGAAACATTAGTTCTGGTTCTGGTAAATTGAGTCAAGGCTTTTGTATGTTTATGGAACTGCCGAAGTGACTCCACTCTTCTAGAGAAAAAAAAGAATGGTCACCATATTCATGATGAATGCAAACAATACGACTATGCAGCATAGGGTGAAAATATCTTAGAGCTTGGTTAAATATTACAGACTAAATCAATGAATATAAAGTGTGTTAGACAGTAAACTTAGAGTTATTAGCAGCAACCAGTTTTATCACTAAAGTCCCTGATGGACCAATGTCAAATTACGAAAAAGTTCAATTTGACGAGACTTAAATAAATCTATATAAATAAAAATTAATGATCGAAATGTATCTACGCGCATAACTTTTGATCGACTTTATTAAATTGGATCATTCTTTTGTTATTGCGTTTGATTTTGTCAGCACAAGGTGTTTGTTAAAGAAAATTAAAAGAAAATTGGAAGTTTTAGACTTTCTTAGTCCACAACTGTATACTACCAATTGGAAACTGAAGCGGACATCAATACTATGGTGGTATGAAGTTCGCTGGGTCAGCTAGTATATAATTTAAATTTCAGAGATACAATCATTCATCAGTAACTCTTCTATTAGACTCGACAGGGGCGGTACTACCCTTGCACAGCTGATCAGCGTAAAATGATAGCATGCATGCTTTTGTGTTTCGTTAGTGAGTGCGAGACCGAAGCGATGCGAGATGATGCAGAAGCAACGCAATTGGCCGCCATAGTGTGGGTCACCATGCTGTACTATTGCATTGTGTGCGTTTGCAATGAGTATCGTGACTACCACTTTTGGATTCTGCTTATGCTTTCCATCAGGCTGAATAAAATCACTTTAGCAGGCCCATCCTTAAAAAAAGATATTCAAGTTATATAGTATATAACTATTTGTGACTTAACTAAATTAAATGTTAAATTTATCCGAACTTTTCAATATGATATAATAAGTATATACAGATTTGACACAGCAATTATAAGAAACAAATAAATATAAAGTAAAGTGTAAGGTGTGATAAGTGTTAAAGAAAAATAATGAAAAAAACTGTACTTGTTATTTGTATGGTGTAAAAATATGTTACATGTTTATGCATGTTCATTAATCATTTTTGAGAAATTCCTTCGGATCGCCGGCTCCTCGGTAACTGAGAAGCCAGGTATGTGGTGATTCCACTAAAAACCACATTGATGACCGATCTCAGGAGGACCCTGACAATTGGTCTCTTTCTGGAGCATTACAGTCTCACATAAAAAGACTGCGCCCCAGTTCTCCTCACCCGCTTGCGTAGCAGCAATGATTGCTGGCGGGACATGTCTCGTCCAATTTGCCCGTTTAGAATTTCGTTTACAGTCGGAAATCCCCTCGGATACCACAACTGGTGGTTATTTCGGACTCGAACCGACTTAAAACCGCACACCATCTCAGGTACTAGTAGCCGTCGAACCAGGTGTACCCTCGGAAGGAAATCCCTGGAACCCCGACGCACCTCGGGCCACCTACTGTTTGTAGGCGGTCCCCTCCTGTGCAGGAACCCCGATGTTCCCGTTATTATACCTCTAGGCGCGCACGCTCCGCAGTATCCGCGCCTCCACCCGAGCCTGCTTCTGCTAGGGTGACAGATTTCGTTATCTGTCGCTCGCCCTGAGGCTTGCACTTATGGAGGACAGAGATTATTCTGTGATCTCCGACGCCCGAGTTGCCTGCTTTGTGCCAAGGCCTGCGAGTGGGAGGCCTACAGGCGCTTGTCCCATATCAGCGCTCCATAGAGGGCTATTGAGTGCATCACCGCATTGTAGAGGCAGTGAACTTTTTCTCGAGACTTATTCATATGTTCAATCTTTTTAATATTGCACTTAACTTACCAAAATTGTATAAAATGATAAATAATGTGAAATAATTAAAAATAAATTTGTATTTCATGATGTTTACAATGCCGAGATTCATATGTGATTGAATTGTAAATTAATGACGAATGTTCATTAACAATACGAGCCATTAACTGTAAAGTGATTAGATGTGGTTGCCATAAAATTTTAAATGTCCATAAACCTAAATATTTTTAGTGGGAAACTGTTTAGACTTTTTACTTAGTAATAAGGAAATCTATTTTATTATTCTATTATTAGTAGGAAGAATATTTTATTATTACTGGAAGTCAGACATTTCTCAAATGATGATAACAAAATTAGAAAGCAGCAGCTCCCACAACCTGAGACTAATGTTAGTAGACTGATGATGTCCAACATCCTTTTAGAGATTTTAAACAAACTATTTTGAATACAATTAGCCGTAGGGAGACGAACCTAAGGTCTATTTCAGTACCACTAATTTATATACACTTATTTCATTAACGAGAAAATTGAAATCATGTTACTGAATTTATTTAATATGCATATTTTAATCTAAGTTGTAAATAAGTGTACTAAATTACTTCATCTAAACATAATTAGACTTTATTTGCGTTACAAATCCATTATAGTGTTTAATCAAGAATTGTTCAGTTGCATTGATACAGTCTTTAATCGTGGGAGTGAAGCACGTTAAATGATGGCAATTTATTGCTCGTCTATAGGCTTCATTATTCTGTGCGGTATAGTATATAATTCATTGTTTTAATTAAATATATAATATATAAGATGAATAACTTTACCGTTATAGAAGAAGATAGCAAATATTTCAATAATTAATTGCACGTGATTTATTAAATTAGAAATATGCCACTCACCCCTTCAAAGGTAGATTGCCAGAAAACACCTACGACATTAAGTCCTCCTCTTATAATGTTTTCGTGGCCAGTAAGAATGTACGAAAAATGGAAATAAAATTCAGACTCAAATTCCACTTCACAGCTTTATAATATTTACATCCCTACAGTATTAAGAAAAATTCGGCTTTTCTTATATAACATTGATACATTGAACTGTGTAGTCTATGTTTTAAAGACTCTTACCATCTAGAAATAAAATCAACTTATGCTACCTATTTATCGCCATCTGAGCCGAAAAAAATAATTATAGAATGTGTGTCTCCAGAAAAGACAATTAGCAAAACCATGACTTCAGTTTATTAATCTGAATAATTTTCCCGAAGAATTCGCGATCTAGATGAACATGAAAATCCGACTTTACCTATAAACACTGCCCAGGGAATTGGTAGTTTTGTTGGAAAAATTTTTTTGAAAATAATCGGGAACTGTAGTCTAAAGTCATGGTTTAGCTAATTGTCTTTACTGGAGATACACCTTGCTTATTAAGAAGGATATTATTATGTATAGGGGGCTATCGGAGAAATAAATAATGTTTACAAAAAATAAAAATAATTCCCTTCTGGCACACAAGCTCAAGTTAACGTCCATATTCTGTCTTTTCATTTCCTTCCTTCTATTTTTCAGTTTTGTATCAGTCATATAAAATACAAGCCAATAACATCGAAAACAGTATTTTACTGACATCAGCCACTGACAATTATTGTTCAAAAATTCGTGGGTCCTGTTTACAACATAATGGTTATTATGAACATATCAAAAAACTTAATGCAAGAAGGTAATAAAAATATTATTATTTAATACTCTATGTATATAAATGTACTGTACTTCTTTAATTAACATATAAATAGATAAAAAAATCTAGTTAGTTCCTAAAAAAAATACTTTGTCCATAAAGACTTTTACAACACAAAAACATACAATAATACGAATCTTAACCTAGACACAAAAAACTGTCTTAGGTTTAAAGGTGCCTAGTATTTTGCCGCTAGTTGAGATCATAGAGTCAGAGATATTTTACTACAAGTGATTCACTTGCTGCGATTATACAAGTCAAAGAGTCGCACCTACCCTCCCTATTGGAAAAAAAAAACAAAAACTATGTGTGTGTAATAGTCGCATATGGCTAAAAACAATTACACACATTTGTACACGTAAACTTTTTATGAAATAAAACTTTTCGACATACTTCTAACTACATTTGACACGTGCATCATCAGAAATTTACTCTTAGGAAATTCATTTTAAGCGGTTTTAAAAGCGAGAACATTTTCACTTTTACCCGTACATCCAGGACTTTATATGTGTGTAAAATTGGTTCATTTGAAACTCTTATGATTTAATTTAATATACGTCCCTGCTGGTGAAAAATAAGCAAGCAATAAATTACAAGTATGTTGAGAAGTATCAATTGTATATCTTTTGAACCTTTTTTCCCAAACTAGGTTAGAGTCGGCTTTAAGTCTACTACGACATGGCAGTACTTAGATTTTTTACATGGACCGACTGCGTACTTGTGTTGTGGCGACCCATAAAGATTGTCACAGATGTTAGTACGGAAACCGGTATCGGCAGTTCGACGTGCTCTCTAAGGCACTGAGGGCTTTCATTGTGCTAAGAATGGTTACCCATCCATATATTGACCTGGATAGAAGGGCTTAACTTTGCAATGTCTTAAGCTATATGAGCATTTTATTTTATCGTACTGATAATTAAAAGTACTTACTTGTACTTGTACTGGTAAGCTATACATGCCATTTGTTTATTTTAAAACCAAACTGTGTTATTTATTTTGCTCACTTACAGTAGACCAGAAGAACTGCGAGTATGTGCCTACAATAATGAAACTGGCCTGCAAAATTTCGATAATCCTTGTGAAATAGTTTTTAAGAATTGTGAGGTACGACGCCCTATAGCCAGGCGATATGCATTTGATGAACAACAAAAAGTTAAAGGTATGTCGGTAATCACATATTTTTAACTAGTTGCGACCCTCGGTTTTACCCGTAGTTGTTGCTGTGCCTTGCTTAACCTACGATAATACTACGAAGTTTGAAATAGAAAGTAGCTCCTGTGCTATTCATGACTACAATCTGTCTTTGTGCTAAACTTCATCCAAAGCCGTTTAGCCGTTAGTTGGTAATAATAATCCTTCGTACTCCTACCAAGTTTTAGAAAAGCCGAACCGCATGTTGACTTTGTTCCTCTACATGATCAAAATATCAATTCCACAGATTTAAGTGATAGGGAATATAAATATTTGTTAGCACCACTTATATTCCATGAATACATTTCCATTTAAAAGCTTAATAACATACACCTTACCAACTTTAATTTACGATGATAGTATCAATATTATGATTATCTAGAGAAAAGACGCATTAATCCCGAATTTACCAGAATTAGGGTGAATGTAATCTCGTACATTACACCATTTTAGGTCATATGACACTGCGTTGAATATTATCAAAAGTAGTAAGAATAAACAAAAAACAGTAAAGCTGCTTACGACTTCTCTATGTGGGCTCTGGTAGCAAAATATCGATAGACGACTCATGAAGGGTAAATTATCGAGTGAGAAAAATCTGAAATACGGCCAATGTCTATCATCTGGATATAGACTTAATAAAAATGGAACATCGTGATATCATCCTTCATTGTAAAGCAATTAATCTGAGTCGTGTTATTGATGAACGCTTTACTAAACACTATCGAAATTTAATAACATCAATTCATGCTTGATTTATAAAAGATATAGAGCAGAAATTATAAATAATTATTTTGGACCAAATAATGACTCTGTGTGAAAACTTTGCAATGTTTCATTTAACACTGTTTTTGTTAATTTCCATGTGGACAATGAAGATGCTGATCCTTGAAATCGTTTTTTATGTTATTTTTTCGTTTAAGAACTTCTATATTTCCAGTATTGGATTGCATATTCACGCCATGTGAGAGTTTCTTAAAAAAAACTTGTTTCAGGTATCTTTTACTATAATGGTCAGGTAAAACCATGTGTATACTATTTAAAAAGATCTAGAACGCCCGAAATAGCAGTGGAACTGTACTACGATGATACTTTAAAAGTAGAAAAGTATTGGAAGTAGCAATATGTTTCTGGAGTTTGCTGATGAATTAGACTTCAATTCATTATCGAGGTCTTTGAATTTGATAGACTTACCTATTATAATTTTTACATGGAATCATATATCATACGAAATATTCAATAAAATAAATTCAATGTATAAGCATAATATTTATTTTTTATGGTGATAAAGTAAGAATTTTGCTCACAATATTATTCTTAAACTGTTTTTTCTAACTTTTAGGTAGAGTAGATTTGTAAAATTACTATCTCAAATTAGCAACATGACAAATAATAATAAAAATATTGTATTAACCTAAAAAAAATATTAAATTAAAAATTAGTCGGCCTGCTACAAGCTTTTTTTCAGAATTATTCTGCATATCTTGCTTATTACCTACACACCAATTTTCAGTAAAAAGACAGAACAGTCTTTTCTTAGGTAGTCAGGCTTCTTTGATTGTTTATATTTGATCCTGAAAGCATGAGCAGAATCTAAGAATGGTACTTACCACACTCATTACCAATATAGACCTTACAATAACGCAGCATAGTTACCCACAATATGGTAATATATTGAGATATTTCTACATCATTAGGCCTCCAGCCTCACACTCAACAAATCGCATTGCACACAGCACAAATGCTCTCATTCTAGATTGTTCTTCTAGGTGAGGATAGTACCACTCTGATTGTTATATATTTTTACCAATAATGACCATTTGAAAGATAATCCCAACACTCATGGTGTTTTTGTTGCTGATATTGTGCTGCATGGTGTGGAGTTTTTTTCAACTCCAAATCTTTCACTACATTTAATAGTATGTAACTCTAATCAGATATTTCCTGAGAATAATTTTGTATATTTTAAATCAGCTTGAAATCCTATAAATTAGATTTAAAGTCCTATACTAAAGCTTTCTGAGACAACTGTGGTACGATTTTACAGCATATTTTAGCGAGGTCATTAATCTTAGACCAATAACGAGAGATGTAAACGACATTCAACGAAATAGAAGTAGCAGATTTTAAAAACATAATTAATTTAATTCGGTAATTATATAATTTATACATATTTTTATTATGTTGATAATATCGGTAAGTACTGCATTATTTGAGTATATATTTTTCAATGAAGTAATAGTTGTAAGAACTGTAATCCCGTGAGTTATAGGCATTCATGGACAGCGGCAGTCATAAGTCATTGTAGACTAATTTTTCCGTTCTGTTATTAAAAGAAAAACTAATAATTACATATAATGGTGGTTGTGGAAAAATATTTTTATACATTCATGAGTTACTTTGAACACTAAGGTATATTCTCTGTATAGTATTTAGACTGTGACTTTTATGAATCTTTTTAAATTTGATCTGTTGAATTGTGTAAATATAATAAACTGTAGGATATATTGAACAAACAAAGAAGTAAACGTTATATTCTGATGATATAAGGCTTAAATTTGCACAGTATAAAATTAATTTTTACGATACCCACGGGACTGATATCCACCACGCGGGCAAACTTGGATGAATTGAAAATTTCTAGCGAGTTGGTTTATATGAATTAAATGAAATTTCAGAAAAAATATTAAAATTTCATTTAGATTTTCACAGATAAATTTCAAATTCGTTGTAAAATTTTATAAATATATTGGTTAGTTAGTAAAGAAACAACCTAACTTATACATTTGAAATAACTTAGGATTGATAAATTTCTAGCCATTAATATCTTTTTAAATATTTTTGTCTAAAGATTAATAAAGATTAACAAATACACATACAAAAACTGAGCTAGGAATTCAACGACCAGTCGACATTGAGAGATCACATCGTTTATTCAACTCAAATCAAATATGAATAAAATCTTGAAATATTTTCGTTGCTTTGATACTTTCAAAGAATCAAATCATCGGAATAAATTGTGAAACATTGTATGGAATAAAGTTATATACCTGTTCCATTATGCCTTTTAAGTAATAAGGAACTCATACTGTGCTCTCAGAACCCGTTATCATGAATAAATTTCATTATTTAGTACCAGGTAAAAATGAAAAGAATATCACGCTAACATTACATTACTAACATCTTCAAACAAAAGGCAGGCTACTAAAACTAGACTAAAACTATCCTGAATAATCAGTTTCTAACCCTTTGTTTAACCATGTTTTGTTGTGAGATGCCTAACGTATTTTACTTATCCCTCTAATTAAAACGAGAGAGGTATACAGGTCCGCTTTACTTTTGTAAGAAGATTGATTGAGAATGTAATGATATTTTAAGAATAAGAAGAGCCACCGCAACTAACTAGCCCGTATGTATTCTAAGAACTGCCTAAGGGAGCAAGCTACGTAGGACAATAACACTGCACAGAGAATGTAAACTAGACACAAATATTCTGTGTTTGTGTCAAGTTTGACAACCCATCGGTTAGCCTGGAATAGAATATCAAAGAAAAGAGGTTCCTATCCTTACATATTACATTACTCATACTATTCGGAAGTAAGTATATTAGATCGCTATAAACGCATCATTGTTATTCACAGCGTATATCTAATTCCATTGTTTAATACTATGCTTATCAACTGGCCTTGTTAATTCATTCACTATATTTTATAACACTACAGCAAGTATCAAAACCATACAATAGTAATATAATATAGCAAAGTATGTGATACTTAACAAATATTTAATAAATTAAGGTGTCAAAATTAGCAATCGTGATACAATAGTACAATGGAGTGTTAAAAACTCACTCTGGCGAGAAGGTAAATGTATTATTATTTGTTTTATGTTCTTTTTTTAGATCAGATTGAAGTTAATTATTGCTGATCATAAATCTATATAAATAAAAATATATCTCTGAAATGTATGTACGCTCATGACTTCAGATCGGCTGCACCAAGTTAAAAAAATCTTTTTTTTATGTGTTCGTCATTGTTAGGACAGTCCGGTTTGTTTATAAGAAAAATTTAAAGATAACGGGAAAAGTTTTTTTTTTCTCCGCGACTGAAAACTGCCTGTGGGACGTTGAGACAGATATATAAATATGGATGGTTCCCGGATCCCTCCTGTCTCAGGCGCAGAGTGGCACACCGTGGTGGTTTAGTGGGTACGTNTGCATCCTTTGAGCTTGTTTGTTATTGTCAGGACAAGGTTTGTTAGAAGAAAATGAAACGGAAACCGCAGGTGTTATATTTTGTTTGTCAGCTTAGTCATATACACTCGGGACCTGCGGGAAGTTGAGGTGGGCTTAATTATTTAAATACTAAAAGAAGTTTTTCGATAACGAACGAAGTAAATATAGCGGTACGAAGTTCGTCGAGTCAGCTAGTACATTAATAAATAAAACAATCTAATTTGTATTCCACCATACAAATAATTCAAAAATATGTGAGTATAGTGATTAAAATCTCATGATGTCTAGCCGATTCCAGCCACAGAAAATACTGAGCGATAAGCGAAAATACTCTCTATTCCCTCACTCTCATAATCTAGTCATTGCGACCGGGAATAACTAGATGAAGGACCGACAGCCTTTTCTTGTTAAGATCTCAAATTCTAGTCCCTGGGCCATTAACCATTTCATCTTTCGTATGATAGTCCACTGTGGGGGTCAGCTGCAGATATCGAATCAAACTTTATTTTACAAAAAAGAGCAGTTAAAACGTTAATAATCGTAATGATTTAATCGTGAATGATTTAAACAAATAGATATAGTGATTTCACTAACACAATATATTTTCGATAACATTATGTATATCCGCAAAAAATTAAATAATTTTGAAAGAAAATATGATCTACATAACATCAATACACGTCACAACAATAAAATAGTTGTACCAGGTTAGACTCTCCAAAACCAGTAAATCATTAATGGGTAACTGTGTCCAGTTATACGACAAAATTCCGTCCAATATTGACTTAACTGATACCAAGTTTACACCTTTTATTAAGCGTACACTCATATCTAAAGCCTATTATAAGATAAATCACTACATCTATGATGACGATGTCTGGCATTTCATTCCCCTCTGGCCTCTAGAACCCTTTAGCAATAATTCATATGTATACAATATTATATACTGTGCTCTACTTACACATAAACATACTTTTCATTTCATAAACTATATCTTAATGACATCTAATTCCTTTTTTTTAAATTGTTAATTTTCTTTGACCTCTATAATTTATTTATATTATTTTAATTACAACTAAAATGATGGTACTTTGGCACTTATCTAGCAATATGTTTGTATTCAACATTTCTTTAAAACACACTTGGTATCGTGTGAGCACCTTGTCGACCTTAATCATTAATGTATATTGACCTGGTGATTTGCTGTGCGGTTTGAGTATGTCGGCTCAACTATGGTTGAGTAGGTAAAAGGCTGATCCATGCGTCTTACTTTGTTTTATATTTGTGACATTTTATTGATTGTTTTATATTACATCTTCTTAAATTTGATAGTGAATGAAAGTGCTATTTGTAGTTTATTTTAAAAAAGTGGACCTTAGCATATAAAAATCTCGCAGCTTTGTATAATAATTGCGCATGATTGGTTAGTTCATGACTGTGCAGCAATTACTTCAAACTTTTTGTTTTATTTTCTTTAGTCGACTTGGTTCTTATTCAAGGCCCTATTTTTTTTAAATGGAGCATCACGGAGTTTCTTGCCAGATTCTTTTCCATGAAGGCTGCACTTGGAACTGGAAACTAGAAACACTCGAATTTAATAATAAGTGCCTATTTCTAAGTGAACTAAAGCTCACTTACTACCAGTTTATTTGCGTATTACCAATGATTGTCTTTTTTGTCATCTATACAAATAAATAAAATTGAGTGTCTGTTTTTTAATTAATATAACCGCTTTTTATCAAACTCATATGTTATGTTAAAAGCATAAGTATTTCTGTCTGTATGTTCCGGCTATTCTCTGTAATGGCTGGACCGATTTTGACGGGACTTTCCCTGGCTGATAGCTGATTTAATAAGGAGTAACTGAGAGTTCTTTTGATTTACTACTTTTACGATTTGATTTACGTGGGAGAGCCACGCTTCGGCATGAATGGGCCGGCTCGACCGGAGTGATACCACGGCCTCACAGAAAACCAGTGTGAAACAGCGCTTACGCTGTGTTTCATCGAGTGAGTGAGGATACCGGAGGCCCATACCCCAATCCAACGCCCCCTATCCCCCTCACCATCCCCCTTCCCCCCAGGCCGCCATAGTGTGGGTCACCATGCTGCATTGTTCTTTTTCGCATTGAGGATGGTGACCACAACTCTTGGATTCTGCTCATGCTTTCCATCAGGCGGGGCAGAGTCATTTTGGCAGTTAAAATATAAAAAAAACAAAATTACCTTGGCTCCGCAATGTTACCCTCGGTTGTAAAGGCACAACTCAGGACTCAGCTAGTACCTTATAAATCCGCATATATTTAAACATATTTAAGTACTTATTAGATCACGGAAATTAATCCCGTATTATGTGTTTGATAAGTTCTTATATTCGATATGTCTCTCAAAATGTTATAAATTAAATTGCTTTTTTTTAATAGTTCATCAATTTCTTCGTAAATAAATTACGCTTTGAAAATTCTTTTTTCGTTCACGGCTTTGACATTGAATATGTTAAATACGTTGAGACAATAAAATAAAAGGTTATTTGTCTGGGAGTAAGATAGTTTGAATTATTTTTTATTGATTCTGAATAGATTGAAATACCTCCGAATTCACTATGGATATATGTTCCTATAGTTAAATCTAAGCAAACTACTATTATAAAGACCGTGGGGTTATAAAAGACCAGTTGGAAGAGCTCAGATGAGATGGAAGGTTGAGATGGCGAAATTGGATACAGACTGCCCAAAATAGAAAGAAGTGGGGGGTTGGAGGAGGTCTACACAAATTGGCTTTGTCAGTGCCAGGATTACAGTCCTGGCGGCGAGGCCGACGAGGTGTTACAAGTGCCTTGTCGCGGGACACACTCGCACGAAGTGCGAGAGCTGCTTCGACTGCAGCGGACTTTGTTTCCGCTGCGGTTCCGCTGCGGACGGCTCCGTGGCAGTCGTCGGCTCCACGGTGGCTCGCTCCACGCCCTTGTCGCTAAAAGATAAGGGTAATGGATATGTTGCCGCCGAGTGGGGGGGGGGGGATCACCGTATACGGTGTAAACTTCTCCCCCAACCGGAGTTTGAGCGACTTCGAGGTCTTCCTCAACAACCTGAAGACCTCGACGCGGCGATTAGCGTCTGGGCACGTCTTCGTGCTGGGGGACTTCAACGCAAAATCCANTTCTCCCCCAACCGGAGTTTGAGCGACTTCGAGGTCTTCCTCAACAACCTGAAGACCTCGACGCGGCGATTAGCGTCTGGGCACGTCTTCGTGCTGGGGGACTTCAACGCAAAATCCATTGCATGGGGTTCCCCGGCGACGGACGCCAGGGGCGAGGCCGTAGAGGAGTGGGCGGCCTCGGTGGGCCACTGTTTTCTCAACAGAGGCTCCACCAACACATGCGTGCGGCAGCAGGGGGGGTCGATAGTGGACCTTTTGTTCGCTACCCCTGCAGTCGCTGCATGAGTATGGAACTGGTGTGTCCTGGATGAGGTTGAGACGCTCTCGGATCATCTCTATATCCGATTTGAGCTCTTCCGGTCCCAGGGCCTCAGCGCTTTCCGCGGTGGGCTGTCGCCAAGCTCGACAGGGACCTACTAGAGTAGGCGGCCATTCTTCACTCTTGGCTGTCGTCTCCGCAGGCCCCGACCGAGGAGGTCGACCTGGGGGCCAGCCGCTTTCGCAATGCGATTACGCAGATCTGCGATGCGGCCATGCCCCGTATTGGAGGTTGTCGACCTCCGCGGAAGGAGGTCTACTGGTGGTCCTGGGAGTTGGCGGACCTCCATGCAGCTTGTACTCGTGCCCGGAGGTCTTGTACCCGCAGCCGGCGGCGTCACCGCGGAAACGGCGAGGAGGGCCGGCTTCATGAGGAGTACTGCGAGGTGCGGAAAACTCTGAAGCTGGCCATTCACCGCGCCAAAGAGGAAAAGAGAAAGGAGATGCTGGAGGGTCTCGATCGTGATCCCTGGGGTCACCCATATCGTGCGGTGCCTCAAAAGCTCCGCACGGTGGCCCTCCCCCCTTACCGAGACTCTCCAGCCCAGCTTCCTGCAGGAAGTGGTCGAGGGGCTATTACCGCAGCGGACGGAGCCCACACCCCCGTCGATGGTCTATTCGGCCGGAGACGACGGGGGCAGAGAGGTTGATGTTCCGCCCGTCAGGGAATCAGAAGTAGGGGCGGCTGTTCTGCGAATCCGTTCAAAGAACACCGCACCCGGGCCGGACGGGGTACCAGCCCAAGTGATGGCCCGAGCCCTCGACCACATGTCGGACTGCCTCAGGGAGGTGCTGGACGCTAACTTGGCGTCCGGACGCTTCCCTGAGTGCTGAAAGAGCGGAAAGCTGGTCCTGCTGCTGAAGCCGTGACGCCCTGCCGATACATAGTGGTTATGATGCTTGTTATGATGCTACGTGCTGGCTTCGCCACCGTGAAGGTGCTCCTCGGTCATTCTCGAGTAGGCAGGGCGGCAGCACGGGACCCTTTCCTTCCGACTGACGCAGGTGCTTTCCGGGCGCGGTTGCTTCGGGAAGTACCTGCACTCGGTCGCGCGGAGGGGATTGAGTCCCGCCTGCCACCACTATGACTGGAGTGAGGACTCAGCCCAGCACACGCTGGCGGTGTGCCCCGCTTGGGCGTCGCAGCGTAGGGCCCTCACTGCAGTCATCGGAGAAGATCTTTCGCTGCCGGCCGTCGTACGCTCCATGGCCGGCGGCGAGAGCAGTTTTACCGCGGTCGCGACCTTCTGCGAGGAAGTTATCTCACAGAAGGAGGCGGCGGAGAAGGTCCGGGAGGACGATCTCCACTCGGACCCGATCCACCCCCGGCGAACAGGGCGGCGGATTGTGGCCGCGGATGGGCGGGACGGGTTTTCCCCCCCATCCGCTTCACAGGCCGACCACGAGGGGGTTGACGTTACGCGTGTGCCGTACGTCGCCCACATTGAGAGGTTTTAACATCTAGAGACGGTGCCCGCTTCAGTGCGGGCAAGTGCTGGGAGGGGTTCGGATGGCATAAGAAAGCGGTTCCCGGATCTCTCCCGTCTCAGGCGCAGAGTGGCACACCGTGGTGGTTTAGTGGGTAGTCTGGCTGGGGTCAGTTAGGAGTCCCACACAAGTGAACCCCCTGTCCCCGCGGGGGGGGAGCGAAGTGCGTAAAGGCTTTCCACCACGTACAAAAAAAAAGTTTTACACAAATTGGTTGATGAAGTCTTGAGATGATGATAATGAAACTACGTATACCACTAGTAAATAACGTATATTACTTTATTACTTAAACAAATCGAATATGGGTTATAGAATAGTCAGTTCAAAACGAAAATAAATCAATACTCTATCTTGAAATATTGAAAGCGTGCTATTGATTCCATGCACTATGACGTAGGTACTAGACGTAGCGCTTCATTATCTAAAAACAGGTATTATTACTCTTAATATGTTTATTTATAACCATTTTAAATCACATCTAATATTTATTGTTTTCCAGAACTTACTAACTTTAGAAGGGCACTTAAGTTTCAGTCGCTCTAATTATCTTTTAATTTGAGACGTTCATTCGTCTCTGCTATTCTTACTAAATTTTGAGTATCGTAACCACTATCCTAGTATTATTTTTATAATGTTTAAGTTTATTAGTATTTTACTAAAAGGATGCTGTTGCTAAAGGTTGTTGATAATGAATATCTATAAACAAAGTATGAATCAAATCGGTTAGACCTTTAATCACTTCTATGAAGTATAATTTTTGATTTGCTATATTCTATAAGTTTATTAAGAAAATAAAAATAATGCCGCATCAAAACAAAATCTGTTTTATTGAATCCGAAACGTCATTGTGACTGCGACCCACATTTGAGCGTTTGTGCATTCATGCCCGTGCACCAATTGAGAGATGCTTTGTTGGCATACCGCACTAGGGAATTTAATAGTCGTCTTATAATGAACCTGATTTTATAGCATACACACTTATATTTATATGTAGTTTGTTTATTCAGTATAATTACTTATTGATTACTATTTATATGGACTAGCTATTGCCTGCGGTTTGTTCATATGTTTTAAGACTTAAAAGATATTTGTAAAATTTTATATAAGTTACAGCTATACAGGCAGGTGGGACTTTGAATAATTGTCTATCTTGTCAATCAATTCTCGAACCACATTCTTTAAAACGGTTAACATTTTAATCTCAGTCTTTGAATTTAATGTTATTTTAATTGATTATAAACAGTCTGGAATATATGGATCTTTAAGTAGGGCCGGGCTAGAAAACTACTCGTCAAATCCACGTCGATCTATTTATGGTAGGGATAGAATCAAGATACCTACAGAATTTCGAAATATACAAGTATTAACATAAAGCTTTTAACCATCATTGATATTATATTATATTTATTATATCAAATAAAATCTCAATACCTACATACCATAACTTATATCATACATTTACAAATTCACTAATTTATCTTTTATATATTTTTGGTGATCCTTAAAAATGAGGCTTCAAAAACTAGTTAGGGATAATCCCTTTGTACAAAGTAGCTAATGAAAGCTTAATTAATCTTCTTCTTGCCGATATCCACATTTTTTGATCGTATAATACAGATATTATAGCAATAATCTCCTTACTTTAATCCGGTATTCGTTTGGATGGGTTGTTAAAACGAATTTATGTTTTTATTAACAATCGTATCGGTAATTAACAAGTTTTAACATGAATTTACCTTTGAAGTGCTTTACATCTTTGCTCTCTATCCTTCATTATTCCGAAGATTAGTTGGGGTCGGCTATTAGTTCAACCAGTTTTACCATAATACCAGTTTTCCACGCCAGACCAAAAAGACATTGTAGAGATTTATCAATCAGCAATCTAATTTTTACCTGTGCTCCACTAGATCATACGCATGATGTCCTGATTATTCAATTGACATGATTGTTTGTATGTTTTTAGAGTTTTGTACCTTAATAGGAAAAAACGGAACCCTTATAGGATCATATAGGATTTGCAGTCCGTCTGTCTGAATGTCAAGACCATTTTTCTCAGGAACGTGTGGAGATATCAAGCTGAAATTACCAAATAGGTCTGCTGTTTCTTGGAGATGTGAAAAAATCAGGCTTCTAAGCCAACGCAATCAAAATATACCGCCGTTTTTGAAACAAATTTTCGACACTCGAAAGGGAAACAAAACCTACAGGGTATTTCTTGTGAACGCAGAATCTTAAAATTTTGTATGAAGCAACATCTTATAGCACACATGAAGGAAAAATCTAAGCGTTACCTGCGAGTGAAAAATTATTAAATTTAAATTTTCTTTATTTTCGACAGTGTAATATGATTTCCCATAGAGGCGCACATAGCCCAGTTGTACTCGGTGATTAGAAACAATCAACGAGGGTAAGCAATGACGGCGCGGTCAGTACCTGGTCGGGTGACCGCTGGTGGCTTGTTACTATGAACGTCTCCGTGATTCGGAGGTCACGTTAAGCAGTCGGTCTCGGTGTCGTACGATAACAGTCGTGAGGCTTAGTTGAAGGCCTTCGGGCAGCCTAAAATCATTCAACGGCAAGATACGTAGCCACAATGTATTCTTGCCAGTCTCCAACCCGCACTCGGTCAGTGTGGGGACATATAGCCTTAACCCTCTCCTGAAAGGAGACCCAAACCCAGCAGTGGGATATTATGGGTTGTTGATGTTGATGAATATAATTTCCCAATATATCTTCCCATTGCATAACTGCCCGTAGAAGACTGCGTAAATGCCACCAATGTACTACCTACACTCTATTAGTTTTTACTTCTCCTTGTATTATAATATTTCGTGTACAAGAGCTTACTTTTATTATTGAAGACTCAAATTTTTCATTGCACAATAAATAATAATATACATTTTTAGTTATTTCAAAATAATGATATGCAATTATTGGTTATTCTACCGATTGAATGAAAATGGCTTTGCAGTGATGTCCCACGTTTATAGCCTTGTTATGTTATGTGAAGCGTACTTTGCTTATTTTCCGGTTCATATCTGTTTCAGTTATATCTGAACCATTATTGTTGTTTATTCGCATTGTTTTATTTTCAAAGGCTTCTCTGATGGTATTTATCGATGTCATTAAATCAATTTCCTATATGTTAAGAAAGCAAAGAATTACTTTTCCGATTCAAACTTTTATTTAATTACTAAATTTTAATTTTTTATTTTTAATAAGAATTGATTTTTCATTTAGAAGCCATTTCTGTTCTTATTTCACAATCTTTATATAAGAACAGTGTAGGAAGGTCATGTATATAATTGTTTCGTGTCTATTATGTCAAACATTAGGGAGTTCCTACTATAACAACGCTATACGTATGTATCTCTATCCCAAGATAATAATATAATTATTTAAAGGCCTAGAGGTAGAAGCGAATAATTTTTCCATTCAGTGATTCTCACTCACATATAACAGACATGAGCGTGCTTGACACGCGGAAAACCACATTGCTCTATATTCTAGATATGTTACAATCTCATGAATGTGAACTGAATTATTTATTTCGCATCGATTATTTTCACAAAGTCTATAAATAAATTCATAGAATCATAAAGGAATACTCGAAGGAACTATTTTACATTAACTGTAAATGTTGCTTGTTACCTTTTGAACCTATACCTGTTTCATACACAATTTATAAATGAACTCTATAAACTATTGGTTGGCTTCACTAGGAATGAGCGTAACATCGAGTCTTGAATAAAGTACGCCTTATTACCGTTCCGTTTACATTTCGCTTCACAAATTGCGGGTTCTTTTATTTATTTATGATGTTTACTCTTGGAGTAATACCTTAATATTAGTCTAGACTTGTATTGTAGAAGTACTGTATTTTACTAGTCTTAAGATTAATTACCAATCAGATATTCTTGCGTTTATTTTTTCTCTCTCTCTTATAACCTGTACGATAGTTTTGTCAAAAAAATGTACCTTCTAAATTCATAAATATTTTCACTCATTACCGGGAATTCGTCATTGGGGAATTTAGCAAGCTGTTTCAAATTTGAACTGATTGTACAAACAAAATGGGAATAATTTATTTACAATTACGTTCATTTCTTTAAAAACAAGAGCTAATTGTCTGTATTTACTTATCATCAATCATCAACAACCCATAGTGTCCCACTGCTGGGCTCGGAGGCCATACGTCCCCACGCTGGCTAAGTGCGGGTTGGGGACTGGCAAGACAACGTTGTGGCTACGTAATCTTACCGTTGGATGTTTTTAAGCCGCCCGAAGGCCTCCAACTAAGCTTCACGACTGTTATCCTATGATAACAACCGGGACCGACTGCTTAACGTGACCTCCGAATCACGGAGACGCTCATGGTAACATGCCACCAGCGGTCACCCATCTAGGTACTGACCGCGCCGTCGTTGCTTGCCCTCGCTGATTGTTTCTAATCACCGAGTGCAACTGGGCTATGAGCGCCTTACTCTTGGAGTAATACCTTAATATTAGTCTAGACTTGTATTGTAGAAGTGCTGTATTTTACTAGTCTTAAGATTAATTACCAGTCAGATATTCTTACGTTTATTTTTTCTCTCTCTCTTATAACCTGTACGATAGTTTTGTCAAAAAAATGTACCTTCTAAATTCATAAATATTTTCACTCATTACCGGGAATTCGTCATTGGGGAATTTAGCAAGCTGTTTCAAATTTGAACTGATTGTACAAACAAAATGGGAATAATTTATTTACAATTATGTTCATTTCTTTAAAAAGAAGAGCTAATTGTCTGTATATACTTATCATCAATCATCAACAACCCATAGTGTCCCACTGCTGGGCTCGGAGGCCATACGTCCCCACGCTGGCTAAGTGCGGGTTGGGGACTGGCAAGAATACGTTGTGGCTACGTAATCTTGCCGTTGGATGTTTTTAAGCCGCCCGAAGGCCACGACTCCAACTAAGCTTCACGACTGTTATCGTATGATAACAACCGGGACCGACTGCTTAACGTGACCTCCGAATCACGGAGACGCTCATGGTAACATGCCACCAGCGTTCACCCATCCAAGAACTGACCGCGCCGTCGTTGCTTACCCTCGGTGATTGTTTCTAATCACCGGGTGCAACTGGGCTATGAGTGCCTATTAAATATGTATTTACTCGTTTTACCGAAACTATATCAGAGTCACGTAAATCTCGACCAACTAGAAAGTGCTTTGTAAATGTTACATTAAGGTAACAATGAAATGTAGGTCATTAAATTTGAGGCCAATCATAACTCTTAATTAGAGATAATCGAAATATGAATTTTCAGTAGCAGGTCATTTGAAGACACTTCACTGATAAAGCTAATATCAAATATTCTATAGTACTACTGCATAGGCACAAGATAAAACAGGCCGAT
Organism: Hyphantria cunea; assembly: GCA_003709505.1. Classification (NCBI taxonomy): domain Eukaryota; kingdom Metazoa; phylum Arthropoda; class Insecta; order Lepidoptera; family Erebidae; genus Hyphantria; species Hyphantria cunea. The sequence goes on along the minus strand of PKRV01000832.1, from coordinate 804,270 downwards.
AAATTATTAACCAGCTTTAGTGATCACGGATATAATTTGATACATTTTAGAAGCTGTTACTAGAAAGATAAATGGCAGAAGAACAACAACAATAAAAAAACCTTTTATATATATCTTGTTGGTAGTAATGTTTAACCTGTATTTATGCACCGCTTTTTCAATAGTTTATTTGGTAATATTTTTAAAACTAATTTAGAATTTATTAACATTTTAAATTTGACGTTAACTTTCTTTTTGTCTGTTACGATTTCACGGCTAAACCACGCACTGATTAAATGAGATTTGGCATGGAGATACTATGGAATTTAGAGAAGGACATAAGCTACTCTATTCCGCGATAACCGACATTAAAATAAATATATTCGTCGGTGATTCAACAGTTTTTTTTGCTTGTTATAAAATATCATAATAATTTATTTTTACATTTTAGTGCTGTTCTAGTATAATTAGTAATATTTCGCACATTATAATGAGTCTAAAATAGTAGTAGAGTAGTAAAAAGACACATAACTCGAATGAAATCTTCAAGTAACTATATTCCCAAGTGGGGATGAATGTATTAGTGGGGATTCCAGTGGCGATGAAATATTTTATTGTAAACATACTAATAATAATGAAATATTCTATGTAATATTTATTTTTGTTGGTAGTTGAACTTCTTTTCTTATCTGTATGGTGACGCACTTCATTATGGGTAAACGGAATTAATTAATCGTAATTTCGAAACCTTTGTCGTTACTACTGTTAAGTTATATGCTATTAAAATATAGATCGAATCAATATTCTGTAGAATTCATTAGTAGTACACTCTTAAATGGGGTCGCGCAGGAATGTTCTGGAAAGTCGAAGTTTTACATTGGAGAAGTTTTTGAATTTTGTGTTGTATATGTATGTACCGGCTTTTTTCTGACCACAGAGGACTCCCTTTTCTCAACTGTCTAGAGATCAGTAGGCTATAACATCAAGACTGATCAAGATACAATTTTAACGAAGCGCAGCTGTTGATTATACCAGTCATAGTAGAATGTGTCTGGTAATAAGTAATACCTACATGCATACACAGTTTAAGCACTCACATAGTCAAACATAACTTGTGTATAACATATAATTACTTGGAACAATGAAAACTCTTTATATTTCATCGAGAGCCTGCCCCATAAAATTATGAGCAGCTGACTCAGTGAAAATAGTATACAAACGTCAATAAAACGTGTATACGATGTAAAATGTACATACTTTGATAAAATATTTGCTTTAGGATATAGAAGAGTGTGGCATTTTTTCTTTAGCAATTTAAAAAAATAAATTACTAAATAAAATCATGTTTTGAATTTACCGGATACAAAAATAAGGTATTTTTAGCTGTAGTTGCCTTGAGAAAAGATCAAAGTACATGTGTGAACTGAGATTATAAGCAAAGGCAAACGAAACTGATATATTATTTATAACAACAACAACAACAATAATATAGTATTCTTTAACATTTATATTACTATATATGGAATAGGAATACGTTTAATAGAAATAAGATTATCTAAAAATTGCGCAAACTAAATTAGTCACTCTTTAAATAGGCAAACAGTTTAATATATTTTATTTGATGGCTAAACAAGCTTCGAGGAATTCAAATACGATTATATTTGTTCAATTTTATGTTATTATTTATTGAAAATATAGAACAAATACACAAACGAAAAGGAAATATTAGGAATCTTTGTGAATGAAATTATTCTTTACGTATATGATTTTTTTGTTTTATTTAAAGAAAAGAGAAAGCGTTAAAATAGATGCCTTAATTGATTTATAATTGCAACAAAAAGAAACCAAACTAATTTTATATCAGAACTAAAGATAAGGTTCTCATAAAGTGAGCATTAAATACAAATAATATATTAAAAGCTGCCATTTCTATTTCGAATTGTTAATATATAAATAGCCTGGGAGTATTTTCCCATACGTGTGAAAAACTCCTTAGGCCATCACCAACTAGGCTTTGCGGTGGAAAAGGTCTTTAGATCTGGATTGATCTTTTCTTTTAAAGTACTTTTGTATCTGTATCTATTTTTATTCTTTATAATATAAAGAAGTCATTACCAGGAAATAACATTATATCTCCGGTTTTATTTTTGTATATATTTCTGACTTAAGTACGCTGTAAGCTTTTCGTTCTAAATATTTTTGATTTTTTTTAGTTAACGTGAAGTTTAAATAACAAAGTTAAAATTAAGCATCACTGCAATGTCATACGCCTTAAGGTTATGCTTAATTACATTTCCACACAGTACATTAGTACAAATTTTCATGGTATACGATGAAATCGTTAGCCGCTCTTAATTGCTTGGATTTTTGAACTAGGTATTCAAGTTATTTTAAAATGCACGCATCAATATAGATTTTCGTATTACAAGAAACCGGACAAATGCAATTTGGACTTGCCCATTGAAGGTTTTGTACGTGGGATCGTATTTTTCAATACAAAACAGAAATCGAAAAAATGAACAAAAAATATTTTGCTATGTGCACAATGCACATCAAGTCCTTTCATATAATTCCCCATTTGAACTAGCAACTTTAATTTGAAATTTCAACCCGATATAAAATATAAAGCCCCTATTTTTTTGATTTAATTACAAATGTATTGGTTTGTATATTTTCAATGTATGCTGTAGTCTATAATGATATTATTTGCCCATAGTTCTAGGTCATCAGGAAGTTACGATTCTATATTATTCCCTATGAGTTATGATTCCCTTGGGAGTGTCGAAATATGCTATATATTTTTTACTTTTAGTTAACCGTTTATGTAATACTAATACTATTGTACCTGAAGATCTGACTTTTAAAGAGAATGGTCATGAGTTTCTTTCCCAGTATTCTTCTCATAAGGCCCTACGCATTTTGAAAACTGGAAGTTATGGATCGACACAGGCTGGCAGTGAATTTTGGTGTTTTCACCTAATTCACCTTGTACATCTGGCGTCTGTTTGTGTCAATCTATGAGTTTTATCTGTAGCTTCAATTTAACGTTCATAAATATTACTTATTGTTTTAATTGAATAAATGATTTGAATTTGAATTTGCAACGAAAAATGTCGATGTATTTTTAGGCAAACTTAGAGGTTTGATTTCTCACGACTTCAGAAAACCGATACCAACTGACCTGGCCAGACTAGTTCGTATAGAGTTTCTTATAAGCTTTATTTCTCTTTTCAGTATTGTTGACTTGCTTAGTCTGCTCCTTCAGTTGGTTCTTACGACACCCACGGGATTTAAATCAGGAAGTCCACTAACCGTTTTGTATTTAAAAAGAAGGTACATGAGCTCTTTCTAAATCATAACCTATAATTAACAAAAGGATAACATGCCAACCAAATTTGTCAAATGCACTTTGTGTGAATAATTAAATTGATATGTATATACGTATTTGGCATATATATAACTACATATATATAACTACAGTAAATTTTATATCTATATTTATAATAAATAAATAAATATTTCGGACATGTAACACACAACGCCAACTAGTCCCAAACTAAGCAGAGCTTGTATTATGCTTGTACTAGATAACTGATATGAATACATACATACTTTTTTTTGTAAATACATACATATTATACATAGAAAACACCCAAACTCCGAAACAAATATTTGCAGATCATAAAAACATTTGGTCCGAACCAGGATTCGAACCCGAGACCTCATGGGCAACAGTGTGTATGTTGCTTATTTATGTATCTTAGATTCGAAGTTGTATAACCTATGTGCGCCTACCTCACAAGATTTCTACGCCACTCTAAGTTTGACTGGTAAAGAATACCCTGACCATTAAGTCCGCCGATGTACAAAAGTACATAAAGTTAAAAATAAATTAAATATTAGAGTTCCTGACACTCCGTACTCCGTACTCCGTACTCTGCCACCACTCGTAAATTGTATATTTAATGGAAATGGAAATTGATTTGTACAGCATATTATCTTTAAATTGAATATCTTATAAAGTATCAGAGATTTAAAATACCGCATCATGCTTGGGATATGTCATAAAAATAAATATATAAATATTATTTATTTATTTTTTGCCTATATATATTGTATATAATGGTATTTGGTCTTATCTAATCATATTAACATTCTCTGAGCCCCACAAACATCAGCTATCTATTATTGAAAGTCCTTGCAAAATCAGTCTAGACATTTTATTTTTTATTGTTCATATCGTGTAATATACCGTATATACCTTCATATATAATGCAGCTGTTAATTTGAAATTACAACCAGACACTTCAATTTTATTTATTCTCCTCCGAATTGACACCTCGCTAGTATCTATGTTGTACCAATGTGAAACCGGGCGAAGCGCTAGTTATAAATAAAGCAAACCACAGCCTACAGCTAAAATTAGAATCTCTCACCATGACATGTTTCGTCATCCGTGTATAGTCAACGTAAAAATAAAAATGTACCTCAGCGCGCTTCAGAGTAGATGATTTTCTAGGCCGTGCTACACAAGGCTACATATTATGATACCCATGTAGTTTTCTCGTTGAAAGAAATGTGTTTCTTGTCCCCATTTCTGCTCTCAGAGTAAGTATTGTAGGCCCCGAGTGTGGATTAAAATTACTTTGATTTATGTAACTCTTGAAGTGGGAAAAGCTTGTATAGCTAAGAAAAATATTATATTTGGGGCAATATTTCTTTATGTACTCAGAGTAATGTGAGCCTATATATTTTACTTTTTCGTTTTGGCCACGTATACTTTGGTTGGTTACTGTCTCGTCTAGTAACTAATATTGCTAATATTGCTTACTGACATGCGGGTACGCAAATACGACCTTCAAACACCTTCAAAAAAAGAACGTACTCCTTCTTGGCAATGCACTTGTGACTCCTCCGGTGGTGCGGCTGTTTGCGGCGGTAATCGCTTACCATTAGGCGTTGAGACTGCTCGTTTGCCCCCTGTTACCAAAAAAAAAACCTCTTTTAGCTACTGTAGTGTCAATTGAATTTTTCACTAGAGACTCTGAGATAAAATAATAGTGGTAATGATTATTTAAAATAATGATGCCATAACGGACATTTCCAAACAAGTTGCAGAGCTTACTAAACAAGTCGCATCACTTCAAGCACAGCTATTGCACTCTCGCTCGCACTCCCTGTCTCGTCGTGGGAACCAGTACCGGTCACGTTCTAGTTCGAATAACAGAGGGATATGTGGTTATCATGCAAGATTTGGAAATAGAGCTCATAGATGTTTGGCTCCTTGCAACTTCCAGCCTTCACACTCACCTGCGGGAAACGCCAGCGGCAGCCGACAGTAGTGGCTAACGACTGCCGCACACACACTGGTCGCGTCTTCGATACAGGATCTGACTTATGTGTATTCCCTAAATCAGCGTGTCAGCGTGATGGGTGTCAATCCCAGAGCGTCGCGCGATAACGAAGTACGAATTGTTTGCGGAGAATAACACAGTCATACATACTTTTTACAGATCTTTGCCTTAACCTCGGACTGCGTCGGGATTTCCGGTGGAGATTCATCGTGGCCGACATATTGAAACCCATCATAGGCGTTGCTTTCTGAGTCATTACAATCTGACCGTGGACTGCCGGCACCACCTCCTTATCGATGGAGTAACCTCACCCTCTGTTCAAGTGCCTCACTTCAAGGTTTCCCGAATCAGTGACTGTTAAAGCGGTAACAGGGAACTCACCATACTATACTCTCCTGCGTCGATTCCCGGAACTCCTTGAGAGATAAAGAATAAGACTTTACATCACATACGTACCACCTCTGGACCACCACTCACAGCGCCCCCTCGTCGTCTAGCTCCAGATAGACTCCAGGTGGCTAGAAAGGACTTTAAAAAGATGCTCACCAATGGCAAGGCTCGTCGTTCCCAGAGTTACTGTTGGCGGTTGGCGTCCATGCGGTGATTATCGCAGCCTGAATACCAGAACAATACCGGACAAATATCCTATAAGACATATACACGATTTTGCTTACCAGCTCTCTGGCGTCCAGGTCTTCTCCAAAATTAACCTGATCAAGGCGTACAATCAGATCGCTGCCACTGAAGAAGACGTCCCGAAAACAGCCATTACCACTCCTTTTGGACTCTTTGAGTCCCTATTTATGACCTTCGGGTTAAGAAATGCTGCGCAAACGTTCCAGCGCTTTATAGACGAAGTATTGCAAGGCTTGGATTATAATTTCGGATATATTTATGATATTTTGATATTCTCGAAATCACACCTGGAACACCTGGAGACTTTGTTTACCCGTCTTAAACAATTTGGTATACTGATAAACACTTCCAAATGTGTCTGGGGTACTGCTATATATAAATATTGAATAATTAGCAGTACTACTTAGTTTTCATTTAATCCAAAAATTTCGTTTGTTTGTAAATAAAATCATGTAAATTAAATTAAACCTATTTCAACCCAAACATCTTGCCTAAGATGTACACTGACACAATTATTTAACGGAGGGTAGATCGGTAGCGATGCGCACGGACAGTGAGATCTTTACCGACGAGATACTTACAGCGATATAAAACATGTGTTAAAAAATTAAGATAGAACTTAAAACTATCCCATAAAGTACATCTTGTATATCTTGTGTTCATGTGTAGTGAAAATAGACAAATAGAAATACTGTGTGAGACTTTTATTTATGAATACAACGCCTTGGCTCCGTTGCACAATAAAAGGTACAGTAAATATCTTACTCCACAAAAGTATCTCTGTATTGGCTTAACCGCTGAACCGATTTGGATTCAATTTGGGTACAGCTATAGGATATTGGAGAGGGATACATGCTACTTTTTGTTACTAAAATCGATAAGTACACGATTGGAACTGCGAATAAAAGGTATTTATTTTTGTATTTTAGTATATGGGTTCCGACACCGCAATCATTGTCTCACACAAATCAAAGCTGTTACGCTAACGCAATTTCAGTATTCAATTTGTGAATAAGATTTCTATAATATAAATCTCGAATATACTATTCTCGAGAAGCCGAAGATTGAACTAAGTGGCGTGCAATTGGAGATGTACTATGTCCAGCAGTGGACTGCGATAGGCTGATGATGATGATGGTGATAGGTCTTGTACGTTTCTAAGCTAAATTCAATTGTAAAAATAAAATAAAATAAAATAAAATTTTGAATCTCATATCGATAACATGACTACTAAGGCCGCTAAATTGGTTGGATTCATAAAAAGAAATACAAAACAGTTCAAAAAGGTAAATACCAGTCTCTTTTTGCATAAAAGTTTTGTCGTTCTAATCTTGAAATAAATTTGCCAATCGTAAGAATGTGCAACACATATAATTGTTTAAACGCAAAGAATTTTAGTAGCATAGATTTATTTTGTAAAAGGGAAGCAATTTTTAAGACTATGATACGTAAATTTTTGTAAATGAATATCGCTCAAGGTATTGTATTGTGCTTCTTACCTGTAATAAACATCGCTTACAGAATTTGGTTATGTAAGGGTGTAATATGTTTTGTTTTCTTTACAAGTTATTTTATCTCTCAAGGTAGTCAACGCAATGGCAGAAGCTGTGGACAGATATTATTTATGTGTGTACTGGATCAAAACATAATGTATATTAGACTTTATGATATTATTGTACGTTACATTGTTTGTGTTCCTTAAAATATAATTAATAGAATAAAAAGAAGTGAAAACGTATAACTTAGAATGCTAATTGTGAAATAAATGCGTAAAATAAAAATTTATAATGTTTAAATTAAAATTATCAACATTAAACATTAGCATAACGGTGACGCGAACCCATTAGATTTTCTCCTAACCAAAAGTGCTCAACGCGACTAAAGAAGTTTTCACTTCAATAAATGTTTGTTTAGCTTGCAATAATTAGATGCCTTCTTCTCCTTTTTAATGAGAGGTCTCTGCCCAGCAGCAGAACTTTAAAGGCCATTAAATTTTGTTGATCATTGAATTTATTATAATAATTAATAAATTAAAAATTTAAAACCCCCTACGTAGCATCAGGTCGAAGTTGATCGTCATTTAACGATTATACTGGTACGCGTGAAGCACTTAATCGAGTAATCATACGCCAAAAATACCTTACATCATTTTGGAAAAGAGCTGATACTCTTACACTGCTGGACCAATATTAACCAAACATCATCACACAGATAAGAACCGCATCGAAATCGGTCGATCCGTTTGAGAGCTATATTACAGACATCGACGTCAAATTTATAACTCCCCTCTTTTTGTTTCGGGGGTTAAAACACTCAGACTGGCTGTTTACTAAAAAAATGCTAAGAAAAATAAGAAATAAAATCTGAGTAAAGGACCTACATACAAATTATTTAACTTCATAATATTCAAGTTTTAATAAAGATAATTTATTTACAAAGTCCTTTTGGGAGTACACTTATCTTCAATGAAAAAAAGAAGGTGTAAGTACAAACCTAACATTTCACCAGAAAATATAAAATCTCTTTTTATTTAGTACATAAAAAGGCCGGTAACGATTTATAAATTTAAAAAAAAAATACGTATTCTGCTTAGCCTAGCGAAAAACTTTTAAATTGTGCCCTTTTTGAACTGCGGTTGATGTATTTAGTCCTTAGTTTAGATAGATTCTAGAAATAAGAAACAAACGCTAGCGAGAAGAAAAAATGCGTATGTGATAACAGCCTAGCCTCTTTCCTAAACAGCGCCGTTCAACTAGGGGCCGCGTTACGAGTGGAAGAACTAGGGCAAGGTTAGATTTTGTTTTTGATTATGTTTTAAAATCTAGCTTTTAGTTCTAAAAGAAACAAAAGAAAACCTAAACTAACCGCTAATTGAACGGCGCTGTTTAGTAAAGTGCTAGGCTATACATAGACAGACATATACCAGAGGCACATGTAACTGATTTAGTAAAAGAAACGAAAGAAATTCCTATCACGGGTTCTCTGTGGGATTGTGATATCATTCAGGTCGATGGCATACTATGTGCATCCATGCAGCTCAATCAAACTCCTATACATTAAAGTTACCAGGTCAGAGTTTGGAGTTGTAGCGACTGTTTAAATAAGATAATAAAGCGTAAGCCTGAGGGTGACAGGCGGCAACCTGTAACCCTAGCAGAAGCAGGCAGGTTTGGCGGCCTTTTCTGCATAGAAAAGGAGCGTCAGAGTTCCTACACAGGAGGGGGCCACCTACAACCAGTGCATGGTCCTAGGTACGTTGGGGTTCCAGTGATTTCCTTTCGAGGGTGCACCTGGTTCCCCGGCTTCTAGTACCCGAGACGGTGTGCGGTTTTTAGTCGGTTTGAGTCTGACATAACCGCCACTCGGTGGTATCCGAGTTGATTTCCGTACAAAAAAAAGAAGAGTAGTAATACTTTGATTTACTGATTTGAAATGAATTACTAACTGGTAAAACTTAGTAATTAAACGTAAAGTAAAAAATAAAGTAATTAAGGAACTCCTGATAAAATTTTAGACAGTTATCTGCCTTGTTACACTATTGAACAGAAAAAAGTTGCTGATACATATATGGTAATCTGATATATTTATCTCTATCCGAGACTAAAGAAAAATTAAGTTAATTAGCATACTACTTCAAAATAGTTTTTCATAGATTTTATCAGTAAGAGGTGGAAATAGCCCAAATGATTTAACAGTAGGCATTAAACTAATCAATGATAATAATTACTTGGTTATTTTACTTTGTGAAAAATATGGTAATGAAAAATTCCTTATATATGTGAGCAACTGGCCTAACCACTGAAATTGGTCCAAGGTATATAAGCAAGGAGTCGATTTTTCAAATAACTATTTAGTTTTAATAATTCGTAACCTTAACCTCAATGATAAAATGACTTTATAACTGATGCGAGTTCATTCCTACGCTTGAGCAATGCGTTAGTTGAATCATTTTAATATAATATTTAAACAAAGCTAGTAACTTAAACCGTACAGCAAAACTGTGCTAGTTTAGTTTTGTGGTCCTGGACTCGTCGTGTTCATTTATACGGTACTACCATTTAGATATATCTAACATTGTAAATATACTCTCTGAGCACAAGCTAGACACCGTATAGAGTACAAGTACGAATCATTTGTCTTCCTTGTAAATCGACCCTACCTAATTATTCTGTAGTGAAATGGATAGGAGTTCTAAACAGTAAATTAAATAACGATTTAACTGTAGTTAGAGTTGGGAAGCGTTCTTGTCCCTTATCGTTAGCTGAACGTGACAGTTTTAGGTCTCGGACGAGGCAAAAGTTTTCTTGTTCGGTCGCCACATATTATGTTATGTTAATGGTGAATTTGGGATCTATTATAGAGCTAAATACGCGGTGTGATCACAAGGACTGTACATGGGTGAATGGTAGCTACCACAATCATCATTATCAGCCTATCGCAGTCCACTGCTGGACATAGGCCTCTCCAATTTCACGCCACTTAGTTCGATCTATGGCTTCTCGCATCCAGCTCCTGCCAGCCGTCTTGCGCAAATCATCGCTCCACAAAGGCTGGTTATATTTGTAATGTGAATACCAAAAAATAGAATTATATTTTACTGCAGCAAACTGGTTTTTAAATATATATAAATGAGTACCACACGGCTACCGCAGAGACAATGCGTATTAAAGTTGCTAAAAACAAATTAGAATTAATATATGCTATTTTCATGTTTAATTCTACAGTTTTCAGATGGTTCTAGTCCTCAGTTCCATTCAATACTTCATAAATTAATTTAGATTGTTTACTTAAAAAGCGTACAGCTCGCGCTGTATTCTTGAAATATCAAATAAGATAGCTATTTGATCACAAAAATTAAGGCGAAATGTGTAAGAATTAAATAATAAATAATCACTAGAAAGCCTTGAATCTTAGCTCTTTAAACTGATTTATTATTTAGATTCACCTTTAATATTACCCATTTAATTATGAAGTATATTATTAAATTTGTTAACCTTTACATTTTTTCATTTATAGTGTTGAACAAAAAATTGTCCTTTAACTTGAACCACATATGCACGGTAGTAGACTCACGCTGATTTCAACACAAATAGGCATGAATGGGCCGGCTCGACCGGAGTGATACCACGGCCTCACAGAAAATCGGTGTGAAACAGCGCTTACGCTGTGTTTCATCGAGTGAGTGAGGATACCGGAGGCCCATACCCCAATCCAACGCCCCCTATCCCCCTCACCATCCCCCTTCTCCCCAGGCCGCCATAGTGTGGATCACCATGCTGCATTGTTCTTTTTCGCATTATCCCCCTTCTCCCCAGGCCGCCATAGTGTGGGTCACCATGCTGCATTGTTCTTTTTCGCATTGAAGATGGTGACCACCACTCTTGGATTCTGCTCAT
>PKRV01000832.1:760211-792138 GCA_003709505.1 Hyphantria cunea | reverse complement strand
AAAAAAAAAAAAAAAAAAAAAAGGCTGGCTCATCCAGGACCCTCGCACAGAAGTAATGATAAGCGTAAAATAATAGCATTCGTGCTGCCGTGTTTCGTTGGTGAGTGCGAGACCGAATGCCCAATGATGCAGAAGCATCACTAAGCCGCCGCGGTGTGGGTCACCTTGCTGCATCGTTGCACTGTATGCATTCGAAATGAGTATGGTGACCACTACTCTTGGATTCTGCTTATACTTTTCATCAGGCATAGTATAGTTATTTTGGCAGGGCCAAACATGAAAAAATACTGATTCTCAACAGGGGAAAGATTGAAAAGTCTGTCTGATAGTTTAGTTAATTAGTTTTAATAAATATATTTATTGCACCTCAGATATAATGGTTATTTCTTTTTTCAGATTTTACGATCAAAAACCGGTAAGTTGAGGACATCACATAACTGCTATTACAATTTGAAAGCAATTACTATTTAGCCGGTAAAAATTACAAAAGACGTTGTATTTTATCATTGATTATAGTAAACTTTAAGAAATCTGTTGCTCTTCTCGTCCGCTCGTACCATCCCCAGACTCATCTCCCCTAGCCAAGTAGACATTCAACAAACATAAATGATAATGATAGAAAACAATAACAAAAAAACTTCTTCCTAAACTTGACTTAATTGAAATGAGAACACCCGCTAAGCACCAGCTTTTAAATAAAAATAATTATGAAAAACCCAACCAAAAGTTATGAGGTAATAAAATAACAATCTAGGTTTAAAATGATAACCTCTGGCGGTGTGCCCCGCTTGGGCGCCGCAGCGCCGGGCCCTCACTGCAGTCATCGCAGGAGATCTCTCGCTGCCGGCCGTCGTACGCTCCATGGCCGGCGGCGAGAGCAGTTTTACCGCGGTGGCGACCTTCTGCGAGGAAGTTATCTCGCGGAAGGAGACGGCGGAGAAGGCCCGGGAGGACGATCTCCACTCGGACCCGATCCGTCGCCGTCGAACCGGGCGGCGGAGGCGCGCCTGCCAGCGCCTCATGCCGCCCTGAGTGTGGCCGCGGATAGGTGGGACGGGTTTTCCACCCATCCGCTTCAGAGGCCAGCCGCAAGGGGGCGACGTTACGCGTGTGCCGTACGTCGCCTAAATTGAGAGGATATAACATCTAGAGACGGTGCCCGCGTCAGTGCGGGCAGGCGCTGGGAGGGGTCCGGGTTGCGTAAGAAAGCGGTTCCCGGATCCCTCCCGTCTCAGGCGCAGAGTGGCTGTGCAGAGACTAAAACCATGTGGTTTTAGTCGGTTCGATTCCGACACATCGCCCCGCCGCAAGCCCCGGTGGGGNGAGGGCTTCCGAGGTTACGGAACAACGTGGTTTATTTAGCTAACGAGAAGGAAGGATGATACAACTGTGTAGTGTGAGCCAAAAGATCTATTATTTAATTAACTAACGGCGAACTTCATTCCGCCTGAAAATAAGCTGTTTATTTTTTTAAATATTTTTTTTTATATCATAATTTAATATTTATTATAAAAAATTGGGCCAGCCGTTCTTCGTTATAAATTGTGTAACCCAAACATATGTGTTTAAATATATCGAGCCACGACGGCTCGTTGGTCTGGAGACTCCACGTGCTGGCTTCGCCACCGTGGAGGCCATCCATCCAGTCATCCTCTAGTGGGCTGGGCGGCAGCACAGGACCCTTTCCTTCCGACTGATGCAGGTGCTTTCCGGGCACGGTTGCTTCGGGAAGTACCTGCACTCGGTCGCGCGGAGGGAATTGAGTCCCCCCTGCCACCACTGCGACTGCAGTGAGGACTCGGCCCAGCACACGCTGGTTGTGTGCCCCGCTTGGGCGCCGCAGCGTCGGTCCCTCACTGCAGTCATCGGAGGAGATCTCTCGCTGCCGGCCATCGTACGCTTCATGGCCGGCGGCGAGAGCAGTTATACCGCGGTCGCGACCTTCTGTGAGGAAGTTATATCGCAGAAGGAGGCGGCGGAGAAGGCCCGGGTGGACGATCTCCACTCGGACCCGATCCGTCGCCGTGCGAACCGGGCGGCGGAGGCGTGCCTAACAGCGCCTCATGCCGCCCTGAGTGTGGCCGCGGATGGGCGGGACGGGTTTTCCCCCCATCCGCTTCACAGGCCAACCGCGAGGGGGCGACGTTACGCGTGTGCCGTACGTCGCCTAAATTGAGAGGATATAACATCTAGAGACGGTGCCCGCGTCAGTGCGGGCAGGCGCTGGGAGGGGTCCGGGTTGCGTAAGAAAGCGGTTCCCGGATCCCTCCCGTCTCAGGCGCAGAGTGGCTGTGCAGAGACTAAAACCATGTGGTTTTAGTCGGTTCGATTCCGACACATCGCCCCGCCGCAAGCCCCGGTGGGGTGAAGGCCCGAGGGGGTTTACACAGGCTAAAAAAAAAGGTTTAAAATGATAACCTAGTTTTTTTTTTTTTTTTAACCTAACCTAGTTTTGCATACCTTATTGTTGTTTCAAAACTAGTCATTCGATTCTTTTATAAATACATCTGCCAAATTGAACATTACATGAATATCAAATATTTGGATCACGTACAAAATCTAGTGATATTATTTGACCTGAAGATAAATCACGTCATTGTTTGTTTCTAAATAACGTTACTCGAGACACTCGAACCGTACTTGTCAAATACAGAGGGTAATCAAATAAAACTTGTTTATACAGCATGTACTGTGTGAGGGAACTAATGTATCAGAAGCATAAACAGGTTTCTAGGTAGCAGTCATTTAAAGTCTTACAAATATAGTTTGATCTCTGTGACAGTTGTCAATAGTATCATTTAGAACTTACGAGGTACATTTAAGGTGTGGTTTTTTATATTGACAGTGTATTGCATTTCATTTGTGATAAATCTGACCTGTAAAAAATAAAAATATAAGTGATACAAAGTAAAATCACTTGTTTAAAATTACTTTGCTGGTTTCGTTGCCATCTGACAGAAAGACATTGCTATATTTAAGGACTAGAGTAGTGAAACCTTTTAGGATTTTTGGACTAACGAAAAATATTTCTAAAATATTTTTTGGTCTAGTGGTCATACACTGAATTCAGTAATATAATTGTATTTAAGAAATAAGATCAATCTGGTCCTTGAACGTAAAAGACTTCTTAAATTCCCAGCTGTTGGTTTATGTAAGCTGCAAAAACTCAAAATATCTCCACCGCTATCCTCACTTACTCGGTGAAACAGCACAAGCACTGTTTCACACTGATTTCCTGTGTGTAAATTATTTTGATTTCAAAATTTTACTGTAGAAAAAGTAACAAAAACTAATAAACCTAAAAAATAGTCATCAGAAAATATAAGAACACAATAAAATGAAGATTTCAAATAGACTAATAACGCCAACCAACCGACACCGTCGTCAGTAAAATATGTAATTATTTTGACTCATACGATCACCCACTCTGAGTTACTACGTGAGGCATATTATTATTTATATATAAATATGTGTGTTTCCATATACTTTCGATATATTCGAGTGTATATGGTAACTCATCTAATCTATAAACATCTTATAACAAAAAAAAATACATGCAAAACTAGTCTCATTTCGTTTATTTGGTTTAAATGATAACTTGCCCTAAAATTTTCTTAACTGTAGCTTAAAAAAAATTGTATAACCGCCCCAAAATCAGTTAACTACACACTACACTTTTTTTAAAAAAATAAAGATTTTTGAGTCAAATATTTTTACATATAATATTTGGATATCATGAATATTACATGCAATATTTCGGATGTCTAAAATATTGCACCTAATATTTTAGAAGTTTGACTTAAAATTTCTATGTTTCAAAATAACTAAAATATAAAATTTAATCTAACCTTTTTTAAAAGTATGACATTTAAGATTTGATTGAATGTTTCTACACAGAATAGAAAGCCTAGAAATAGGAAAATTGCTCCAAACGAATACTTAAGGTACAAAACAAATTTTATGCTAGGTATATTTAATGGTTTTTAGTGGTATAGTTTCACTTAATCAAAATATTTATCATTTGCTCCTAAAATTTAAACAGTAACATTGTTAGCCAAAACATTTCAAATCTTTATATAGATAAGTCATATTTCTAAAAAAGACATCTCCTGCAGTAGAAATAAATCTTATATCACGGGGACTTTAAAAACATACATGTAACGGACACAAAGTACACCCAGACTCACAACAATAATTTGTGGATCACACAAAGTGTTGTTTGAATTTGAACCCTCGCAGTAAGAAGCGGTGTGGCGACCGCTATAACCACTTTAAATAATTTTTATACAGGAATTATTTTATACATGTTGTAATATACGTTCTATGGCTTAAGAAGTCAATAACTTATATAACTAACAAACCATAGATATTGGACAATCTAGAAAATATCTGCATTATTTATTATAGACGTAATCCTCATAACGAAGACTCTTCAAAATAATTTGGCAAATCACCAAATCAATGTCGTCCGGGGAAATTGTAAATACTATTAAAACTTTAAGTGCTGCTGTTTAATATTAAATAAAATATCTATTATTCCATAAACGTCCGTAATATTATCAAGGTATCTGTCAGGGTTTCAATCATGGGCATCTGTATCATGTGTACATAAGCTACAATAAAAATGTTTATTATTATTATTTAAAACTAGTCTAATATTCAATATACCTAAATATTGCAAAATACATTGACTTCTCAAGCTTTAGGTGTAAAAGAATGAATTGTCGTTCATCTTGAATTTCAAATCTGATCTTAAATTACGAAAACAAATATTTTCAAGTCTTACTATATTTGGTAGATTTTATGTTTCATCATGAGCCCATTGTAATTCACTGCTGAACATATACTTTAGGCTTCTCTCATGCCAGCCATCTTGTTGTTTGTAGGTTCAGAATTGGTAACAAGAGGTTGCTGTTTTGTTTACCTACTTAGGCAATAAAACCGGTTAAAAATAGTTAAGTTAGACAAACTTATTTGTTAAAATATCAAGATCACAATCCTTAATAACAATAGGCCTTTCAAATGAACGAAGAATATTAAAAAATCGTCCTGACATCGCAAGGATGTTTGGTCAATGCTCTTGATATATTTGTCACTAGGTACCGAAAAACGTGGATATGTAAAGCATTAACGTGCGGAATGCTTGAAACAAGACGAAATCTCCTCTGTTAATCAAGGGATCTGATGTCTGTCTAGTGTAGACATGCAATCCATTAATGACACTCGTCTTCTAAATCTTGTCATTCCATTGGCAAAGTTTCAAACATCAGTTACTGTTCCGCATATAATCCCGTTTTCATTGCTAAATATTACACTAGTATTTTATGCATGCCAATTAAATCTTTATTGTTCGCTTCAATCATATGCGTGAAAAACTTTGTGTCATTTATTCACACAAGGTCACTTAAATTTAACAGCGAAAATTCACTGAAGAGTTGATTTTGTATTTGTAAGATATGCGGAAAAGTTTAGTAATTGTTTTAAAAATATTCAATGTGGTAATAACTTTTTAAGAGAATAGTAAGGATGAAACTACATCCTAATTTGTTTTGCATCCGCCAATTTCGCTATATTTTTAAAATAATACTTCCCTATATATTTTTTGGACTATAGTTTTGGAAATAGAATGCAAAATTTCATTATCTAAAGCAATTAATCTTTTCTGGAGTTGTTGAATAATAAACAACTATAAAGTTCTTCTTATATAATTTCAGTAAGATTACTGTTACTTTATTTCAATAGCGTCTCCAACCACATCTTCTTGTTTTCTGATCTGACGCAGAGCTGAAGTCGATAAAAAGGAATACAAATACGTTCAACAAAATTTATTTACAAACCCATAATATCTTACTACGTCTGTCCTTCTAGAAATAATGTAAAATATTTTTTATTTTCTTTTTTTCCTTATTCCAAACATATTGAAATGAAACCTAACATGATGAAAATGTATACATTACCAAAGGAAAACGGGAAACATTAAATAAGGTCTTTATTGCAAAACTGTGGGCTCTTGAAATAATAGCAGGAATAGTAATCATTATTTATTATATTTACAGTCCATTGTTTCCTTGAAATAAAATCTCGTTTGAATTGTTAATTCATTGTACTACTATATACATTTTTTATCAAAGAAATAATAGAAGCACCTTACACGTTGATGTTTTTATGTATCTAATACGTATTACATACATTACTCAAAGGCGGACTTAATGCCTTGAGGCATTCCCTCTCAGTCGACCTTCAGGTGATGTAAAAACAAGATTTATTAGTAGCAAAGAAATTGCATTTTCAACATAAGAGATAAACAAACATTTAATCTAAATAGCATACATGAATTTACCGCTACATATATTACATTAATAGCCACACATATGAATATAACATATATATGTGTTACTATACATAGGTATATAATACACAATCTAGGCCTAAGCTTGTGTCTGTGGCGCCAAAATATTCCCAAGAACTTCACGTACCTTCGACTATAACGTAAGACGGCTTGTAAACATAATGATTTCAACGGGCAGTGCATTCCAGAGAAGAACCGACAGCACATAGAGAGAAGAATGGATAAAGTGGGAGGTATGGGAGAATTGAAGAAGCATATAGCAATTTGTGGAACGCAGATTTCAGTGGTAGGTAGTTGGAGCATAAGAAACGAAGGTGAGATGCAAGGTTTTCAGCTAAGGATGGATAGTTAAGAAAGTCAGTGTAGGCACACTGCGGCGTTGGCAAATGGAAGCGTAATATATTAGGTTTTCAAATCCTATTGAAAATGTTCCAAATTGAAATTAAATTTCGGCAGACTTTACTGTTTTGTTCAATGAGTCAGTTTTACCCTAAAAAGAAACATGAAAAACAATACATGGAAACGAAAAAAATTTAGGAAACTATTCATTCAAAAACTTGTATTCCTCCTCCCATGGCTTTTATGACAGCATCCATCTAATTTTTCACCGATCATATGAGAGTCACGACCATGAGATGGGAAATGTTCCGCCATTTTTCTTAGATTGTATTCTGCAAGCTGATCAAGAGTCTCTGAGGCAGAATCTCTACCTCGAATGTCTTTTTAATTCATTCCATAAAAGTTTTTTGTATATTCATACTAGGATTCCTTACTGGCCATTCTTTGACCAAGGTACCAACTTCAAAGAGATAATCTCGTATGACAGCCGCTGTATGGGCTCGAGTATTATCAGTCATGAATATGAACTCTTCGCCAATAAAATGTGCATAGTTCATCACATGATCGTTCAGACATAGTTTGATGTAACACTCACTGTTTAATGATGGTTGACGTGGTCCAGGCACAAAAACGAGCTCTGTGTTACCGTGGACGCTAATAACACCCCTACCTGTCTACAAACCGGCACCATAACTACCTTTTCTTCGATGCAGCTGCGCATAGCGTTCTCCTCCTCTTCTGTATACTTTGTTTCTTCCATCATAATTTTACACCCGTTGGAAAAGAGAACGTTGCTCCACTGATCAAAAGACCATTTAACGACGAAGTAGGTACTCGCGTGCAAAGTTGAGGGGCGCTCTTCAGTGGTCTCCCTTAAATATCTGTTTATTTGTACGCTTGTGTGGTATCAGTCCACGTTCCTTCAATCTTCTCTTAATTGTGGAGTCAAGTGACTCACTTCTTCACACACAAGAGCCTCACTTCTAACAACACAAGTTGTGGTTGTAGTTGAAATGCGTTGCAATGAATTGGTCGTCTCGCTCAGACGTTACTTGATTCCTACCAGATCTAGGACGGCGCGTGAATAGCCTGGTTTTCCGATAGTTTTTGTGCACTCTATGAACAGATTTCAGCAACGCCACCACTTCAGCGGCTTTTGCGGGCAAATTATCCATGTTTCATTTGAAAAAATATCTACGGAAGCCAAAAAGAACAAAAAATAAATAATAAATAAAAAAAAAAAACAATAAACTGGTTATATTTAAGTTAATGACAATCATGTGGTAAAACTCTAAACACCAATTTACATCAAAACAATGTTTCAGAACATTTATCGAATAAACAATTGAAAATCATATTTTAAATTTGGATTTTCGTAATCATTTAATGGGCCAAACTACCTGTTACCATAGTGTGTTATTTTTTTCATGGAATAAAAATTATTTTAAGTTTAATTGAGATATGAGAAAAAAATCAAAACTGCTTTGATTTTTTCATGAGAAGAGTATTTTTGTTTGTCAATTTATTTTTATTAACCGTATGAAATTACAAGAGAAATCGCCAATATTTTTTTAAAAATGAGATTAAAATGCGGAAAGAAATTATTATGTTTAATAATCTGAAATAAATACGATCTATCATTCAATGTATATATAAGATGCTAGCTTTTGCCCCTAGCTCCGCTTTTGTGTATATCGGTTATTGTAGCAAATACCTATATGTTATCCTGATTTATAAGCTCTATTACTTTAAAGTTTCGTCGGAATATATTCAGATTTTTTTTGTGTAGAAGTAACAAACACTCTTACATCAATCCTCACAAACTTTTGCGTTTAAAATATTAATGAGATTGAATGTTTATATATTTTTTAACCCCCGACGCATAAAGAGAGGTATTATAAGTTTGACGTCGATATCTGTCTGTCTCTCTGTGTGTGTGTGTCGGTGTCATCGTAGGTACCCAACAGGGGGACCGATTTCGATGCGGTTTTACTTTTATTTAATAGCCCGTTTCCTTATGGTAGTACTTAGCTAGGTTGTGCTCTTTTCTAAAATGTTGTAATGCATTTTTGGCGTATGACTACTTGATTTAGTGTTTGCGTGGGGTGTTTTTTTATTTTATTGTTGCACCCAAAATGTACCTTAGCTCGCTTGGCGTAGTATAGTACAATTAATGTTGAAACATATTATAAACAACTTCAGTGTGGTTTCTTAAAAATACTATTATGCTCAACTCTGTGTATCATGTCGAGAAGATGTATGTAGGTGTATCGTAACATGCTATTTTTGTAGCACCAGTGAACTTGGCAACAGTTAATGAGTGCATGAAACGATTAATGGGCCAAGTGCTCCTAAAACGGGCCAAGTTAAAGGTTACTATGAAGAAGAACACGATCAGTTTAATGAGACAACTTCCTAAACATATTAAACAAATATTGAGATTTTAAGACTGCATTTAATTTATCTATTAATCTACATAGGTACATAACATAGTATATATTCACTTTAAAAGCATAGAAACAAAAATTGGCAGTCGTAAGTACTGCCGATAGAAGTGAAAAATTAAAACCTAAAATGTTATTTGTAAAACTAATTTATGAAATTAGTAATTTCAACATCATTTGCATATCGGCGACGCGAAACCATAAGAGTTTCCTCTTCCAAAAAGTATCCAGCACGACCAAAGAAGTTTTGTGACGTCAGCATGTCGATGACGTGGCGACGCAATCTCATAAGATTTTTCCTACCAAAAAGTGCTCAATGCTGCTAAAGAAGTTTTCACTTTAAAAATTTAATGTGTTACTCATTTCTTATAATTTATCCACAACAATCACAATATAATGTGGCAGGATACAATTTCTTTATATTAAATCATTATTTGTATCGTCGTAGTAAATATAAACAGCTGTATTTTTTAATCAGTTACATGGTGTCTCTGATTTAAGACCAACTGTAAAAATATCATCATCATCACCAGCGTATCGCAATCCAATCCTGGACATAAGCCTCTTCAATTGCAAATCACTTAAATCGATCCTTGGTTTCTAAAAGATTCGGCAGCAAAACATATAAAGCATATCAAAATATTATTAACTCCGACCTGGAATAACGAAATCAAACCCATAACAGCATAAATTAAGGTAAGTTCCTTGTTGTAACCTATTCAGCGTAGTACTTGCACTGCTACACTATAATAAACGGAAGCTATTATGTTTTATTAATAATATAACTCTTGACTGTGGAGTTTAAGGTCCTGTTATCTCATTTAAGAAAGTATGTACTTACGGTTTCCTCCTAAGACTTACCGTAACGTGAATACACCTAAGTGTTCTAGCCCCATTTTTACTGTATGGAAATCCCCCAAAAAGCACTTGCCTACTGGTGCTATGCATACTCGAAAAGCTGCGCGTTATCTTAGGTAGTAGGCAGGGACCCTTGGATAGAATTCCGACTGCGTTACTAACCCTGGTCCAAATATCTATTTGAAAATAGCATCTAGTTATTGTTGCCTATAAATCTATAAGCTCCAAAATACATATTCCAATCTGAAGTGAATAAATACGTTCCATATTTTCATTCTGTCAATGGCACGGGCTTTTTCGATGATATCTGTGCATGAACAATTGGAATGCAGACTTATTTAATTATCGCATTATCACTTTTGGTGCTAAAGGTAAAATAGAACCAAGAATGGAATTCCTTGGAAACCCGACTGCGTTACTAACCCTTGTCCATATATTTATTTGGAAATCAAATCTAGTCATTGTTGTCTATAAATCTGTAAGCTTAAAAATACATGTTCGACTCTGAAGTGAATAAATATGTTTTAAATTTTCATTCCGTCAATGGCCCGGGCTTTGTCGATGATATTTCTGCATGAACAATTGAAGTGCAGACTTTTTTTTTAAATTATCATATTGTCACTTTTTGGCCCCAAATGTAAGATAGTACAATGCGAGTGCTATTATTTTGTGAATTTCTTGTTGAGTCCATTTCAGGTTATAGACCTATCTTTAGAAAGGATATTTTGATACTACATCCTGTAACCAAATCGGTTAGCTCTTATTAATACCCAAAGGATGTATAGAGGTGGTGCTAGTTCGTATTCTTGATCCGTCTCACAGACGTAGTCATTACAAAGAACTATGGTATTGTGGCGACTTCCACATATGTTCTTCCATCACTTCGGGGTCACCACTGTGGAGGAACGGGCAACATGTTACTCCATCTCGTCGGGGTCACCACTGTGGAGGAACGGGCCACATGTTCCTCCAACTCAAAGGGAGGATCCTCTGACCAGGCGAGGTGATCATGCCTGGCGGGCCACTGCCCCTGGTTGATGTTGGGAAGTTGTATATATGTTAATCGGGGCGAGAACTTCTATTGCGCGATGCAGGATTGGTAGCTTCTTCGTGCACTACGTTATTCCGTAGTTCAGTGTATCTTCGGTGGATGACGTTGTCATATATTTTTGTTGACGCTGTATGTGGAAGTCGCCACAGTATTATCTTTACTTATCAGGTGATACGTCTGCTTCTTTGCTACCTATATCATAAAAAAACATCAGTCAAATTCCAAAAAGTAATAAAAACTTTCACCGTAAAGACATATTGAATTCGAGCCTAACCTTGGCGATGTGAACCCGCCTTAGTGATCATCTAAATATAGTTGTGTCCCCACTCGTAATGACTGAAGATGGCCGCTTGCCAATTTAATAGTATTATCTGTTGAGGTGAATCTACGAATTAGAAGCCGGGATATATTTTTAATGTTGTATATATATATATATATATATATATATATATATTTGTAATGAAAATTACAAAATATTTTCGCTCCAATATATCCGCAAAACTCAAGGAGCTCTGTCTGACATAAATAGATTAGAATTCTTGTGATTTGCCATTCAATTCGCTCTATCCGGAATGTACGGCAATTTTGCACCGTAGCCTATATCACTTTATTTTATAACTCGCCTTTTTATATTAAAATAAGAGTTACATTATGTTTATGTTTATCCTTGAATGAAAATATTTTTTTTCTTTACTTTACATCCTAAAAATTAAATAAAACCACTTTCATACAAACCATTGTTCAAAGAAAAAACGGGTTGCACTTCGGGAGTGGCGGCAAAAGTGAAAATTGAATATTAACGTTTTGCATTTTTGGTGTTTTGATATGATAAGGGGATAATCTTGCACGAACTACTTTAATTATCAGTATAAAAGTACTATCATTTATGTACTATAATATACTAATATTTATTTATTGCGATATCGTACACAAACGTGACAATTTATGGTCTACTCTCCCTCCGTCTTACGAATTTTTGATCAGGTCACGTGTCTTGATGCGAGCTTAACATTTTTTTACCTATCGCAAAAAAGTACACAACTCCGCTAATCTTGCGAATTTTCGACCAAGTCACGTATCCTGACGCGAGTTTAACATTTATAACAATCATGAAAAATAGCACAATGCCGCTAAATAAGTTTTCACTTCCAAAACTAAAATTACAATAAGCCAACAAACACAGATACACAGATACTCAACATGGAAGAAAGTACCACCATACTCACACGGCCTGTTATATCGTCATAATAATATTATTATGGACAATAATATAATTTTCAAGGCCTAATACATAGACACACAAACATCAGAACACAACTAAACATGCCAAATTACAGCACTGTTTGTGTCGGAAGCAGATTTTATGTGCAACGTAAATAATTTAAAGTACCTCAGCAATTAAATTGTTGTACTAATTTACGTTAGGTTTATCTGTTTCATGTTATTTACATTTATGCATGGCAAGCTTAGCAAATAGGGAATACGTTTTGTACACATTAACTTAAACATTTAGTTATAGCGCTCACAACATTTTTTCAGAGGAACTTATTAATAATAATGATAATAATAGTAAATATGTACAGACATTTTAACACACAACGCCATCTAGTCCCAAACTAAGCGGAGCTTGTACTATGGATACTAGATAACTGATATTAATACTTATATACTGTTATTTTTTTATAAATACATACATATTATTCATAGAAAACACCCAAACTTCGAAACAAATATTTGCAGATTATACAAACATTTGGTCCGACTCAGGAATCGAACCCGAGACCTTTTGCACAGCAGTCGCATTCGCTACCACTGCGCCACAGAGGCAGTATATAATAATTACATATAAACATTCAAGATAATTCACTTTATAAATGGTATAAATTTCATGACCAGCCATCACATGTTACTAGCGGTACAGGATCTGCCTTTCTCCTTTGACTTACTGATATTGGTAAATTATAACTTATGGGAGTGGGGTTGTCTTAAAATGTAATGACTAGAAAAGACGTTCTATATTTTTTTTAATAAACGGTTTTTAAATGATCATGTGATTCTTTGCATCTGTCAAGTAAAAAGTCTTCAATGTATTTTACCGAAATAATTACGTTTAGTTAAATATTACCTTGATTAGTGGTATTATTTCGTAACATAATTTCTTATTCATTACCCACCTCCTCTTCCTTGATATGTTACCGTAAAATGCTATCTACCTTCTATTATGAATAATTTAGAAGACAGTAATTATATTCCATTATTTGCTAACTTACGTTGAATACAGTATTGATATTTGTGTTGAAATATTATATGATTTTGAAAAAATAAATTTTACTAAAAAAGAAAATTATTTTGATCTACAAATTAACAATACTAATTCTGGGATAGGCAAACATTGTCATAACGACGTCTTGCTCCCAATCGTATTAAGGCTAGATAACAGGTATTTTCGCCACTGCCCTCAGGCAATGCGGTATCCATAGTGTTAGATAATGCATTGCTAAAGACACTCTTTTCTCAGTTTCTTTAACTTTCTTTTTAGCTTGACAGGTTATTAGGTACTTTGTCCGCCATAGGTTTTAATATTTCAATTTTCATTTTTGTTCTCAGCTTTTCCCTGACTGTATTTACGATTCTATGTTTTGCTATTTAACTCTCTTAGTTTGCTATGCATTGCAATTGTGAGAAAATTTCGTACGTTTTTGCATGACAAATCAAAGTTATTTGTGTTCAAATTTCTTTTATATCTCCAGTGCCAATCATGCCCTAGTTTATTTTGTATTGCAAAAACAAAACCTTTGAATTGTGTGTTAAAATCTGAGTAAATAAAAATAAAGGTGCTTTTTTGTATTTTTATGAGAATTTATTGAATGTTCGAAATTGAATTATAATATTATTATGTATTCTTCTGTTAACACTTTATTTTTAACAGAAACAAAAACATTATAACAGAAATTTCTAATACTTTAAAGCTTAAAATTTAAAAGTATATACAGTAATATTTTTACTTTACTTTTTACACATAAACTAGTATGTTTATGCCCGCGGCTCTGCCCGCGTATTTGTCGTTTATCGCAGTAAATAGTAGCCTATGTGTTATTCTGATGTATCAGCTATATTACTGTTGTATCCAAATCCGTTCAGTAGTTTTTGCGTGAAAGAGTAACAAACATCCTTACAAACTTTCACATTTATAATATTAGTATAGATATTATCATGTTAATTAGATTTTCTAAATGTGATGTACCATAGACCAATTCATGGTATGATTTATATGTATCAGATAAGTATGCTTGCTCAAAAATCATGTTACAGCATAAAAATACCAACTGCCTATTTTTTTTCCGTCAAAATATGTTTTATTATTTCCTGAAAGTATCTATGTGGGTTTTGACAAATATTTCCGTTGGTAAAACAGTAATAGGACTAATGTCTCGTTAAGCTAAATTTAATACTGCTATATTTATATCAACAAACAGTTTACAGATTACCCTGACAACGTGTAAAATGTTTTTCATTCACAAAATTAGTCCGAAATTTTATTCTTACGTCAATTACACGCCTTTTTCTTTGCTAATTCTTAACTGTGTCTTGTAAATTTTAATGTTTATATACTAATAATACAAATGGTAACTAAATTAAGTCTTTTAATGGGGAATAGAGATATTAAATATAGTACAATAGTAGTATAGTAGTCTTCATATTTGTGTGTATTATCTATTGAATTTTTTTTAGAGTTATTTAAAAAAAAAACCTACTATATTTTCTTAAGTGCCATTTAAAATCATATGACACTTATGTTAGCATATGACAGCTGTTCAAAGTAGTGACAATACTTGTCAATGTCAAACGTCATTGCTGTCAGCAGGAATTTAAATCTATTTGAGTAAACGTAAAGTGTTATGAATCTGTTGTCACATCTTAAAATATTTAAAAGCTGTCATTGTCTACGAAATTTCCTAATGTAACACATTTTATAGGCAGAAATAATATGCTTTATTTCATACTCGATTATAGTTTTTTGTTTGTCCATTTAATCTACTAACCGGAATAATAAATCTCCATGTAACATCCCTTACTTACAATCCGGTTTTTTTTAATTTTCTTCTTGTTGCCATCTCCATAATTATATTGACAGAATTATCGACATCTCCAAAGTTAATCATCTACACATCTATACTCTATATTAATAAATAAAATAGGAGTATCTGTTTTAATAATATATATTATAATAATAATATTATATATAATAGCTTTATTTTTTAGTTAATGTACATATACCAAATTAATTTTTTTTCTACAATTTTAGTCTCTTGGTCGGTTTAGTTTATTCTAGTTTAGTCTCGGCCGTTCCAGAGATTACCCGAAATATAGCTCTGGAACAGCAGGGCAGATTTTGACTGGACTTTCATTGGCTCATAGCTGATGATATATGGAGTTACTTAGGCTACTTTTATAGACTAGCTTTGCCCGGCGGTGCTGCCATCGGTTTTTGTCGTACCGCAGGTAACACGGCAAAGCTAAGTAAGTAATGTATAAAAATAAATAGTTTTTTTGTTCATAAGGTAGGTAACCTAAAATTAAACGGAAAAAGCATGCTGCTATTGCTGCTGCTTTTGCTATTGCATGCAACTCCTGCAATAGCCAAAGATTCCATGATTTTGTGAAAAGATAACATGTATGAAACGTGTGTGTCCATATTGAATATTACGACTAAGTTTCTATAAATAGTATATCATTTAGTGAAATCGATATAAATATAATATGTGAACTGCTACCAATCGATTTTTCAACACATCTGTTATACTAAAAATGTCTATTAAAAACAACTGTACGTCTTACCTAGTCGATTATTAAATCAACGTACGTTGGTAGTCTAAACTCATTTCTTTGAGTATTTTCAGATTTATTTCAAATTCAAATTTTGGACGTATTCCAGAACACAACTGTCCCCATGTCTGATGTCATATAACTATTTTTAATAAATAATAAATCTTTGGGTAATATTCAGCCGGGCACACTGGAGCGTAACGGAGTAACGTAAATGTTTGTTTCAATTCTGAAGCTCTATTTATCATCAATAGGGGCACGGGAAGCAATAAATAGCAGGGTATAAAGTATTTTTTTTCTGTTTTGAACGTATAACGTATAACATCTCATAACAGCTGTACAGATATGAATAGAATGTAGGAAGGAGTACAGTTAAGTTTACGAAAATATTGAACGTGTTCCTTTTTATTGACGTAAATGGCGTAATTTATAATTGGAAACTTGTAAAACACTATTCCACGATATACAAATTTCCTAATTATAATCTGGAAAAATAAATGAATGAAAATAAGTAAAAGAAACTACCATTTAATTTGTTTACCATAACAAAACATTTCTAAGTTCCTACTATTATAACATTTATTTATCATGTAGGGAACAATCCCAGTATTAAAACTATCTACTTCCTTCTACACAGACAGTTAATGAAATAAAATAAAGATTTTTTTAATGGTATATTTTTTTTTTACATATTTTAGAGGATTTGTACCTATATGGTATTTATATTTAAATATCATTAATGTAGGCACAAATCTTCTAAACCCTTCTAAGTTATAGCATTGATTTACTAAATCCAGGTGCTAGTACTAAAATTATGTATATTATTATATACAATAAACAGTAAATAAAATTAAACAAACATTTATTACTCGGCTGCAAAAGAAGGAAGGTTATGATTTTCGAGTGTATGCGTGTATGTATATTTATTGGCACGCCCGGGAGCCTAAATGGCTTGTCGTATTTCGCATTAAGGATTTTTAATCCTCAGAGAAGTAATCTCAAAAACAAATTTAAATTGCGTCGAGTGTGGTATCAAAATAAAGAATTTTTAACGGTGATTACGAATATATATATACATATATAACTTACATGTTTTATATATGATATTGACACAGTTGGGTTTTATTTTTTTTATAATTCATTACTTGCTTAATAAGTTTACATTGAGCGATTTGTACCTATATGCTACTAGAATATATACTATTAGAATTTAACAATCCTGACGAAAAATAAATGTTATAACATTAAATAACTCCAATACAATATGAAAAGCAAGGTAAATCAGTCCATTTTTAGTTTTTCGTGTCATTTATTTAGCTATGTGAGTGCAATTCTTTAGCTCTTATGGACCGGAATGCCTTTACTGTACTGTTACTGGTACCACAAACAGTATATTATTTTTATGTAACTCACCGAGCGAGAGAAATTACCGTAGACCAACATCCTCCATTTCTTGAGTTGTATATTTCCGTGGTCAGTGCCAGCTGCTTACGATAAAGTGAACCATTTATTCGTTGACCCTCTATACCACAAGATAAAAAATTATTGCTTCAAAACAATGTAAGTTCAGTATTTAGTAGTAATCGAAGACCTATATATAATGTAAATTAAAATACTGTGATTATTATATTATTGACTGCCTCGATGGCGTATGCGACTGCTGTTCATGAGGTCTCGGGTTCGAATCCTGGGTGGGACCAAATGTTTGTATGATCTGCAAATATTTGTTTCGGAGTTTGGATGTTTTCTATGTATAATATGGATGTGTTTACAAAAAAAGTATTTATGTATTCATATCAGTTGTCTAGTACCCATAATACAAGCTCTGCTTAGTTTGGGACTAGATGGCATTGTGTGTTGATGTCCGAAATATTTATATTTATATTATATTTATAAATGTTAGGAACTATGATCGAATTAAAGAATATAGTTGAAAATCATATAGCAACAAAACACCTACGTTATTGTCGTAAAAATTCTCTTGTAAAGCATATAATGCCAAAGGAATTTCACTTACTGATTACAAAAGAGGTAAAAAACGTCTGCATCATTTTAAACTTCAACAATTTATTTCTAAAGCACTATTGATCTCTATACAGGTAAATAAAACCTTTGCGGGATGTTTAAAATTATAAATTAGGGTACCAGCGGTTGACGTGTCTTGAATAGGGTAACTTTTATTTATAACTCACAATGTTACAGTTTGTTCGCAAATGTTTTGGTAAGTTTGTGAAAAGTTGTATCGTTTAGGTAGCATGTACGCTGCGCTGAGGCAATAGAAAGATATATTTAAGGGGTGCCCAAAAATAAGAATTGTAAATGAATAGTACCGCACATTGTCAACTGCAGCCGAAAAGTCACGAGTGCAATGCCCCTTTAAGACTCCCTTCCTCAAATCGAGGGAGAGGATGATTGAAAAACAAGTAAAGAATTATTTAAAAAAAATCCTCACTGCGTCAATATTTGCCATCTTTATTGTATTTATTAAAGAACTAAAATGATAGAAAATAAAAGATTTTTTAATAAATGTTATATTTTCTTTCTTTTAATTTTAATGTACCCAGTTTTACTCTCAAGACTAAGACGAATCAATTGAGACCAATCACATAAAAATACGCCAAACAAATATATATACATACATACCCTCGAAAAATGTAACCATTCTTCCTTCAAAGTCGGGTTTTACCCGGTTGATCGACCACCGAACAAACGATTTAGTAAATCTTCTGAAAATCACAAATTAGTAATGTCTTTTTTAGCATTTCTCTCCAAACGACATTTAAACATGTATAAGATATAAATATTTTTCTATAAAATACTAACAGACCTGGCGAACTTCGCGGCACCATACATTTTTTGTGTCTTTTTTCTAAATTGCCCGAAAAAAATGTTTAAATATTTATACCCGCTTTCCCACAGGTAGTGTACAGTGGCGGCCTTCAGAAATACAAAATTTCCAGTTTTCTTTTAATTTTCTTCTATACAAACCTTGTTATGACAATAATAGACATATAAAAGAGATAATTGTCCAATTTGGTGTAGTCGATTGGAAGTTATGCGCGTAAATACATTTCAGTAATTTTTATTGATATAGATTTATGTAACTCGTTATTTTCATACTCCTCTCTATATATGTTCTTCCTGGTATTATTGAGTAAAACAGATTAAGTAATGCAGTACTTTGTCTTGAATCCTACAAGAATGCTTTTTTTCTACATAAATCATTAAAACTCAAATGATACCAAAAGAGGTAATAACTGGGCACTAAAATACTTTTCAGTACAATCTAAACATAGTACAACTCTTAATTGACAATATACGTTTTTTCCTCGTACCATTAAATGTAGACCGGCTTTTCTTTTTTTTTCCCATTCTAATGTTGCCTCGAAGAAATTGTTTTTAGCGATAAATCGGCCATTTAGTGAATGATAATTCAATTGGTATGTTATTTTTATGTAAACTGTATTATCTGGTGTACAATAGATTTTATTATATTCTATTCTAAAGAAAATTTATTTTCAAACCTCTGTGCTAAATAACGTCCAATTATAGACAAGTGAAGATGGTGAAGATGTTCTCCTAGCCGATTACAGCCACGGCGGCCAATCTTAACGGAGACCAGCCTACTACGCAGGAGATATTATAGTGCAGAAATATGTGCACAAACACAGGTGCACTCTCTGTTCCTTCACTCCCATAATCCGATAGGATGGTTATCCGTTACGACCTGGGTATGATCAGGCACACTAGTAAACTGTGAACATTGTTTGTGGTGTATTGTCTCTGTGAAGCCTATGTTGATAATACTAAACTACTGTATTTAAAAATAAATTATTTAGTTCTATTGGTTAAGGATAAAAAAAAATCCTTTGATTTTTTTTAATAAAAGGGAATATTAACAGGAAAAAAAATAGTCAAGACACAAATTGAAACGTTGCAATATACAGAAATTAGAACAAGGCTATTAAAATATTCTAGTTTTTGCATTAAGAAATCAACGTTCTAAATGAAAATTATTACTATTTAGCAATTTGAATTAGACCACCCAACAGAAATAAAACGGACTAATTAGGACTGTCATCAGCAGTTTTTCGTGGCCTTTTCTCAATTTTATTTGAGGTCAGATTAATGTGCAACAATGCAATGCGATTTTACATTTATTTTGGCAGATCGCCTGAATGAAATCAGCCCTCTGAATGTTATCTTTTATAGCCAGAATATAGAATTGAGGTGGACCATGCAAATAAGTGAACTACGATAGGCTGATAATAATAATGATACAAATAAAACGAGAGATCTAATGTAAAATACACTAAATGTTTCGTACGCTTAACTTGAAGTACCTGGATGATCGAGCTTTGCTCGATATTTTTTATTTTGCTGAATTTTCTAAGGATCAATCCTAGATAGATCGACGCATAGCCCACGAAACCCCTTGCATACCAAATTTCATGAAATTTGATGGTGCCATTTCCGAGAGTCAGATTATAAAATATACATGTATGAAAAGTATGTATAATATTAAAAGTATCGAGTTTGGAAAAATCAAAATAAGGAATGTAATTAAACACTGATGATGAAGGTAAGGATTTGAGCTTCAGGATTTTGGATCTGAATGAATTTATCAAGTAATACAGTATGTTAAAATCTGATATCACTTTTAGGAAAGAGTTCATAAGTTACGTATTTATATATGAAAGATACTATAAGTTATATGATTGTTTGTATTTTTACTACAACTAGTTTTTATAATCGTTTCGCAATGCAGAATAAAAATGTATTTAAACAGCACTACTTTTTGATAGATACCAATATTTCTCATTACTCAGTAATATGAAAAAATGTAATTTAAATTTATAAAATTGCTTTTGACTATGTAAAATTGGGAGTGAAGAAGACAGATGAAAATTAATTCACACCATTTTAGTTTTTAATGGTGGTTTAAAGAAGGTATTAAAATCACGTTGTTTATTAAATTAAAAAAAATAAAAATGATTAATAAAAGTATCTTTGCTACATGCAATGTTCACTAAGCAACCTTGAAAAGGCTTTAAATTATTTACTAATATACTATCTGACCCACGCAACTTCGTTTGTATCTCTTTTCAATCATGCTCGATTCTTGGGTGCGTAGTGTGCCCTTTTTTTTCCTCATCCGGAAATACCCTCGGATACCACCCCCCGGTGGCATGTCCAACTCGAACCAACTAAAACCTCACGCTGTCTCGGGCACTAGAAGCCGGGGAATCAGGTGCAGCCTAGCAAGGAAAACTTCTGGAACACCTACCTCGGGCCATCTACGGTATATATATACGGTATACGGTATACGGTTATAGATGGCCCCCTACTGTGTAGGAACCTCGACGTTCCTATTACTGTCTCCCTAGGCGCGTACGCTCCGCAGCGTCTGCGCCTCCACCCGAGCCTGCTTCTGCTAGAGTCAATGCTAGGATGAAATGACCTCATCTGTCACCCTCAGGATTTTGCTTACGGAGAACGGGAATCGTTCTGAGATCTCCAGCGCCCGAGTCGCCTGCGGTACCTAGCCCTTTCCCGGGGCGTAGTGTGCCCTACGGTATAACCTGGGGTTTTTGTTGTAAAGGTTTAACAACACGTAGGTAACACCGCAAGGTGCAGCTAGTCTGTAATATGTATTTATTCAGAAATATTTAATAAAATATAATATACACATATAATAAAATACATATATAATATAAATATAATAAAATATTATATATATACTTTATCAACAGTCTGGTCACCATAGGTTTGCCTAGTTTAGGATCAAACAACCGAGTTTGACATGTGTGAGAATATTTTATTATCAATTTTCCATCACTGTTACTATGAGTCTTTTGTACTGTCTCACTTTAATACTCAAAATTAAACTCATGTGTACGTTTCTGCACGGTAATGGAATGGTCGAGGTAATTAATTTGCACAGAACATTGAGAGAATTACAAATGAGTGGCCAAGTGCATGTGTTTTATTCATGTAAAGCAGTTAAATGTTATTCTTGTACACATTTACTTAACGAATAACTAATAGTGTACTGAGTAATAAATATTTATATTTAATTTATTGAATAAATTGCGGTAGTTGATTCAACAAAATTCCAAAAAAAAGAGCTGCTTCATTTTGCGCTTGACTCTGATGCAGATGTGCATGGGTGTGGTAGAAACTTCCTATCAGGGAGACCGTTTGCTTGCCTTAATATCCTATAATAACACTAAGATAATAATAGTATCTGTAAAACGCTGATATCCAATGCATCACACACCAAACGCGTGTATAACATACGCAAAATTAATGTGGTGTAATAAGAAAATACAATCGTTGAAAACTCTTCACAATATTCGGAAATTGACCTCAAATAAATAGCTTAAGCAAGATATTGGTTTATGTTTTTTAGGATAACACTTATAATATTTTTATGTCACGGGTGACTTTGTAAATATACAAAAAATGGACATACAAAACATCCAGAGAAAATAGAAAGGCAGAGAACAAGATAAATTGTTGACCACACAAAGTGTTGTCCAATGTGGGGTTAGAACTTAAAACAGCGAAGTAAAAGGCGAGGTGACCACTTAAACCAGTATGACACGCGTGAAGTCTTTAAAATCACCTGTTCTTTTTAATTTCTAGTAACACGAGTAATATCTTAGAACTGTTCATTATCCGTAGTTGTAACGCAAACAGTGTATAATTAGTAATTCACCTCTGAACATGTGTTGTGTAGCAGGTACTACCGGAAATTACGATGTAATGAGTACTATAAGCCATTGTTACGTGTGAATTGGGATCATGACTCACTGTAACGAAGGTTTGCCTGCTTAGTAATAAACCAGTTCAATTTATTTTATGATATATTATTTTACTAACAATGATAGTTATGGAAATTTATTTAATTTCTTATGGCTTTAGTAGAAAGAAAGTACCATTGATGAAATACATGTTTTACTGGTATATTTGAAGACTGCTTGATTAGTTTTAGATTTGAACCTATTTAAAATACTGAGTCGGTATTGTACTGGTAATATTTTTTTGTGTTAGTACTACCTATTTGAATTTATATATTTGTTGTCAATCTCAACATTTTGAATCTGATTGAGTGAATTAGTTCAAACATATTATTAATGCGAGATCCACTGTCTCTGCTTACCCCTCTGTGAAATAGACGTGATATCATGTATGGAGGTTTCTAAAACTTATATCTCTATAATCGTAAATAATTATATTGACTGAATTGGTAAACCAGATTTTCTCTAAACTTGAACCTGAAATTCTAAATAGTTCACTTAGGCTTGCCACGTGGCAAAGATTTTATTTAAACGCCACCTCATCAGTATCCTAAAACAACTGTCATATTGTCAAACTCAGTGTCGGTAGCGTAGTGATAGCGTATGCGACTGCTGTGCGTGAGATCTCGGGTTCGATTTCCAAGTCGGACCAAATGTTTTTATGGTCTGCAAATATTTGTTTTGGAGTTTGGGTGTTTTCTATGTACAATATATCTGTATTTACAAAAAAAAGTATGTATGTATTTATATCATTTGTCTAGTACTCATAACACAAGCTCTGTATAGCTTGGGACTAGATGGTGTTGTGTGTTAAAAGTTCAAAATATAAAAAAAATAAAAAAATACATAACTCTAACTTTTTCTATACTATAACTTACTAAATATTGTGAAAGATATAAAAAATAAACAATTTTCTATTTATAATGTGTGTGTTTTATAAATTTTACCTTAGTGATGAAAAAAACATCAAAATTTTTAATAATAATCAATTAATATCAATCAATCAGTAAGTGTACATTAGCACTAATGTCGACTGCAATAACTGTGAAAAGTACATTAACACACTCATTACAAAGCTAATTTTGAAAAAATAACACACTGTGTTGTCATCATTTTGTTTACACTCAGGACTATATTAAGAGCTAGGCCGAACACATTACATTAAAAAAACGACATTCGAACGTCATCCCGACAATCGTGTTGGGTATTTGGCTCGATATCAAGTTCAATTGCGGCGATGACCGTGTGTATCATCAGTTTATAAGATTATGAAGTCCAAATATAGGTCGGTTCGTAAGTAAATAAACACAATTGAATCTTGTGGCATGCATGAAATACCTAATTAGTTTCTAACTAGGCGTCTTTGAATTGCATTGTTAATAAAATGAGGGTACTTTGTATCTACACAATAATCCTTAAGAAGATGTCCTTAGGATTATTATGTTATTAAACTGTTCAATGACTTCCGCTAATATGCGAATATACTTTATTAAGATAACGAACGAACAAAGAACGTTGGTAAAGAAAACAAAACTAAATTTTCATTTTTTGTGGAAACAGGTTTTTTATTGAAATAACAAGTTATGTTTATTCTTAATAACAGACAGTTTACAAAATAAATTAATCAATAAAACAATTAAAAAAACTTAAGTATTTATTTACATATATGACGGCAGCCATACTGTATTTCAGCTGCGAGAGACGGCGACTGGATGGCGCTATTTGAAAGTTTATTTAGTCGATTTAATTTTATATCGATTATTTGGCTCATAAGACTTGGATTCAAATATTGTGACGTTACCCCTCCCTAAGCGACCGCCTTTATAACGAGCTGCGCTGTTGAGATGGCACGCATTTCGAACGATTGCGTCCTGGTGCACGAACCACTGTCTCTTTACAGTCAGTACTGCACAATTATTGGATGTGGAACGTTATCTTTGATAATTGGTACTGTAATAATTATCAGAGATAACGTCCGTGTAGTAATTATCTTTATTGCGGTGGGTACCTGAACCACTGTCCCTGACAGTACTGACCTACGTGACCGCCTTCATTGCCATAGTAGGATAACATTTGTTAATTTCCTAGATTTAAGATATTCTGATTTATTTGAGTTGTAAATAAATTGTGTATATTGCTATATCTGACTTTTACTTCTAATGTCAGGGCCTAACTCGACATATATATTTTTTTGTTTTGGAGTTTGGATGTTTTCTATATGTATACATATATGTATATGTATGTATTTACAAAAAAAAGATTATGTATATTTATATCAGTTGTCTAGTACCCATAACACAGGCTCTGCTTAGCTTGGGACCTGATAGCGTTGTGTTAGATATCCGAAATATTTATTTATTTAAATAGGTCTTGATATATATATTTTTCTTACTGTCAATCTTGTTTCGGTTTATGTGCCGCTTACCTGATAAACAAATTTAAAACGAAGTTTTTACAAGATTACATAAACTCACCTAATGATACAGGAGATTAATTTATAAAAATGGAAGTCTCATTATAGATACCAACATATTTAAAAAGTAATCATGATACATGCGATCTTTAAAGATACTGAAATCATCACATCGCGAGTGATAAAAGGCGGTTATATAAGTCTATAGATATTTCCAATACACCAATGCGTTAATACCGTTGTATATACGCATA
Organism: Hyphantria cunea; assembly: GCA_003709505.1. Taxonomy (NCBI): domain Eukaryota; kingdom Metazoa; phylum Arthropoda; class Insecta; order Lepidoptera; family Erebidae; genus Hyphantria; species Hyphantria cunea. The sequence continues at coordinate 766,800 of PKRV01000832.1, read as the reverse complement.
TTATAATTTCAATTCTATGGTCGTCAAAATAAAACTAATAATTAATAATCATAAATATTTTCGGACATTTAACACAAGGCATTTAGCCCCACACAAAGCAGAGCTTGTGTTATATGTCTAGTATCAGACAACTGATATAAATGCGTATATACTTTTTTGGAGTGAAAATTTCTTTAGGGGCGTTGTTGATTTTGATTTTTTGTGATGGGTAAAAAATGTTAAACTTGCGTCCAGACACGTGACCTGATCGAAAATTCGTAAGGCGGAAGGAGAGCAGACCATGGATTGTGATGTTTGTGTACGATAGCGCAATAAATGAATATTGTATTTTACCACATAAATGGTAGTACATTATACTCATAATTAAAGGAATTGATGCAAAATTATTCCCTACCCATTCCAAAATATCATAAATGCACAACGTTAATATTCAAGTTTTCACTTCTGCCGGCACTCCCGGAGTGCAACCCGTTTTTTTCTATAAATACATGTATATAGATCATACGAAGATTTGATCCGAATGGGAATCGAACCCAAGACCCGAGACAGCAGTCACATACTGCGCCACCGAGGCCACCAAAACTGTCCCCAATATTAAACTGAAGGAAAACATTGTCATTCTTTAATGAAAGTTTTTTCTTCTGATCTTTATTCAAGCAGAGTTCTAGTTTAAAATTACATTACTTACATCTTATTTACCTTCAAACGAGCAATTGTTGTAATATAACCTAATCTTGGAAACAATTTCAATGATTATCATGAAATTTAGTATGCATGAGGTTTCAGGGGCGATAAATCTATCTAAACAGTTTTTTTTTTAATTTTAATAAAACAAACTATATAAAGCAAAGCTCCATTATCCAGTTACTCCAATATTACACACGAAAATACTTGAAGATCAAATAACAGTAACAATGGGATATTGAACTTGCTTGTACACATAGGTTAATTACATGAATATTTTAGGAATAGACTAAGGTACTACTACAGTAGTTTGTATTATTTCGTAATTAATTATAATCTAATAGAGTAAGATGCTATATGAAAATTACTTTAGTGTTTCCACTCTGTATATTATAATGTTACCGATTCATTATGACACGCGAATAAAAGTTTAATAAAAAGGTATTTAAAGTATCACTAGGCCGCCATGGTGTGGGTCACCATACAGCATTGTTGCATTAGCTGCATTCGCAATGAGTATGGTGACCACCTCTCTTGGATTCTGTTTATGCGTTCCACCAAGCAGAGTAGAGTAAAAGCATTTGAGATTCAAAATACAGTGATAAATTTATTTTACGTTATTTAAAATTGAATAAAAAAAATATCTTACATCCCAAACACCCCTATGATTCCAACTAGATAAAGTCCGGTAAACATACCTCTAACAAACATTATGTGTATATAAACATATATACACATTAAAAATAATATAAACTAATATTTGTGATAAATTACATCCAGGCCTACATGGTCCAAATCCTCCTGGAGAAAGGCGTTTCAGGCCGGCCGTCAGGAAGTCTTTTAATGAAAACCCCGGGTTTATGCATTACCAATGAGACTGATATTTAGATTTTCCATGCAGGTATTAAACAAAGGTCTACTATTGTTGGGGTGACCTTTAGGAAATGAAACATCATATCAATAACAGACTTTAAGAGTACACTGTTGAATATAGGCCTCTTCCTCGAAAGAGATTTAGACTTATTATACCACACTGCCCTATAGGATTTGTATAGGATTTGTATCAAGTTTTTCCTCTCTTTGCAGCATTGTGTTCGTATCTAGTTTGCTTGTTTAGTTAGGTCTTTCAATACATGGGATAGACAGATAGATAGATAGATAGATAGATAGATAGATAGATAATATTTTATTCGTACACCAAGGTTTACAAACACTATACAATCCTAAAAATAACACAAAACAAAAAATAAAATGTGATGTACAAAGGGCGGTCTTGCTCATTGAAATTTCTTCCAGTAACCTTTGGATGGACAGATTTCATTCTAAGCTAGTGCAGGGTATTTAAGTATGATAAAAATAGGGGTGACGATACTTCAAAATGTTAATTCGTCACCATGAGGAACTAAAACTAACTATTTAAAAATAAAACCCGACTTCGTATTTTTTTATGTTTGATGTTCCTAGTGTCACTCTCACGACTAAGACGAAACTATTAACACCATTCACATAAAAATTCGAAAAGCCGTTTAGGCTCTAGGACGTGCCAAAGAAATATACATGCATATTATACCTACATACACTCGAAAAACATAATCCTCCTTCTTTCGCAGTCAGGTAAAATATAATAAGATAGATTTTTCAATGTAGTATTCAAAAACCACAATTTAAGAATTACTCCAATACAATTTAACTTGAACACAAAAGTATCGTTACCCCGAACGAATTTATCGGTTAAGGTAAGGTAAGATAAGGTTAAATTTTACTTACCATTATCATATATACCCCATATCAGCATCGAATAATTTGTTTGTTTAAATCAGTAATCATAATTTGTTCAAAAGTGATCAGGTGATTAGGAGCGGCTTTTAAGCTCTTGTTTTAGCAATCGCTTCTGCTCTCTAGATTTAACTTTCAGTTTGGTTTCTAAGTTGGTCTTCTATGAGAGGAGAGCCGCCCAAGTCAAACATTCGTACTGAAATCTGGGTGACTCAAATACTTAGAAATGGATTTTTTTTTCTACAAGATGTTATTATCTTTCATGTTTGTGAAAGTCCCAGACAGGACCATTTTATACAAAGATTCATCCAGTATTATATATTTCACAGCAAGGCTGCTCTTGATACTATTATCCACATGTAAATAATAAAATCTATATTATAATTAAACATAATTAACATATTTAAATTTTAACAATGTAATACAAAGCATATAGAGGAAAAAAAATAACAACGTCGATTCTCAGACAAATAATAGACAAAAATAAAAAGTTTTTATCATATAAATATAATAATCGTAATGGAATGACTTTAATTGAAATACATACGCATTACCCTCATTTTATGAAACCACTTTTAAGATTAAGACGAAGTGTAAAAATAGATTTGACAAAGAAAATTTCCTTCCGCTAAAATCCTTGCTGGCCTAAGATAACGAATGAATCCACCTGTTAATTAGACTGAGGTAATGAATGCTATACAATAGACTAATTATCAGAAACTTTCTTTTCAGGTCTATAATGACCTACCTACACTCTATATACATGGTCTACCTTTTATACGAATATAATATCCTAAATAATCATCATAAAAACTCAAGCAATAACGCTACACTTTCAAGAAATACTCATAAAGAAAAACAAAGCATGTATACAACTCTCTCATTCCAACCCTCTCAATTTACATGTCTCTTGATTAAAACCCCGTCTTCAGTAACAAGATCGCTAAATGATATAACATATCAAATACCGCAGTAAAAACCCTTCAAGCTTCAAGATTATCTCGCAAAGTAACGTACATAATATTATAACGGTAAGCCGTCATGGAGGCAGAAGCGTAAAAACCAATTTTTCTCCATATATTACTGACATTTCACTTCGTGATTCTGTGATAGGTACATTTTTATTCGGTCTGGGTGCGCTGAGTTCTTTAATAATCCGCTGTAGGGTGTGGTCGTACTAACAGCGAGAAGTAAAAACGCGATAGGCATTTGATTAATTTTCTTGTTTGGTTTTCGTATAAGTATGATTTTTTCACTCTACTTATTATACTTCTATTTGTTGGACAATAGATATACCTAGTTAAATTTATGAAGACAAGTTTCCAGTAATTTCGAATGTAATCGATGTTTCACAGTCTCTGTGGCTACAGTTCGTATTTAACTTAAACGCGCTGTTTAGTTGGATTAGATCGCGCTTTATAACGTAGTTGCATGAACTGTAGAGAGTTTGGAAATAGACCGAATTCAAATCCAGACAGCAGTCTAGCTTTCAATATAATCAAATGAGTGAAGAAACTTAATGATATTTATTTAGTTAGACAAATCTAAGATGAAGAAAATTCATTAATTCGATGTTAATTGAATTTGAGACGAAAGTAAGAAGTTGATTATTGTTTTACTTAATTTATATTGGGTATTGTTTTTTCAAAGCTTTATGCCAACACTTTATGCCAAAACCTTCTTTCTAAGGTCTTTATCTAATAATGAACTAATTGATACCAGTGATGATGTATTAATTCTCTAAAAAATTGAGAAACTTTTATAAGTGTATTTTTTACAAGTTTATTTACTAATATTTATATCTCCGTGCATAAAATTCCTTCTATTCTTTTCTTTTGTCTGATCTCAATTTTTTGATAATTAACGAAATTAATAAAAATAAATCGCAGCAAACATAGTAGTTAATTTATCTTTAATATTTTTTTATAAAAAATTCGTACCCGTAATTTATCGTACCTATAATACCTATTTATAATCGTCCGCTTACATACGAACCAAACACTATTAGCTTATGTATTTGAGGCATCTGCCATCCGCCTATCAATAGGCGAAATAGAGAGAAATATGCGAATGAAAGCATCGCCAAGAATATGCCTTCAATATACTAGTCTGCTTTATCGTTTAATTAAGGGCTTTGCTCAGCCGTATTAATGTTTTAATATTTTAATATTCTCATCTCAAGAATATATGACGAATTTTTCGAAGAAAATTAAATGGGCCTTTAATATGAAAGAAGTAAGTATTGATATCTCCTAGATAAGATTTTCGTTTTCCTTGTCGTTTATTTATAGTTGAACACAATTGGAGGTTACTTACTTAAATACATTACTTAATAATTTTTTCATTGCTGAAGAAAATATGGTAAGGCTTGAGGCGACCTACATATTTTCAATTTATTATCAAAATAAGAAATAGATGTATTGTGCTTCGTAACTATAAATAGGAACTAAAGTTGCCTAGTTTGATTAAAAACCATTTATCAGTATTCATTATTTCTCAGTAGACTATATCTTTAGAAACTTTATATTTTAGCAAATAGTGGTAGCAATTACCTTTGTATATGCTTCGAATGGTGATGGATTTAAAATATAAAGTATCACCACCCCTATTCATGCTATGGCTGTAGAATAAAGAGGCAAAGAGGGTAAACTATGCAAGTTAACCCGCCATTGGTGACGTGTACGTTTGTGAGACCGGATGATTCGAAAATATCGAAAAACTTTTTGACCTGCTCTCAATGCGTATGGCGATTTCAAGTAGCTGCCTCATTTGACGTTCCCAATAGTTTATTTTTCCCGGAACAGAGCCACAGACGTGCATTTCAGAGTTTTGGCGACATTCTGGTCCATGAGACCTGTGTCAGCAATTACGTAAGGAAAATATTTAAAGTCTTCTCATTTACAACTCCCGCATTAGGAATATACATTCCTGTGTCACTGGGTTCTTTACAAACATACATGAAACGGATACAAAGTACATCCAGACTTAGAACAATAATTTATGGATCACACAAAGTATTGTCCCATTGAGGATTTGAACCCACAACACTTGGCGCAGTAGGAAGCGGTGTGGCGACTACTGAAACCACTAGGCCAACCGTGTAGTCATTGAATGTCGAAAATTGCAATACTTCTCTTAAACTTTGTAAAAATCGTAAAAGTAAATATTAAATTTACGATTTTTTCATTTCAGTTTTATATAGTCGTTTATAAATCAACTTTTAATTTTATTTTATCGATATTTTACAAAAATAAATGCGTACATTTGTTTCTTGCGAAAATGAAGAACGTCGTTCCAAAGTGCTTCGTGAAGCCATATCATCTAATGAAGATCTATCACAAATATCATTGGATAGCGAAGCTGAAAACCATGTAGCTGCGGAAAATCTAGTCAGGACAAAATTCGGATAGCGAAGAGGATTTGAATGACCAAGAATCTTCAGGCAAAAATAATTTCTCTTTTGGTTAGGAAATGACAATTGTACAAAATGGATTAAAGAAGCCTACCGCCAATCCATTCACCTTAGAAGCCATAATATTAAAACACAGTTACCGAGAACTAAACGGGCTATCACAGGTGAGAAGTTGAGGAAGGCATACTTCGACACGAATGGACCTGCTCGATCGGAGCGATACCACGGCCTAACAGAAAACCGGTGTGAAACAGCGCTTGCGCTGTGATTCGGTCAGTCGAGCCGAACACTAACCTAAAATAACACATTCATGCTGTTGTATATCGTTGGTGAGTGCAAGACCAGAGATCCAATGATGTAAGCAGCGTCTTATTAGGCTACCTTAGAGCACTACGACCACCAGTCTTGGATTCTGCTCATGTTGTCCTTTAGGCAGAGTAGAGTCACGACAAATGTATGTATAAAATAACCTTAGGATCAGACCATGTTACATGTCTCCATTATCACAGATTCACTCAGTTAAATACTTATTCCGCGGTCGTATTCATTTCCTGCCATATATTATAAGGATAATATGCCTCTTGACGAGATGGCAGGAAAACTTTAATTAGAAAACAACTTAGTACCTACTCACAGTGTGCGTATGTAAAGTTTTTGTGTTAGTGTGTATCATAGTGTATGTATATAAAGTTTATATATTACTGTGTAATTATATAT